>WBMW01002277.1:648982-763445 GCA_013396635.1 Penelope pileata
GGACGGTGGCTGGGAGTGGGGTTGAAATTGTTATTAAAGGCGTTTGCCTCGCACACCTTCAGGTAAAACAGCCTGTGCCGAAGTTTTGTCCTGAAAAATGCATTAGATGGATGGATTCTCCCTGCAGCCTCCTCAGTAGCATCATGGAATCACAGAATAACCCACAACGGTGGGAGTTGGCTTCCTCTCCCAAGTAACAGCAATATGATGAGAGGCAATGGCTTTAAGTTGCACCAGGGGAGGTTCAGGCTGGATGTTAGGAAAAAAGTTCTTCTCAGAAAGAGTGGTAATGCTCTGGAGCAGGCTGCCCAGGGAGGTGGTGGAGTCACCATCCCTGGGGGTGTTCAGGAAAAGGGTACATGTGGCACTGAGGGACATTGCTTGGTGGTATGGTGGTGATGGCTTGATGGCTGGACTAGATGACCTTAATGGCATTTCCAACCTTAATGATTCTGTGATTCTATGAAGATGGAAGGGACCCACAAAGATCACCAAGTCCAGCTCCTGGCTCCACACAGCACCGCTCAGCGTTCAAACCCAGTGTCTGAGAGCTCCTCGAACTCCGGCAGCGTGGAGCTGTGACCATGCCCTGTTCCTTCTCACCGACCTCTGGTGAAGAGCCTTTCCCTCACACCCACCTGACCCTCACCTGGGAGAGCTGCACATCCTCCATCTCCTGTCCCCGCCTCACACCACATGAGTGGGACCCAGCGGCCTGGTTGCAGGAGGCTCAGGCACAAACCCGTTCTCTGTCTCTCCACCCACAGACTCCCATATATTGAATCTTAAATGTAGCAGTTGCAGTCACCAAGCTGACATAGCACAGGGGCCATGCCAGCTGGCAGGTGTGCATCTGACCAGGACAGCCAGCTCCATGGCTCTGTGAGGGACGGCGGGATCCCAGCCCTTCTGTCACCCCATCCATCTGCTTAATTCCAATCTTGCTGCTGAGTTCAGATTTTCTTGATCTTCTTCATCCCTTCTATTCTATGATTCTAAGAGCATGGGATGGCTACAGGGCTTCCCGCAGCCACTTTCCCACCGGCCGTTCCTCCTTGCTCAAAGTGGCAGCTGGGCCAGGCTCAACATGTGGCATCCAGCCATGGTACTGGGACCACCGGGGCCTGACACGAGGTGGCCGGGCCAGGTGTGGGGGCCAGGTGGGAGCTTTGCCCCAGGCCCTGGGCAGGGGGCTGTGGGGAGGTCTGTGGGGCCGCACGGGATGCTTACAGCTCCTGGTGTCCTGGTGGACAGTTGCAGACTTCTGTAATTCTCAGTTTTGCCCTGGGAAAGATGTGAGCCTCTGAGCTACAGGAGGGTCAGGTTTCTAGAGCTAGGACTGAAACTGAAAGGATACAAACAAAAAAAATTCTGGGGGGGAAGCATTATATGGGAAGGACGAGATGAGAAATGAAAGTGCAGAAACATAAATTAGTATATTCTCATGGGTTATGCAAACCATCTGGCTTTAAAAGCTGGTAGTAGGAACAAGGAGAAAGGTCACCTGAATTAGCAGACAATTGCAAAACAACTGAAGGTAAGAAAGGAGCAAATGGCAGGCACGCTGAGAGAACAAGTTGTTCCTCAAAATATGAAACAGCAGCGGTACTATTGGACATCACTGCAGCTCTGCAACTAATGTTTTGCAGAGCTCCTGTGAATTTATGATCAAATACTGTGCAGATTTTAAAAGGAAATCAAGATTCTCATAGTCTCCTTGTGCCGGGGATTAGCAAAGTAGTGACATTTGTTCAAATCCATGTGAAGCAATGTGAAAAATCAAGAGAGAAAGGGCATTCATCAAAACCAGGAAGAAATCCTTGAGTACACAAAGTAAAGACAGCAGTAAGGTGTCAAGGAAAGAGTGCAGGGTCAATAGGCTGGTGAATGGGGCACCCAGAAGTAACTCAGGTAGCAGTTCTCAGGAGTGATGAGTCTGAAGCATCCCCTGCCTGGCTGTGTTTTATGGCTTTGTTGCAGGCTGCACCTAAGGAAGATGCACAGACCTGTCTCAGAGCTCCAGGAACAGACAGACTGAAGTCAGCAGGATGAGGTAAAATGGGTTTGGTTAACGACATGGGTAAAAACTGTAAGACCTGAGTCAGTGTGTAAATTAGATGAATAACAGAGTTACAGTGTAAATAACGTGTTATGACACGTGCAGGTTACTTGCTGGTTCACGATCTTCTTCTCAAGACATTTCTCAGTGCCAAGGTTTTTAATGATCTATATAATAAAATAAGCATCCGTGCTTGGGTCTACCAGCCTTCTGAGGTGGTTTTTGTTCTGATGTTTTCAATGAGCTTCTGAACTGTGGAAAAAGAAATCCTGTAGGGTGTAAGTCACTAGAAGGACTAGGAAAAGTGAAAGTCTATTCTGGAAGCCAGGGATGTTGTGGGGCTCTAAAAAAGCTTTAAGACCTAACAGTTTTGAAAAAGGAATAGAAGAGGGCATCAGTAAGTTATTTTTGTAAGGACATATTTACATTTTTTTGGTAAGGGATTCTAAACTAGTGACGATACTGAATGGTTGCTGAGAGGTGAGAGTATCAGCTGTCCATCGCTCATGTGCCTGGAGGTGAATGTGAGACTGTATGGAAGAATGACGCTGGGAATTATAGATCAGAAAATTTCAGCACAGTGAATAACATTAAAGTTTAGTACGTCCTTAATACCTGGAGGTGAGTCCTTGTGATGCCCATACTGCCGGTGTAATGAATGTGCTAGGCAAAGTGAAACGAGAGCTGGGTAATCTGTATGACTTTATACTTATATGAAAGATTTACATCCTTATCCATGGTAACCACAGCTGAACAGGAGGTTTTCAAGGAAATACTTTTCTGTTTGAAAATACTGTGTTGTCTGACGAAGGCTTTTCATGAGGAAGGTATGTGGCTTAGCCAAACTTCATGGGGAAGTGCCCTTTTCTGAGAACGATCCCAGTATGGCAAATTGCCAGGCAGCCAGGACACCTGCCTGGCATGAGATTTTAAATTTCCAATTTTTGCTCTGATTGGTTCAAAGATGTGATCTAACCGCTGGCAGGGAGGTCATGCTCTCTCTCTTTTGCTGTCTCTCTTTCACTGGGCCATTCCATAGTTTTATTAAAAGCAAACATCTCTGCTAGAAAAGTCATTGGTAAGCAGAAGTAGTTTGGCACGGAAGAGACAGCAGGATGAGTATAGGATTTATTTTGTTAATACTGTTTGGAATGAATTAGTAACAGGAATGAAGGCAAAAGCTGAGAGGCTGAGTTAATGATAGAATTTTTAGGGATATAAGAAGAAAAAGTGGTAAAAAAAAAAAGTAGGTAAATACATGAATCAGTTAAAGTAGAGCATTCCCAGAGAATAACTGAGCATAAAAATACACAAAGAGAAAATACTCATAAATAGTAACCTGCTTGTAAGAAATTAAGTGATGTGAGTAAAATGTTGTAACGGGATTAAAATAATACGTGAGAGCTAAAGAGTAAGTGTAAGGAGGATAAAACACAAAGGTAGCCTTTGAGTTTCACTATGTACTCAAGTACTGACATATTTGTAAACCTTTGCAGGTTTGGTTTCTTTTGTTTACAAATGGGAGTTACATACACATAAGCATAGGTACACTGCAGGGTCACGGAAATCGTGTGCATATGTTTGTGCATGGTAGAGCTGCATGTTTCGTCTCAGGATCACAGAACTATTTGCCATATTTGTCACTTTATCCAAGAGTATAGAACCTGGACAAAAGGTCAGTTCCAGCTGTGCTAAAGACACTCTACCTGCATAGAAACATATACCTTAAAAAAAAAAAGCATTGAAATTACCTTATTCATTGTCTTTCTTCCCCTCGCTGCCCCTTTGCCACCCCCAATGAAGACTTCTGCGTGGGTTAATTGCAGATCATTTGTCCTGTTAATGGGCCCCAAATCCCCAGGGAACAATTCTATCAGGCAGTTTATCTAAGATTCAGTAACCTAGATATCTTGGCACAGCTCTAGGATGTATTGATGGGGGATAGGGGGCAATGAGGAGAGAGAGAGAGAGAGGTTTGTGCTGTATCCATGCCCAGATGAGGCAGAATTTAGACTATTTTACTATTTATTTTCTGCCTTTTGGGGATGTAAGAAAAAAAATATTCTCAGACTTTATGTGAAAGATATTAAATGCTGTTAATATCAGAAATAAGTGCAGTGAGATTATTTAGCTGAGTAACGTTTTTGATACAGATTTTTAACCCTTTGTCATCCAAGAGTCTTCCTGGTGTCTGTGTACAGGTTTTGCAGATTTATGTATGGACACAAATGTAGGCCTTTGGAGGCATGGCACTGCATGTGTGTTCTCTGCCACTTCTGCACTGGAGCTGGCTGAGCCGCAGGAACCCTCCTGAGTCGTGTTTGTGACTTAAGGACCTCTTTCAGAGCACTGTGAAAAGCAGGAGAAGAAAATAACATCTCTGGATCCTCATCTTGGAGGACCATGAGGAATACAAGAGGAGCAGAACTGATTGCCACTTTTTACATATTGAGGGTGTGGGCAGCCAGAAACTCTGTCTCAGGAGGCTGATGAGCACTGGACCCTTTTCAGGACAATCTGGCAAAGACAGCGACTGCAGAACTGCTCACAAATTCACATCTTAGCAATAGACACTTTAATTGCATTCGTTCAATATTATTGATGGAAAGTTTAGAGAGACAAGACTTTTTTTGAAAAAATTACATTTTCATTTTATTGCAACTGTGCTGTAGAGACTACAGTAACTGTTGGGACTGAAGTGTATCCAAAAAGTTAATGGTGTTTGGCACCATGCACTTGAAAGTACCTTTTTTTGTTTAGGTTTGTTGAAAAAGAAGGTGCATGCTCCTGGAGCTCTGTATGTTCACTCTTTTCATTGAGAGAAAACATATCGTTTCATGTACTCATGTTTTTAAAGTATTGGATTCCAACAGTAATATTTAATATTTAAGATGTCACAGCATTTATTTTGAATATTTTAAAGCAGTTAAGAATGAACAATTTTATCCGACAATGGTAATAAGCAATCTGTCCAAAAAGCCATCCAGAGGCTGAAATACTTGTGGTGTAAAAGAAGCCTGCATTTCTGAGAGGTAAAGTTATGTATCTATAGCAGTACAAATTCTTACTTAAATGTCAATTTGGTGGTTGTATTCTACATTCAGTGATAAAGTTTATAAAAGGAAGAGACAGTTCCCAAAGGGAACTGTCACAGAAAGATGTTGCCCCAGGTCGTATCACCAGTGATTATGGTCTTTGTTTCTCAATTATTGGACATTTCGTAGTGTAATTAAAGTACTTGAAGGGATTTTAGCATCCAATACAGAAATTGCTGTTTTCAATATTAAAGTAATTGATTTAGTATCAATAAAACCAGCAGTGTTGGACATTTTTAAATGAATTCTTACGGAATCCATCTTACCACAGGAATAATATTTGCAGGTCTCGAAGGTATCAGATGTCACATGAGTACACAGTGGTTTCTATTCTTAATCTGTATTTAATTGCAGGCCATTTGGCCCCAGGACACATCTGTGCTGCCCAGACACTTGGGACAGGGTGACTAAGCATTTCTTACATAATTATAAACCAAACCCACATTTTCCCTCATGTTTGGGAAGAATGGAAAACTTTTAAAGAAAGAAGAGAAAAAATTGCTATAGAATCACCCAAAGAATAAAGTAAATCAGTGTTCTTTCAGCATATTGTAGTTAGATAAAATGGTCTCTGCTTGGCAGAATGGTGGGATTCATTTTATGAATATCACAGCACTTCAGTTGTATCTAGGAATGGAGTTTTCATGTACTGTTGATTTCAGCTGTTTTAAAGCTTTCTTTCTTGTTTATAAAACAGTATTCGAAAATGCCTTTGGAGCATGCTAAAAGTTTAACTCAAGGTATTTCTGCATCACTGAGAAACAGAAGTTCAATAAGGAGCCAGAAGGAAAAATTATCAAGAAGTGTATGACTGACAGGGTTTAAAAAAAAAAAAAAAGGAAAAGGAAGAAAAGTAGGTTGATTTTAGTTATGACTGCTAGGCTCTGAGCTGGTCTTTTATTCCCTGTGCTGTAACTGAATGATAATGGTTTTTATGCGCTGCTGGAAAGAGCAGCTGGAAAGGAGCCTAAAATGGAGTGTTCAGGGCCCAGGAGAGGAAATGCAGCCAGAGAAAATTACCTGTGAGAATAGCAGGAGATGTGACTTACATTAACTGAAAGCTATAAATGTGACTTACATTAACTGAAGACCTGAGCATCTGTGTTTATGAGTGCTGAGGTTACTGTGTTTTGAGCTGATTGCTAAAGCTGTAGGAACTCTTGGTATTGGACCGGCCCCTTCGGTGTGCGTGGTAGTTTGGGTCGGTGAGAAAAAATCCATCCATCATGTCTTCTGCTGGGCTGCTAGGGATGCTGGAGAGAAGTTTCTGTAAATGTAGGTCTGGAATGAACCCAAATTTGTTTGAGGTTCATTTGAAATTCTGGCTGACTTGTTCAAATACTACTTACGGTGGTACCTCCATTAAGTGGGGTGCTAAAGCCGTGTTCCATATAAATCTGGTGGGAAAGGAGGAAAGGGTGGAATGAAGCAACCTGCAAGTAGCAGCGTGGGGGTACTCAGAAGCTGTGAAGAACAGCCCTGGGTGTGGTGTCAGGGTGGGGGCTGCAGTAGCTAATGAATCCAAACTCAAGATGTTATTTCCAGATTAAATAATTAGACTTCAGTAAATGTTGTTGGTTTTTTGATTTTGTTTTACTCTTATTTATTTATTTAATTTGTTGTGAATGGATTCTTGTTCTTTGAAAAACAGGCTGAAACCCCTAGGTGTGCAATCAATAATTAGATTTGCTTGCCATTGATCCAAACTGGTTTCAAATGCCAATAGGGAGCCACGTTGTTAAATGAGCCTTGAGATGCTTCATGGGAGGGAGGTCAGAAACAGTTAAGAAAGTCTGGTTTTACCCATCTTCCCTATGATCTGTGAGATTTGATACTTAGTGGATGGATTTTACAATTTATACCTAATCCCCTGAGAAAATCCATTCCTCCCGTGCTAAATTAAAGGATGAATGAGATTAATGCACTTTGTCATTCTGAAAAAATAGACTTGTAGTTGATTAAATCACCTTGTCCTGCAAGACAAGAATTAATAGCCCTGAAAACAAAAATATTGTTCTATGTATTACAGCACAGGTACTGAACAAAACAATATTAAGCAGTTTTTCTGTCTCCTGTTGTCAGAACCCTTTGGTTAAGTTCCAAGTAATTTTTATTTTTCTTGAAGATGTTGACATCTTACAGTAGGTTGCTATTTTCCCTCAGCTTAAATACCAATCTTTTCTATTCAGCTGACTTTTCAGCAACTGGAAACTTGTTTTTGCCTTTAGAAATAAGATGTGTCTCTGCAACAGTTACATCTATTTGAATCAACACTGCCTAATGCTATCAGGCTACACCTGCATATACGTTCATTCATAACATAAATAATCCTTAGCAAAATCTGCATGCTACTAGAAAATGAGACGCAGTTCACTCAAATGTGGAGACCATTTCTGAATACATGATTTGAACACGTCCTAGTCAAGAGCTGTTTTTAGGTTGTGACTTAGTTTCTCTAAATACAATTCCTTACTTTTTTGTTTTACATATTGATAATACACACTGTCGTAATTTACCTGGTGACTGATGAATCAGTAAAGCAAAACTTCGTGTTACTGTAATTCCAAATCATTTCAAGATGAAAGTTCCTTATCCTTCGGTTACTGCCCTGCTTGGAGAAGCATCTCACTTGGGTGACCCATGTCCTGTAGGCTGCTTTTGGCCAGTGGCATCTCTGGCACCTGTACCTGTGCCCACTTGAGTGCATCCTGTGCCCTCTCTCAATGACCAGCACAGGATCTTTAGCAGGAAGAAGACAACTGGTGGACTACAAAAGAACAGTACATCTTGGAGAACCACAGTACTACAAAAAATTCTTTGCTGTTCATTTTCATTCATGTTTTTCAGCCATGGTACTCCTCCAGCTTCCACCTGGACAGCTAAGAGCAGTGGTTAACATCTCTTCAACCAGTGATTCTGGGACAGCCCTCTTCCTCGGGAACAGAGTCTTGTCTGGAGCTTGAGGCCTGGGTGAAGGATGCACAGCTGGAAACCGAAACCCTGAACTCCTAGGAGGAGGCCAGAGAGAAGTCAGTTTTCAGATATGGGGTTCCTTGCTGTTCCAAAGTCCCCTGGTGCTGTGGCTTTTCTCCCTGTTTGTTGTCCTCACAAGGTGATTACCCATCTTTTCTACAGAACCCAGTCTCACTGCACAGAGAAGACAAACCTATTTTGGTGAACTTGAGTGTTTCACTAAACAAAGACAGCTGTCTTTGCAGCATTACTTAAAATTAGGGACAGACAATTGTGGACGGTGATGTACATGAGGACAAAGGCACAGCTGAACCATTATCATGGGGTTGTGGTGCCCCAAAGAATTGTCACCTGCTGTTGCTGTGCTCCTTCTGGGAAGCTCTGGTTCCATGTATCTCACTTTCTCTGAACCTGGAGTCTGATTCAGAGGGTGCTAAGCACTCCTAACTGCTGCTGAAGACAGGTGAGAGCTGTGCTGTGAGGTAGCAAGTACTGTACAACGTGACATCTCACACAGAGTTCCCAAAATTCACAGAAAATTTTTATCTCAATCTCACTATCCACTTGTAAAATGGCAGTAAGAAAACCTACAGGGAGCTGGAAAGGTGTGTGAGTCATTGTGAAACTCCCTGACTGCAGTGAAAAGTACTGGTGTAATGCCACTGTGGAAGTTAACAGCTTTGGCCTCAGAGCTGGGCGTGAATAGCGCGCAGCAGATTAAGTGCAGAGCTGTGTGTTGAACAACGAGGGGAGAAAAAGCACTGCACGCTGCGTTGCCAACAGCGAAGGTTTTGAATCATCCATGGAGCAGATAGAGCAGTTTGTGTGGAATCAGGTAGCTTGTCTGAACGCAACTAAAAATACCTTCTCATTTGGCGTATACAGAAAGGTGAGGCTGAAGCTGTGCACATCTCCAATTTGGTATTTCCTGACTTCGTGTGCCTGACTTTTCAGTTCTAGAAGATATCTACAATTTTTCAGCCTATTGCTGTGATGATGAGAGGAAGTGAGGGACAGCAAGAAAGCAGCCACTTGTGCTCCTCTCCAATTTTTTCTTCAGCACATCTCTTTTTGGCTGCTTGTTACTGAAGACATACGTTTTTGCACTAAGCTCATCTTCTCTTTACGTTCAACCTGGAAAATATCATTCCTCTGCTTGTTGTAATAGACACAAAGGAAAACCTGGTGGTGACCTAGAGGCTATTTGCTATTGCTGTGGTATGACTATAAGCTTGGAGTGTCATTGAGAAAAATTCTAGGGGGGGGGATCTAGAATGTTTGAGAGCAATTCAGAACAGAGCACAAGCAACTGAGCACAGCTCATTTTCACTTCAGTCTTATTGCTTAATGCCTGTTGATAAGGGCTTTTTTTTATTTATTTTGCAGAGAAAAAAAGTGAATAGTTTCTAGTGTAAAAAAGTTAGAAAATCTTGCTGAGGGCATTCTGATGTCTCAGAGAACAAGACTATGCCAATGGCGTTTCTTTTAAAGGAAGGTTATTAGTGACATGCTGTGACCAGAAAAAAAAAAATGAAGAGAAAGTTCATGGTAATGACAGCTGGGTAAAGGAACATTGTTTTGACTACACTGAAGTTACATTATGTATCCTTGTAAGAACAAGATTTTGTTAAGAATATTCATAGGTTTTGGTGAAACTATTAGACATTGAGTAATGGAATGAAGTGGATGCTCTTTTTCTGTTCTGAATCACTACTTCAAAAAGCCTTCCCTTTGCTCTCTCTTATAGTTCAGAGTGTTCTGATGAAGCATCAAAGACCAAACAAAAACACTTACTTGACTTCTCAAGGGAATCTTCCTCCTAGGCTGAGCATTTTCCATGAACTTTTCCGCTCTGTGAGCTTGCAGTGTATATGACTAAGCAAGTTGAATCATGCAGAATTATTTTCTAATGTAATGTTGTTAATAAATGTTGATCCATTGCTCTTGGTGGAGCCAGGAAGGCACTACAAACTTTGACAAAGCGGGCCACTATGGCAAAAATCATACTGTTGAAAATTTGTATATTCTTATGCCACCCTAACTTCCAGTTAGCTTCTTTAGTGAGAAAATTATGATGGGGTCAGCATCTTCTAACCTCTTAAAAATGAGGGTTGTGGTAGATGCAGAGACACTGTGCCAAGAGGCCACTCACTGAATGGAGCTGATGGTGGCTGGGCGATAGCAGCCACACAGAAGCAGCCAAGGGAGGGGTAGGGAAGGCAGGCAGATTTGGGTTTCCAAGACAAATACCTTTTCTTGCAGCTCCCCTGCATGCTTTACTAGGAACTATCTACAGAGCTGAGCTGGCCTGTGCCCACTGTGCTTGAAAGAAGTCCATTGCCAGGAGCAGTTCTACCTTGCAAAAGCGGAATTTCTTCAGATGATTCATGAGGCAGATGAACGAGGTCCCTGCTTTGAGGTTTCTGACAAATGTTTTAGTATTCTGTCATCAGATACCCTGTGCTACCAACGAAAAACACAATGTGTCAGTGAAAATGTGTCAAAGGTACAACATTGAACTAGCAAGAAATAACATTAGAAAAGATTCTGAGACAAAACTAGACTTGTAACTGCCATTCTCATTAGTAGTCAAATGAAACTAAACCTCAGAGAGGAGATTTAGGTTAGATTTAAGGAAGAAGTTTTTTACAGTAAGGGTGGTGAAGCACGGGAACAGGTTGCCCAGAGAGGTGGTGGAAGCCCTGACCCTGGAGACATTCAAGGTCAGGCTGAACCAAGCTCTGAGCAACCTGAGCTAGCTGTAGGTGTCCCTGTTCATTGCAGGGGAGTTGGACTAGATGGCCTTTAAAGGTCCTTTCCAACTCTAAGGATTCTATGATTCTAAATCAGGGGTAAAAGAGATGTCCTAAACCTGAACAGCAACAGGAAGTTTAAGAGGTGGAGGGGTGAAAATGATCTTCACAGTAGATTTGTGAAAAGTGAATTCTGCTCTTCCCCTCAACATATTGCTAAAAAAAATCAAAACATTTCAGGTCACAAATCAACATATTTCAGGATCCAAGAGCAGGACGCCCATTCAGATGCGCTAATTGCAAAGGAGAGTCTCATCAGGTGGAACAGGGCCTCCCAACATTTGATCGCATTGAAGCAAGCTCACTTTTAAGCATTCAATCAACGGGTCACGATACACCAATAAATTAAAAACTGCAAGCTAGATTTTCTGACCTCAGTGTGCTGCTCGGGGCAGCCTAAGGCTGTGATGTTAGCTGGGAAGATAAGAATTCCCCAGGGGCAGGCTGACCCGTGATGGATGGCTCAGGAGCCAAATATCGCTGTCTATTCCAATGTAGATCAAATCAGGGAATCGGGAGGGCTGTAATCAGATCCCTCCATAAGTTCTCTCGTTTTCTTGCATCAATCAGTTCTCAGTTTCATTGCAGATTGATTGGTTTTATGTTTGTTCTTTTCAGTATTAACATAACCTAAACTTTTTAAATTCTAACAAGAGCAGACATCTGAAAAAATTAATAAAATAACCCAATACTGAAAGTTAGCGCACGTTTTTCATTTAAAAAGCAAATTATTGGGTCATTTGTGTACAGTGTGCCATGCAGTTTAAGTCTCAGACGTTCTTGCTACCATCCTTGAGTTTAAATATTGTGGCAAGGATCCAAGGTAGACGGTCACTGATAAATAAAGGACAAGCCCTGGAACTTCTTTTCCATGGATGTGAGGAAATACCAAGAGAAAATCGTTTTCTGTGTACTGTGTGCTAGAAGTGTGCAGTCTTAGAGAGCAGTGTAAGAAAGGGCACTGCTTTTGTCACTATGATCAGTAAAAAGAGCCCCTCCCCAACAGGAGCTTTTCCCTCTTTGGAACAGTGCCGTAGCTCGGGTCACGCTGTCCTTAACTCGCCTTGAGCAGTAACCACATTCGCTGCTGGTTTTAAGTACTCTCTTAGATTGGTCTAATTGGATTTGTAACCTCTTACAGATGCTGCATTTTTACTTCAGATGCTATTCTGAGAAAATGAAGTTGCTAATACACGCCTTTTTTAATAAGCATGGCAAGATTTCAAAAAGGTCAGTGTATGAAAGTGACATTTCTTGATATTAAGCTGGCATTCAGGTGCCATTTTAGGCAATTAGTAAGCAGGGATTGTAATATTAAGAACCAAAAGAAAAAAAATACCAAATCAATATTCTTTGTTCATGTGATCAGCACAAACAGTTTATGCGCTTAATAATTGCCCCAAAAAGCAGAAAAGCATTCTGTTATCATGTAGGCAAAGAACCCAGGAGGAGGCTGGGCGGGCTCTATCCTATATTTTGTTTGATGCAGGCACATGGCTCTGCAGGATCTGTGTACCTCTCCAGCCAGGACTGCTAAAATGTACCTGCTTAAAATGTAAGGCTTCACAGCAAAGCATCTGTTACTGCTGCACATAAAAAACCAGAACAAGGATTATTACAGGAATAGTAAGGCAGGTGAGGAACCAATTGAACAGAAGAGGGAAGTGGATTTGGTTGAAAAAGAGTTACTAACGATGTGTTGGAAAGGCACCTCATTTAATAGTGCCATTGATGACTGTAACACACACACAAAAAAGTATTTGAAACTAGCACAAAGTTTATGGCAATACCAACAACAGGACTAGAATTTTACATAGGAAGAATTTAGTAACATGAAGTCTGGAGTGATATAAATCATAAGGAAATAAGCGTAAGTCGCATCTTTGAGAACTCTGTTATTTTCACGAAAGCAAAGCTGTCCTCTGGCAAATCACAGGAGATAAAAGTTGGTAACAGCCTCTACTGCCTACAGTCGTAAGGAGTAAGAAAGTACCAGAAGTGCCAGAGACTGCTTTGAGAAAATGCTGACGAACACAGCAGAAGATGAATTTGCTCTGTTGAAGTCTCATCAGCACTAACATGTAATTTCTGCAGCTTTTCCAGGACTCTGATGAATTAACCCGTGGTTATTAGAGAGGAATAAGGACGTATCTATGCTGAACAGTATAACCTGGTGAAAAAAATCCATCGATTTCTGAGTAAATTAAAGCTACAATTATAATGCAATTAAAATTACAGAGCTGTTTGAAGCCTAGGGCTGTGCTTAGGGTCACGCTCAGCCTGGTGGCATTGTAGAGCCCAGGACTAAGAACTCTTATCTGAAGCAGATTAGTAAAAATGTGTGCCTATTTGCCATGACCTAAAGGAACTGGAGGACTGCTGGCTGCCAGTGGAAAGGTTTGTAGCTATTCCTGAAAGCTGCCCTTGACCAGCTAAATGTCAGGATAAAAGCACCAAGCCAGGCTCTTCTGTCCCGAACAGTCAGCTGCCACCAGCAGTGCTCCCAGAAGAGCCATGGCAGGGCACTGCAGGTGGTCCTGGCTCACCAGAAACAAATCGGGAAATAACACCACAAGTTTGTTGGTGTGGCTTGTGATTTCACACTGCAGTCGTTATGGGGAATATTCTCCACTGAGCATTTATCAAACGAGGTGATTGTTTCTGCAAAATTCATCTCTCTGATTTCCTTTTCTAGGGCAGATTTCGGAGCGCTTGACAGCAGCAGCACACGCGGGTATGAACGCAAAGTGAACTGCAGCTATCGTTAGAGTAAACATCAGGTGCAAAGCAGATTTTTTTTCTTTTCCTTGGCAAGCTTCAAAGTTTGTGCAGTTGGATCTGTACTTGAAGACTTTTTTTTTCTGCTAAGGAGTGAGCTTGAGAGCTTCTCTTAGCTTTTCATAATTTGAAGCTGCGATAGATTGAAGAGTGCTGGACTTCATTTCCCAGCCAGAAAACAGAGCAAATGAACCTTGCTGTCAAAAAGGGACCAAATCCCTTACAAATAGGGTAAACCAGAACAGGTATGATTAATGAAATAGTTTAAAGCAATTTGTTTCTTCAGTAATAGTTAAACTGGTTATATATGTATGAAGGAGGGAGCTATAGGCATGCCATTTACAGGTACAACTTTGACTAGAAATCTTATTCAGCAGGTAGCTGTACATTAACAGTGACTGCCAATGCAAATTGCTCAAAGGATACCTCAGAATGGTGTTACCTTGCACATATTTCAAACAATTTTATTCGTCAAAGTCAAGGTCACCTTCTTGGAAAAGCTGAACAGATCTCAGTGGGTCCAAGTAAAAGCTATGGGAAGTTGTGTGACATACAGGCTGGACAGTACAGCTGGCCAAATAAACTCTTCTGAACAACAGACATTCCGTAACAAGAAGCAAAGACCAATCCCTCTCCCCCAATAGCACTGTAAAGGCACTTCAAATCAGTAAGATGAAACACATCTGATTTACAGGTTTCCAAAAAATAAAAAAGCTTAAGAAACATACTCTTTATTTGTATCTTGAAAACAGAAAGAAAAATGTAAGGATGTAACATTTTGGTAAGACTTAGCTTGCAATGAGAACAGCAAGTACAACCTGATGAAATTCTTGCAAAATTTACCACAAAGACCCAAGCACTCGGTAGACTTTGTCCCAAGGAATTCGAAGATCACTACTCGTGTTGCATAAAGCCAAAGATCTTTCATCTACCAGAGGAGTTACCTAGATCTCGAGCTGAGATCAAGCACCAGCTGCACTGCTACCACAGACCTATTTCAACACCCTTGAGAACCACCTGAGCATTGGCCCCCAGGAAGACAAAGGTTACCTTTCCTTTACATTTTCTTACCCTTCCTAGCAATAACACTTCTAAGGCCCTTAGAAGAAATCTCCCTATTTCTGGTGCTGGCAATTACCTTTGTTTCTTTCAGGATCTGGCATATTGCATCTATAACAGGTATTCCAATTAAAAAAAAAAAAAATCATGAAAAAGCAGCATTACAGACTGAGAAAAAGAAACTGAAGTAATTTGGATTCTCTTCTAATCTGAGCAAATAGTGAAAGACTGAAAAGCAGTGAAAAAAGTGATTTACATATTCATTAACTAATTTGTATAATCATAAGATTTAAAAGGTCATTACTGGAACACCTGCCTGTTAGCAGATGTAGAAGAACGAAGGCCAACGAACACAGTTTTTATAAGGATGTTGATAGATAAACAGTTGGCAGATCTACAGCTACCTGCTGTGGCAGCATCAGTGTTTTTGGCTCAGGCTACTGCTGTGGATAAAATAAATCTTCTGGAATTCACGTATCCATACACGTACTGACTCTCCTGTTGCAAAATCTGACATTTTATTAAAGGTGTGATTACTTTTTTAAAAAAAAATCAACATTCCAGCTAAATAAGATTCTACAAAGTAGTAAAGTTTTATGCACAAGATAACTTAGAAACTACAACAGCAAGATGCCTGCTTAGATAGTGAAACAGCATTGTGCACAGATCCTGATCAAGAACAAAGAGTCTGTCTTAATGTAGGTAGATCTGCTAATGTCAGTGTCCGTGCCACTCAGTAACACCGGAAATCCCAAAGGGCCATTTGTACAGACACTACATGGGAAGCATCCTGTCCCATCCTGTAGATAACTGTTAGATATCCAAGTCTAACTAGTCACTGTATGCTACCTGTACAGTCTCTGCCTGAATCACTGTCTGGGGATGTCCACTGGATCTACTTCTAAAACAGGCAAAAACGTAGCATTATGAACTGAAGACATCTAATGTATAGACGCCTCCATTAAGGCAAAATAACATTCTGCAATCAGCAGAGTATTACTAGAGAGCATCTGTTCACATCAACAAATGGCTTACATGTCTGCGTCACCTGCGGTATTAATTCATAAAAATAGCTAAATATAAAGCAATTGAACTTAATTAAATTGAGAAGAAGCTCAGGGGATAACGTAGTCCAATCTCCAGCTCAGGCAGGAATAACTACAAAATTATGTCACATTGGTGAGTCAAGTTCTTGTCATCTCCAAGGATGGAACTTCCACAGTCTTTCTGGTAAAACTGCTCCTGTTTCACTTCGTTTCATTTCACTTTCATCAGGAAAAAAATTTCTTTTGTCCACTAAGTATTTCTCTTGCTGCAACTTGTGTACCTCGATGTGTACCTCTGAGAAAAGTCTTTTTGTAATCCTCATCGCGTAGGTGAAGACAGCAGTAAGATTGCTCTCCTGCACTAAGCTGTAATACGGAATTAGTCCATTACAGGTGGAGGGTTTTGCATGTCCCTAGGTTGAACTCTATGGGATTTGTTGTTCCTTATGTCCCGTTGTCAGGATTCCACTGCAATGGGCAACATTACTCCTCAAGCATATCAGCCACTGCTCCCAAGCTGGGGTCCTCTGCCAACTGACTGAGGTTGCATTTCACCCCGTGGCTGAGGCCGTTGATGAACAGTTAAACAGTACTGGCAACAGCATCTGCCGTGAGGAATGCCACTAGGGACCACTATGACTTTGTCGCACCGTTACTCTTAAAGCCTGATGGTCCAGCCAGTCTCCTGCCTTATATGTAGGGTGGAATACAGTCCGTGTAAGCCTGTGTAAACAGTATTTCTAAGGACAGGAAAGGTGACATCCTCTGCTCTCATTTCATTCACAAAAGGGAAGTAAATGAGATTGGCCAGGAACAATCTGCCCCTTCTGAATTCATGCTGGCAATACCCAATCACCTTTTTGCCCTTCATGTGTCTTGACATCCATAGCTTCCCAGAACATCCTCTATAAATTTCCCAGGAACTGAGGCTATGTGCTACCTCAGTAGCATATAAGACAATACAATTATCATTTGTTTTATAAAAACAAATATACTAATTTTTTTTACTTTCCCCTAAATATGACATTTTTATATAAAACAATCTCCTTACAGGTCCTTCAGAGTCTTTAATACTACATTATTTCTATACACACCTTTATACATTTTGCTTGCTTTAAATGTACAAAATAGCAGAAAATAAATCTTAATTATTAATAAGTTTACAAGACAATCTTACGTTTTTATAAACAGTACATCTTTCCTTCCCTTAGTTTTCGTGACAAAAGCTTCCACGTGGTCAAGGATTCAAAAGTTCATCCAAAATTTTCAGAGATGATTCATACAGGATTCTGAAACTGCATAAAACAATGCACAACACAATTAGAAAATAGTAATGCTAAAATCAGTCCTCAACTGTTTGATTCTGAGAGGATAGCTAGCTACTCCATCTATTTGACAAGTTATTCCATTAAAAAATTAAATATGCCTTTACAAAATTACCTTTGAAACAGCTGTTTTCCTGCTGACCATCTCTAGCTATAATCTCCAGCAAATCAGTTTAATTGGCTAGCTCAATTCAAGCACATTTTTAAATATTTCAACATATTTCTACAAATTTAGAAGCACCAACTCCTCACAGCATTTTTATTTTTTTTTAAACATAGTCAAATCCTTGACTACTAGTTCATTCTAAAGCCAATTTTCATTCTTCTACTTTTTCTGTTCTTCCTCATTCTTCAGTCTTCATGATTTTTCTCAACTCTGCTCATTTTATTCCCAAGCCTGAGCTTTCTGTCTTTTCCTTATTAACAACCGTGTCCTTCAGCTGCTTACACACCCGGATTAGTCACTTTCTCGCTCTCCTGTTTCACATTACTCCCTAAACAGCCTCAAAATTCAGCTCTGAAATTTCCATTTGGAAGGCCCTTTTTATTTGCTTGCATTCCCTGTAAGCAGCACTCACAAGGCTACCCTTCGTAGTTGCATTCTCAAACAACTTCTGCTAATGATGCTCTGAGATACCCTAAAAAGACAGAAAGA
This sequence comes from Penelope pileata, assembly GCA_013396635.1. NCBI lineage: Eukaryota > Metazoa > Chordata > Aves > Galliformes > Cracidae > Penelope > Penelope pileata. Next base: position 666,786 of record WBMW01002277.1, read on the forward strand.
CTTTGGTCTTCTGGCAGAACATTATTTCATCATTTCAGTGTCAACCACTATCAACTTTATCCTTCATGTTACTTTGTTTTTATTATTGTTGTTACAGTCTCAAGAAGCAAAGTTAGTCAGATATTAGTCATGATGAGGTAGGGCACTCATTAAGAGACACCAAGGCCAGAAATACGAAGGGGAACTCTGCACTTTCTTAGCAGTATATTGCATGTCAGGTCGTCCTGACCTCAGACTGCCATGGTGGTGTCACACACTTCTCCTTTCTAATGTTAATAGCCTTCAAGACATAAGGACAAAATAACCTAGGATTAAAATGTACTACAAAGTTGGTGTGACTAGTTAAGCACCGTGGTACACAGTGCTATGTCGTATAATTTTAGCTACAGTTTAAGGCTAATGGAACGGTACTTCTGTAAAGTAGGACCCTGCACCAGCAACACGCTGGTCAAGCTGCACACAGGGACATGTCACATTCAAAACAACTGCAAGGCTGCCCAGGCAGCCAAGGTAAAGTCACTGTTAGCAGGTGCCATTGCAGTGAACTTGTTGATATGTGGCAGACAAACCATACACAAAGTTACACTACAAAGCAAGGCAAGAATCATTATTCACAGAGGCAGTAAGTGTGTAATAAAGACACTGGGAAGCCAGCTAAATGATAATACTAAAGAAATATTTTTCAGCACATCCATTAGGCTCAGTTTAGATTCTGGTGCCCATACACTGAGATGCTGATTAAAGTAAATACAGAATATCAAGAACAAGGTATTATTTCACAGCATGTTCATACAGCATGGAACCCTTTTCTCTAGCCTCCAAATCACTGCACTGGCAGCTCTATTAGCATCTTTTTTGCTAGAAATAAATAGTTGCATTTTATAAACTAAATTAACGCGTGTGCCATTACTCTTGAGGAAATTCTCTCAATATACAATATGCTGTCCAGAATTTTAAAGTGCACTGAACAGCAATTTTAGACCCACAGGGCCTTCTTAAACTGCTAGCTCAGCTGAAGAGGGAAGACTAATTTACAAGGAAAAGTTTTGCTTCTATAAATTAGTGTAACAATCCCTTGTTTAATGGCAGCACTTTAAGTACTCCACCCGACAGGTTTCTCACTTGTTTCTCTTTTTGTTAATACGTAATGGATTACTTCTAAGTTTTACATGCTGGCACAGAATGTCAGGTCTCTGGGGAAATCTGTTTCCTAGCTTACCATTTCCTAGTATACCTGAGTATTGAATAAAATTATCTACCAGAGTTGTTACGAGATAATATGCTCAGCAGCAAGTAGTAATAACCCGAGAAGTATGAGGCAAAACACAGCAATGTCTCAGCATGCACCTGCGCAGCACTGCGTGCTTGCAGCCCTGTGCTCAAAGCAGCAATCCCACCTCTCCCTCGCAGCATGCCATCCCCAACATTTTGGGGTTTGCAGAGTGAGGAAAGACAATGGTAAGGTAGTTTCCGAACAACAGTGCACGATTCAGACTGCCTATAACCACACTTCAGCCATACATCAGCACAGGAGTACCAGAGCCCTACAGACGGCACGTCAGCAGACACGACAGGCCCAGCCTGCTCCACCGTAATGTCTGTCTGAGAAAGTGCAAACACTCTATAAACTAATCAAGGAAAACCTAACAACTAAAGAGCTTCCTCCTAACCTTTTCCAACATTAATTTGTTTACTCTTCTGGAGAGAGGGGGGGAAAAAGCCACCAACTCAACATATTTGTGGGTGTTCTTATCTGTACAATTACATAATTCTCATAAATTCAGAAGCTACCACACAGCTCTGCTGAAATATTTTGTTATTGTACTGGAATTCCGATCAGGGCTGTAAATACTTCCCATCACCACGTTTGTCCTCCTAAGCCTTTGTCTGCAACTCTGTCTGGCTTTTGTATGGCAGAACGGCAGCCGTTCACCTATCACAAACTTAAAGCACTGTGTAGCATCTCAGGCTCTTCACCTGCCCCAGCTTCCAGGTTGACTTGTCCCTGTTCAGTGGGCAGAGATGTTCACATGCAGTCATAAAGCAATTATCTGTGTTCATACTGAAATTTCTAGTCAGTAGTGCACTCAAGTGGTAGCAATTATTCATTTTAACGTGCCTATTTATTTAATCACGTTAAGATATGCTTTAAATTCTCAGCCTTTTCTTGATTAAAAGAATTGTATAACTGGATCGTAATACTCTGATCATCTTTCTTTCCCAGATGATAATTATCATTTCAAAAAATATTTTGGTGTAACACTTGGCAACCCAGAGTTAAATGATTTAACAAAAAATTGTTTATTTTTGCTTGAGTTTGGAGCTAGGTCTCAAAAGAACTTTGTTCTCAGTCCCACCACTGAAACGAGCTACCCAGGCAGCAGTCACTACCATGAAATCTTACAAGTGCAATCATGCTGTGATTTTTTACTTTATAAGAGGATTTTTTAAAAATTGATTTTATATGTTACACGAGCATAATGTCCTCTATAGAAACCACTCAACATCTAAACAGCAATATTTGTGTTTTCTGATTACTTACGTCACACAGGAAAGGGAAAGGTGAGCTGTTGCTTCTGCTTTGATTTGTTGAGTTTTGTTACTTTGTATTTTAATAAATCTGATTTATTGATTGTACATAACTGAAGTGGCTCATATAAATCAAACTGTTCTGTTCTATTTCTTAAGATTACATATGTCAATTAAAAAGGAGGTACGTAATGCCCTTGAGGCTCTCATACAGTAAGAGATTTAAATGACCACGTGGGTATTTTATTTGCAAAAAAAGCTACCACCGTATTGTACTGTCCTGCATGTAAAGCTTTTTTCTTTTTTCTTGGAAAAATCCTGTTTACCTTCTGCACTTCTGAACCGCATTTAAGAGTTTAATTTACTGCCACAACCCTTTAAATGTTCTTCCACTGCCAGAACAAATTACTGTAGCTGTTGGGCTACTTGACAGAACTCAAGTGCAGATTCCTCACGCTCAGGCCAACGTGGTGCCCTGCTAACTTCTCTCTGTACAGATGAACGTCCATAATCAGTTCAGTTCTTTATTCAGTTATTCCTCTACCATCTTGTTCAATATCCTAAAGAATTATTTTCTGCAGAATAAGTTATCTTTTCTGTTATGCACTAGTAGGAAAGATGGGAAACAAACATGAAAATAAATAATTTTTCTTGTCTGCAGCATGCCTACCCTTCTCCATCACTCACCGTACCAAGCAGGAGATCCAGGGAACTCTAAGTGTGTTTCTGAAGTACATTAAAAACAAGGTACCTTATTTCAATTCCACTAGTGTGCTTTCTTCACAGCCTATGTTAGTGCTTTTAATGTCTACCTTGCCTGTTTTCTGTTTCTGTGGGTGATTCAATAATGAGGCAGAGATCAAATGTTAGGAAAAAAAAAATAGGAACTAAGGAATTTTGAAACACTTAAGGCCAAACTGTTCATCCTAATTGTCTGCCTTAGGCAGGTCTGGAATACATGCTTGGAAATGCAACATAGCCAATCATATTCAAGACACTCATCCCTAAAAAATCTGAAAGTCAACCACACAGGGCAGTGAAATCTCAAAAGAGAGCAAAATAAAATAAACTCTGGAAAGGTCTTGAAGTCATGGTTGTATTCAGTTGATTTTTTAACATCTGCATACAAATGGATTAATAAACCTAATGCCAAACTGTGGTAGAGAAAACTTCTAGAAAAATGTGGTAGAAAAATCTTATTTCTAAATGGAAAATAGACTGCTTGCTTTGTCCTACAGCTGCTGCAAACAGAACAGAATTTCAGAGTACTGCAATATACAGGATTAAGTCATAACACATTGAAATTAAATGCCAAAAAACCCCCCAAACTGAAATAAATTTGTAAAGATTACAATCACAGCAAGTGTATGGGCAGGAAATTTAATACTGTGCTGAGCTCAATATCTCACAAGGTTTTTACCCACTATTTTAAAACTTGCAATCATTCAGAATGCTCCAACTGTATTACAAAAGTATAGAACACAGCCATGTATTGCAGAAAGGGTATAGGTGAGGTTAGTGCTCATTTCCCAAAGCAAATTTACCTTTCAGTACTGCTAGATTCCTCTGTGGCAGCCTCCTTGTGTGCTACCAGCTTTCTTTGAATGACAGCTGCAATATCCTTTAGAAGTGTAGTTTTGTGCCTACCTGTTTGAAATGATTAGGAGAAGTTGGACAAAAATACTGCATCAAAAAAAAAAAAAAAAGCTCTTGCAAATTTACAGAGTATCTTTTTAACACAAAAAAATCTTTAATTAAAGATTAGATAGCGACAATAGATTTTCACTGCCCTAGATTAATTACTGTGTGTTTCAGCACACCAAATATAGAGACAGAGCCAAGGAGGTAGCAGATAGTTGTGTTTTTCAACTCACTACAAAAATTCAAAGTCCAAAGCCTAACACCACCATAGTCAAGTGATAGTGCCTGTTGTCTTAGTTATTGTCATAGTGCCTGTTGAATTGTCTTCTGAAAAATAGCCAATCAAAAAAAGAACACATAGATAGATATATAGTACAGAAAAGGTTTGACTGACCTTTAATCACGATCACAATGCAGAGCGTAGCTGTGAGATTAAAAATCCCTTCAATTTCTTCAGAGAGAATGCATTCCAGTAACTCATTTAAAAATGACCTAAGGAAGAAGTAAAGCAAATATACTTTCTAAATCATGTTTCTTTCAAGATAGACCAGAACACAACAAGCCTGTGATTATACTACTCTGCCACCACAGCTCCAAAGATACCATTCAGGACAAAGGAGCACTTAGTGGGTGATGGAAAACTACAAGCCGCGTCTGGAACTAGGAGCATGTTTGAGGCAGCAAAATGATAAATTGTTGGGGAAGAAAAATAAAAGGTTTTTTACACAGAATAAGTGGCTTTTATGAGAGATGAAGAGCTCATGGAGTATTTTGGGAAGAATAGTCTGAAAAAAGTACTAGGTACACTGGAACTTAACTTGTGTGATTTACAGTGAACTTTCTAACTTTAATTTCTACTGAAGTTTAAAATACATTATATGACTCCAGTGGATTGTGAGTAACAACTCATGCCCTGAAATCTATTACTACTTGTAGCTCAATTAGAACCTGGAGTTTAATTAACATTTTGTTCTTAAATGTGTATGTCATAAAAAATAAATCGAAGTGTTTCCAATTAGAAAAAAAAAAACAGTGAAGAGCTTTTATATCAAAATATAGGGCCTGGATACTTCAAAAAGGTTTTGAGTTTTACGTAGCCATTCTTTCTTATGAAGGAAAAAAAGCCAAGATGTATGATTAAAGAACACAATTAGATGAACAGGCTAGTAAATAAGAACTGTTAGAAGTTTAAAAAAAAAAAAAAAAAAAAGCACATGAAGAACTCCCCAGTCAATGTATCTCCAAGACTGTGGTAATGCAGGTGAATTTAATTACCATCCAGTTTCTCGAAATTTATTTAAATTCAGAAATTAAAACTTTATTGCACACATATAAGCTGTTCTGTTACTAACAGCCTCAGACAACTAAATGGAGAAAGGTTTACCTGACCACACTGACTGACTTCACAATTATGGCCATTAAACTGCTTGAAAGAGGTGGAAGGTCCGAAACAGCCTTTGGTATAGTCAAGTCTCCATCACTGGAAGCCTAAAAAAAGAAACAGTCAACAACTCCTGTAAACTAAGAAGTATACATATACAGAAAATAGCCAGGCAAATCTCCAGTTTGGTAATTGCACTGAAGACCTATCCTTAATTGGAAGAAACATTTGCCTGTATTCTTTGAACAGCCTTAAACCAATTGTGTACTGTCCAAATTAACAAAAAAAAATTAAATGAAAAAGGCTAAAACTAAACCAAATAAACAGCATCACAAGAAATATTCTTCACAGTTTTGCTGCACATGAGTGTATTACTGGTCACTGTGTATAACTGCATGAGAAACCGAACAGAAAGGAGCATCCTTTGTGACTCCACGCTTAAGTAAGCAACAATTCCTAAGCATAACTTAGATGCCAGCGATTCTCTGGGTCAGCTCTTCTTGGTATCAAGCTCTGAATAGCATGGCAGGTATTTAGTTAGAACTGAGGTTTTGATTTAGTAGCACAACAACAGGGAAAGGAAAAGCTGCACACGTAAGCACAGCAAAAGAGAGAATTCATTCCCTTCTTCCCATTGGTAAGCACTTGTCAAGCCACCTCCTGGAAAGCCAGGCCTCTGCAAGCTTGATGGTTGCTGGGAAAGACAAATGCCATAACCACAGATGATCCCCTTTGTCCTCCTTTCCCTGAACTTCTATTGCTGAGCACATTATCTGGTATGCAGTGTGCCTGTGGTCAGTCAGGGTCAGCTGCCATGGCTGAGGGAAAGTCTTGACACCCTGCAAGCACCGCTCAGCAACAGCCACAACTTGCTGGTGGGCCAGCAGCACTGCTCTGGACTCAAATGCAAAGCACAGCACCACAGGGGCTGCGATGAAGTTAACTCGTTCAGAGTAGGGTCCTCCAGACCCAGAACAAATATATGTACGAAGAACTTTTCAAACAAACAAACAAACATATTTGTTTATCCCCAACACTGCTAATTTCTGAAATTTTCTGTCAGATTCAAGTAGTAACCTAGGTATCAGGACAGGTGTCTGTTCTTACATGTGTTTATAAACCTGAGAGATGCATTTTAATATCAAACTATGGCAACTAAAATTTCCTGTTTGCTCCATGCCGAAACACACAAAATATTCATTTGCAGCACAAAAATCACATTTCCTGCACACAGCTTTATCCTTCCAACGTTATCTTTAAGAAGCAGTCAGCATGAACTTTACCTTCTGTAGCACACTGCTTATCTCTGCCAGTACTGCAGCCAGGAGAGTAGAGAGCACGCCCTGCTGAACTGCCGGGCACAGGGAACGCCAGCACTGCACTGCGTGGATGAAATCTCCAAGAGGCGTTTGAATAGAGCGGATCAACTAAAACCAAAGAAAACAGATCAGCTGTTTGGGATTGCGTGACTGTAATTAAAATATTTCAGCAAACTCTTCTCTAAAAAGAAGCGCAGATCACATCTTGGAAGTCCTTGTTTTTCAGAAATCCTAAAAAGCAGAACATCGGATTTTCCACTGCGATCCACCTATCTCACTACTCCTTTCTCTGCTATAAAATGCAAGAAGCTAACTTCCCTGTGAAGAACTTTGGGACTTGAACCACATATTGAAGCTGATATAATTCATGCCGAAACAAACCTATAAAATAGCCGTGATTTCTTTTTGTTCCCAAGATTAGAATGTATATAATCAAATTCCTTTCTCTAGATTGAGAACATTCATTTCCAGTGAAGATGAGGTTGATAAAGTAGCTATGAGGGGTAGGGCAGTTTGAGATCATTGCTAACAGAACACATTGTTCTCTGGTTTACTAGTTTTTCCTCTCACAAGACCAAGAATGGTTAAAAAAAAAAAAAANGATGTGGAAACAGAATAAAATTAGAAAAAATAACTGAAAATATAATAAGATATCAAATGGAATAATGGCTTTGAAGTTAACACCACTTCACATTTGAGTAGAAGGATTCATCTCCATATGGCAGCAATTTTAAGCGTAATACCTGAATCCCTTCTGCCTGTTGTCTCTTGATTCTGCACGCGACACATTCTAGAACTTTCTGGAAGACACTCTGCACAGCATGGAGAAGGTTTGCTGCTTCATCCGGCTCAGTGCTTTGAGTCAAAGAAGCCTCAGTGATTTCTTTTAGCGCGCACAGTAACACTGGAGTACAAGAGCTACCTCTCTCTAGAGAAGGAGATAAATAGCACAATACAACAATTGTCAGGAGACATTCTTCAGGTACAAACTTAGAATGAAACTCAGTTCTATACATAAACAGCGACAGTTTCCAAGCCTAGATAATGCACTGAGTTCCTGAGCACCTATAGCTGAAATTTTCATACATTTCCATTAGTATTTTATTAAGTGTAACTCCAGCGTTCCTTCAAAAAATTCTTGAAGTGCACAGATTAGAATCGTAGATTTCTTCAGGAACTGAGCTTTAATTCTGTCTCTACTGTCAACATAACTTTCCAAACATGAGCCAAATTTAAACTGTACTACAATGGTGTCTCCTAAGACATAAGTATCAATGATCTGTATATCACACAGCAGTAACTGGAACACAACAGCAAGGAAAAAATATTAGTTATCAACAAAGACCTGATTCTGGACTGCTTCTCTGCTTGTTTACAGTTTTCTGAAATGCTGCTGTTACTTCTGACCATATTATTGATACTAGCACCAACAGTAAGCACCGTTTTTTGAGAACCAGACTCCAAAATGCAAAAAGCAACGGTTCTGTTAATATAAGAAATGTCACCGAATCACATGTGGAGATGTTGATGTCAGCACAAAACACTGTACCTGTTTGTATAACTGAAAGTGCCATATCTAAAAAGTATGCTTGAAACTTGAGATTTCCAAGACCAACCATTACGACATCTTTACACACTGTCAGGTAGGCCTAGGAAAGAGATGCAAACATATATCAGAAAAAAAAAAATAGATATAGAACAACAGTTCAGCAGTAGCAAAAAGCAGTAAAGACAAGAAATCATGGAAATCATTTAATAATCATACACATTTTGAAGCAGATAAGGGATTGGGAAAAAGCAATCCAAAAACCACTTGGCTTAACAAGTGTAAATTAATTATTTTCACTTTCACACTGTAGAAGACTAAACAAAAAAACACACACATCAAGAATTCCTTCCTCATAGGACCTCAGCATTTCCTTGACAGAGACAATACATAGTTCCACAGCCCAGCAGAATAAGCATCTGTCCATCCTTCCCAGAAGCTGAAAATACTGGATGAGTGTATGAGTATTAATTAAAAATGCAAACGGTGGAATCCACTGGTAAATCAGCTGTACTGATATGGGTTTAAAAATCCTGAGATATATTTTTAAGCTCTGGGGTGCTGCTACGTATGGATAAGAGAAGCACCATTTCTGACATCAGTGACACATAAAAGGTAAAATTCAGTGTAAGAGAACAGATCTGTGCTGTTGTTAAAGAATATTTCCCTGTGCCCATCTTTTAATCCTCTACTTTCTCAACTAAAATTTTAGCTAAGTGGCCTTGAAAGTAACTCAAAGTAGGTGCACCAGCTAAGTTCACAACTAGTGAAAAGCAAGAGTTCCAGAGAGTTTTCCAAATGCTATCATTGCCCTTTCCTCCAAAAAACAGTTTCTCAAAAGGCATTAAGTCTGTAAATCTTTTTTTCTCTGGCTCCAGATCAAAGGCACTGATACTAAGCATTTACTCAGGCAGATTATGAACTCTCTAGCTATCCTGAATTGCAAAATAACATAAAGAGGCTTTGCTTGCATAGATTAAAGTTAGTTCAAATCTTTTGCTTGACCAAAATCTGAAAAGAGGCATAGCTCAATGGGAAAATCTACGCTAGGTTAAGTGACACATCAGGGAAACAGAACAGAAGACAATTCAAAAATTGCTTAAACATTATCTATTCAAATGCTTTCTGTGAAAGGTAAATGGAAATAATAGGTAAGGGACACTGTCAGGAGACAGTAAGCCCATGGGATGATCTACAGCCCTTTCTCTGTCCCTAGGAATTGAAGGGACACTGATAGCAGTACCACAGAATAAAGAAAATCCTTAACACCAAGGAAAACTGAATAACAAGGGTTTGGTAATTCCACATGACAAAAAGAGACATGCTGGACTGAGCCCATGGGATTTCAACAAATCCAGTGAATCAGTGGTCTATTGAACCCCTGCTCGTAACAGCAAGTACAAAATTCAGTAACCACCAAAGCAGAGAAGGTGAAATGGGAAAGAATGGCATGTCATGGGGAAAGGGACAGACAACGGTCAGTGGAGAAAGGAGAGACACCCCAGTCCCTACTCATACACAATGTTAAAGAAGCAACTGTCATTACTGTATATTATACGGACGCTTTGAGACAAACTAGGTCTGCTCTTTTAGTATTAGCACTGCTAAGAAACCATTAAAAAGCACAATAAATACTTCCTTCTAATAAAAAACATACAAGAAGGGGAGAAGCAAATAGGAGCTGCTTAGCAAACACGTGGCTTATTATGTAAGACTCAAGAGGCCTGGATTCTCTTAACTTCCAGACAAGCCTTATCAGCCTTTACACCTCAGTTTCCTTTCTGGAAATAATGATGCAAACGCACTTCAGGACCTGCTAATAAAGCACTATTGGCTAGTCAGTAATATGTCAGATAGGTTTGCAGTTGATAACTGCTGATGTTATTGCTTATCAATAAAGTTTCATTTTCAATTTGTATTCACACCTGGGAAATTGATCTTACACATTTTAGTAATGCTGGAAAATATTCCTAATTTTGTGTCAGGTCTATCTATAAGACTGACTTCTGCAACTGCAAACTGAGAAATAGCCACAAGAGTTGTGGTGTGCATACCAATTGCTTCATTCTGAGGAGAGAGAACAGCTTATTAAACACAAATTAACCGCTCCCAAGAACGACTACAACACGTGCTTAATGCCTCCTCTTACCCTTCAACAAGGCATTTGGCTGCAGCAGTGGGATTCCAGTTAGTAAAAGACTCACCGCCTCACCATTAAGTTCCCAGGAAAGTCCCACCCTCTCTCTCTGCTGACTTCCAGAGATAGGTTTTATGGTACTCAGCACCAGAATGAAGCATATGGAATTCCTCAGGGCACAATTTCACCTGTGTCTTTTGGGAAAGCAGGAAGGAAAGGAAAGAAGGAAGGAAGCAAGCAAGCAAACACGATTAGATCTAAATGCTCTTTTTCACAATCAGATCACCTTCCTGTACTTGCAAGTCATCCTCTGCTGTGCTCCAAAAATGCCAGTGCACTATGTTTGCAAACATGCAATTGCTACATATACCGCTTATTAGACCGGAAGCAGTTCAATTTATGTGAGAAGAGACCTCTAACCTGGATAATTAATTCAGAAATATTACTCTGTTTTGAAATGCCATCCTCTTCATCAGTTGCTACTATGAAAGGTAAAACTTGACTTTCTATCCAAGCACCTGTCTCCTTCAGAAGTGCCAGGTAATCTTTTCCTTCTTCAGAAAACTGGAAAACAAAACCAATAGAAGTTTACAAATTGTCTAATTCCAGTTCTTTTGGACTTTTCTTATACTGTCAGCTGTAAGTCCAGCTTACACTGAAAAGGTATAACCATACCTTGTTTTGAAGATGAATACTCAACCTGCAACACAGGCTGAAGGCTCTCAGGCTGGTTGCTTGATTGCAGCTACCAGGACTTGTATCAGTTGCTTTCAGAATGGAGCTGAGAGCCTCCTGAAATATCACAGTTTACATTTATATTTTTTAAAAAAAAGAAAAAAAAAAAAAAGAAAAATCTTTCAAAGGTTTCTTGTTGTATTCTCAGTTTTAAACAAAAGATTTTAAAGTAAGGAAAAAAAAAGATAAAAGCCAACAAGCATAATTTCAATTTCTTTCATTTTGCAGTGCCAGTACTGATTTACAGACTGTTCTTTGCAGGTACATTCTGAAAGTCCATTCCTTTAATAATGCTCAACTCTAGGTCACAAAAATTTGAGACACCTAAAAATGAAAAGGCAGTTAAAATCTGCCACATATAAACAATTTGGAGCTAATGTACTTCTAGCTCAGAATATCTGTCTGAAGCAGAAATAAGAAGGAAAAGGAGAAGCAGTAATAACGAAGCCTATTTATTTATTCTTGCAGACCTTTAATTTCAGCAAGGCAAAGTACGGTATGATGCACTCTTTCATAAGCACTGCTTATGGTAAGGACATTACCTTCGCAGCACTGAGAACTTTCATAAGATGGTTCAGCTTCTTTTTAGGAGCAGAGAGCAAGCAACCACGATTAACAGGATGAGTCAATAAATATTCAATGTAATCAAGTGCTAATTCTGGCTTCGATTCCTGTGTTACATGGATACGTACTCTTCGTTCAGATAATTTAACATTCTACATGAGAAGGAAGCACAAAATCAATGTGACAAGGTTAATATTTTGCTTTACAATTAATTCAGAAGGAGGAAAATACAGCATTAACAGCACTCTTAACAAACAAAACAAAGGAACAATGCATTTCTATAATCTAACAATTCTTGACGTATGCACACCTTTTTTGGGGATAGCATGTCTGACAACCAGTCACAGGCCAATTCCATTACATGTCCCACCTGTCCCCAGCGACACATACAGTCTATCAGGGTAGAGTATTTGCTTTGGTCAGCTCCATTATCAATATTCCTGAGTTTGGAGATCACACCACAGCTTAAAAGAAAGAAAAAGACAAAAAAAGAAAAGGAAAAAGATGCATTAGCTTTTCATTCATTATTGTAGAAATTATTCAAAGATAATCAACGGATACAATACCAAAGAGATGCACCAGTGGCTCAAAGACACATTCACAGCACACAGATTTTATTAACTCAGTACATTTATTTAGTGGCTTCATTTATCCAAATGGGCACTTAGTATGTCAGCTTGTGAAAATTCAACAAAAACAGTCCGTAAGAGATTTTTTGTCATTCACATTTTGGATCTCAAAATAGTACCTGAAAGTAGGAACAGCAGCAGGGGGCATAAAGGAGGCCAGAATTACCAATGGAGTCGTGCAACGGTCATCCTATGGAAAAAAAGTGCACTACATGATGTACATGTACAGACATACATGCAAAATTAAAGACAGAACTTACAAAAGTATGACGAAATTATATCAAGTTAGGGATTTCTTTCTTTTCACTAGAAACAAAAGTAAAAAAAAAAACTCCTAGCACATGGCTTGCAACCTGTAACTGCCAATTCGTATTCTTAGAGGTCAGTTATCATTTTGTTTTCTGACAATCTGTCAAAACAACCACCCTTAATTATTATGGGTCTATTAAAGATTAGATTGAAAACCATTGCAAAAGAAGTAACAACTCCAGCTTACAGTTTTGCTAGAAGAAGCTAGCATTTTATTTCATAATCATGACACCACCTACCTCCTCTCAAGTAACTGGAGCCTTAAACAAATGTCCACTGCAATCAGAAATTTGTAAAAGGCTTTAAAGAAAAGGGTGCTTATGTAACAACAGTAACATCGAAAGGCACGAGAAGTTGTTACAACACATGAAAACATGAATATAAGGTATAGAAACTAACCTATGTCACAAATTTTTCAGACACATGAAATTTGTTGTCCATGCTTCATGAGTACAATGAAATGAAATTATTACCTATTTAGACATCTGAACAGCTGAAACCTTTAAAAGATGATTTTTAAAGTAACATTTAAAAATATACGTTTAGATTTTCAGGAAAGAGACATCTTGCCTCAATCTGTAGTGCTCTATGAAATAAGCTCCAGATGACAGATTTTTTTACATCCAAGCTGCTTACTCATTGTAGGAATATCAAAGTCAAGGGGTCGCCTGCTAAAGCTGGGTATCTTGTCTGCTCACCAGCACCTAAGAGGAGTGATGTAACATCTACCAAAAAAAGGTTTGGAATGTCTTTGACAACTCCAAGTGTTTTCAGGATATTCAAAGAGTATTTGGTACATCTGTACTGCAGAATATCATGAAATAAACTGCTTTCCACTCTCTGATTATCTAAAACTGATTTGAATGTTGCTAAGTAGCCAGAATAACTCAATATACTTCACCACAAAAGTCAAAAGCAAAAAACAACACCAAAAAAAACCCACACCAGAAGCTGCCACTAGATATTGCTTCTAAAAGCACCAGAGGGTGCAGCAGATGCTATTAGCACACATCATACGATCGCATTGCATCCTGAAGAATGTCACAAGAACAATTAAACCCATCAAGGAGACTGGAAATATGAAAACAACTGTTACTAATTAACTACATATATCAAATCCAAATAATAAACAAGTGCATCAAAAGATTGTTAGAGAGTATAATCCAATTCTCAGAAGCCAATCACAAGAAAGTGAAAAAGGAGCCTCAGCTGCTTCAGCTGTTCCAGCAGCTAAAGAGAAACTGGAGCATAACAAGTGGGGGGGTGGAAGGGTCTGCAGGAGCAGGTACAAAAACATGTGGATTCTCACCTACAATAAGTACACTATTTTGCTATGGCACATTTTCAGCTACTGATTTCCAAAACTTTCAAATATTGTTCAGAAGAACAGAGTTCTATAAAAAGCACCACAAGCAGAACAAGTAATTGCATAAGCACCCCTGTGCTGACTGTTTAAATAATGGTTCACTGGATGCTGGAATTGGAGGACAGCTTTTACTCATTTGTGGAATTTCTAGAAACTTGCTATCGTTTACAGAAAAAAAAACATAATACCATGAAAATAGATAGCAGAACAAATAAAAGCATCTGAAGAAAATGCTTAAGCAGGGACAGGGAAATCTAAGGCTAAATCTAGGCCTTCTTTACCTTAAATACTTTAAAATACTCAGGAAGTACAGAGGCAAATTTTCTGATGGTATAATCTTTGGCATCTTCATTGTGATCTAGTGCTTTGTGAATACTTCTCCAGAGAATTACAGTAATCTCCAACAAACTTGCCATGCTGCCCACATCATTTATTGACAGCACGTCATTCAACACCTGAAACAAACACATAGGTGATATTACCTATTATATTCTAAAATACAAATCTATATTAAAATAAGGTTTCAAAACCTCCGAAAATCCTTACATTCATTTCACAAAGGTGTTGTGAACATCAACCCCCATGATTCGTTCATAAACTATATATAACTTCAGTCATCCTGAGACACTATTTTTTTGAAAATATTTAACTGCAAAAATCAAACAAACTTAGGAAGAGTGGAGTTAGAGAAATTTAAAATTTAAGTATGCTCCACATTCCTTCTAGCTTATTCTATGTGCTTCCCAAAATCTCTGGTATTGCAGGGCATGAAAATGTCATGGTAGGGGTTCTCCCCAGCTAGTACCACAGATGTCCAAATACTTTCTTTGAGGTTTGTCATATCATTAACTGCCTATATCTGAAATCAAGCACCACAGAAAAAAGTTACCAGAACTTATCATAAGGTAGACTTTCTTACACTCATGTTTTCCTTTTCACCTTCATCATCATCATCATCAAGATTCTCTTTCCTCGCTTTCTGGATGCAGGCATTCAAGCAGCGCCGAATAGTTAGCATCAATTTAGCTACATTTAAATAAAATAAGAATAAATTAGGCATTTACTATTTCTTAAGAATGTTGTTAGTAAATGCTGCTAAGTATAATGCTGGATAGACAATCTGAAAAGCAGGCAAGAGAACCACAAATAGCTAGAAAAAAAGATACCAACTTTCCTGGTAAAAGAAAAGTGAAAGGGTTGTGTTTACGGTGGTGACAGCACAGGGAGCTGGAGTACACTAACACACGTTGTTTCAAAAGCACTTTACTAAGGTAATATGATCAGTCAAGGAGCAGCAGCTTCTTGATTTTAGCAGTCACTCCATCCTGACTACTTTGTTTCTATAGCATCAAAATTCAACTGAAACAAAACTCTCCCAGGCTCTCTTGGCTTAATAGCACTTCTAAAATGCAGCCACGCTCTCCACAGTACGTACATTTGTCACTGGAAGACTATCATCAGATTACGAGACAAATGTTCCACTTTCTATAGCAGCTTCCACATAAAGATCTCAAACCATTTGAGGAACCAGGGTGTTTTATTTCACTATTTTTGCATGATTAATTAAATATTGATTTAGATAGTTTTGACATTCATGGGAGGAGAAATGGAAACGAGACCAAGTAACAATACCGGCAATGCGTACGGTACAGCACTGAAGAGCAAAAACAAAACAATCACTGTTGAAAAACCTACAAACTAATACTAAAACCAAAAGACCTACTGTTACAAAAAAATTCTGAGAAGCAATGTTGTGATTCTGGTATTCCCCAAGACTCCCAGTGTTTTGCACTTTACCTATATTGGTGGGGGCAGTATATTCATAAGCGTATTGGTAGAACTTCCTCGCTGCTGCTGAATTCATCTGGATTAAAGTAACACAGCGCTCGCACCACACGTCCTCAGGCTGGTTAACGGGCAAGAAGGAGTTGAATAAGAGATTGACGATGCGTCGCGACACGGGCCGGGAATCAACTTCGAGGCGAGCCAGGAGATGCTCCATGGGACAGATTTTCCAGAACTTTAAAAAGTGAGAAAAGATATTAAAGGAATTGAAACAAAAAGAGGGGAAAAAATATCACGTTTGCTGCTGCCCACATCAAAAGTCTCAACAAATATAAATAGCATTTACCAGAAGAGCAGGAGCATTTTTAATTTCACAAAAATACTATGGGCATCTCTACTGGAGTTATCACAAAAAGAAAGTCTCTGCAATACACACTGAAGCAACATAAGGACCTTCTAAAAGAGATGCACGTTAGAAATTTTAAATAAGTAAGAAATTAGTGACAAAACATCTAACACCTACTGTATTTTTACTTTTATATGCAAACCTAATTCTTTCTTTGAAAAGAGCTGTTTGTCACTACGTAAAAACTAAGAGTGGATGGCAGTTTTCAATAGTCTAACAATATAACAAATAATGGATAAAAAAGGTATCCCTAAGAACTACACCTGAAGCTGAGAATCATAGAATAGTTTAGGTTGGAAGGGACTTTAGAGATCATCATGTTCCAACCCCCCTGCTATGGGCAAGGACACCTTTCACTAGATCAGGCTGCCCAAAGCCCCCTCCAGCCTGGCCTTGAATATTTCATCTTTTCCTCTGTCTTTTATGGCAGCAAATTCAAAATAATTCAGTGAAGCCAAAAAGATTGTCTGCTGGAACTTTCATACTGGCTGACAAACAACTTTCAAACAAGGATTTCTTATATATGTAACAGCAGCATGAGTTCTGCTTCATGTGTTTTTAAAGGACCATCCAAACATTAAACAATTATTTAAAGTACTATTGCAATTGAATATAACAAAAAAATAACCATCAAGCTTATTTATATTTTACTATAGAGGTAATTGATAGTAATGGATCAAATGACAACTGTAGATGTCAATCCTTTAAATCACATTTGTATCAGCAATTTGCCTTTATAAATAGGAAGCGTGAGGACAAAATCAGCACCAGAGCTGAATGCCTGTGAGGTTACAGAGCGATGTTGAAAGGAGATTTAAAATTACATAAGAAAATTATAAAAATGTCATCTAATCAGATTATTAGGGGAATGTGTGTTTGTTGGGTACTTTAAGAATAGATAAAAACAAGAACATTATAGAAATCACTATTAATATTTGAGAGCCCAGCACTTGCAGAACAACAATACAGTGATCAGTTGTTTCTGCTGATTCTGTGAATCAAGTGATACATCCCCTGCCACTTAACACACAGGCAATCAGTGAAGTACAGTGTCACAGAGATACTTCTGGCATTCTACCTCAGTGCATGAAGAGAGGAACATCCAGCTTTAGATACTGTTGAAGTGGAAACTTAAAAAAAAAAAAAAAGGCTGTCTTCTAGTGTACCACCACTTCTAACTTTGAATGTCTCCTCTGGGTATATCTCCAACAACAACATATATAAGGGTATGTATCAACAACAATAACCAACTGTCCAAATAAAGGTACAGGTGAACATTCTTCATCTCAGGAGGTTTGCAAATATCTCTAACACCCTGCTGGAGACTTCAGTGCTGACAGTCTGATGTTACCTTGTTCTTGTAGTGTTTGTCTCCATTTTACACGTTCTATGGACTTGCCTTATCAAGGTATTCTTCAGATATGTATTATGGAAGTACCAAACCTGCTGCTGCATTATTGAAATTCTTATCCTAAACCTGAGCCTGTACACAAAAAGCTGAAAGCTCTCGATTCTGGAATGGCTTCCCATCTATCTTGTGTTTCTCGTGCATCTGGAGGAATTTGGAATGTATCGAGGTAGTCTAGTCTCAACATAAATCTCTGACTTCCTGTGATCAAAGCAGGAACGTGCACATTTGGCAAGTAGGTAGTTCTCATGTTAGGGATAGCTGGGTTCCTTGAGCACTGAAGCCTCTGACAAATCATTTATTCAAAGTTTAATTCTCTCATGAACAGCACAGATGTACACGTGAGTACAAGTCCTAGTAAGTAGGCTTAGCAAAAGACAAAATCAAGATTAAAAAGAAATATTAAATTTAAGTTAGTAAACCATTAACAGCAGAGTGGAGAAAGAGGTCAAAGGGGCTCTAATGCCTAAGGCTGGACAGTACCATCATGAATAAGAGTCCACAGCAGAACACAAAGTTTATTTAAAATCCTTATGCATACAAACCAAAATCCTGAAGTACACGCCCACAAAAGATATACAGAACTACAGAAAGAGGTAAACAAAGGTAAAAAAGCAATTCAGTAAAGGTGCTAAGCATTTTAGGTTGTGAAAGAGTCCTGAGTTGTGCTAAGCAGCTGTGGCTGTTCTGACTGCTCTGCGCTGGCATTGCCGAGGGAGGGCAGGGAAGACAGAAACATGCTGAGAAAAAGATGTGTTGAGTGCCTGTGATACCAAAAACCACTGAGTAAAACAAAAAGTAGTAAATACAGAGAAACCGCTGGACCTACTGCATATAACAATAATCCAAACTTAGTTAAAAAAACAAAAAAGTGAGGGAGAGCAGAACAAGTGTCTATGTGGCTCAAGTGAAATGCAAACTTTCCAGATCTATAAAAACCTCTGGTACAGTAATATCCAGACACAGTACTATTTCCTGTGGGTACCTGATCTGTGAAGAACAGCCACGGAAAGATTGCAATTTCACTAAGATTAGTCCCAATTAAAAAACAACAAATATATATATATACATAAAATATGTACAATAATATATCCTTATCCATTTTTTAAAGGATTCTTCATGGACATCATAATTTCAATAGAATTCAGAAAATCCTTAGAAAGAATTACTTCCATACTACCACCTACATTTCGATCAATATCCCTGAAGTGGACAGAAGTGATTAACAGTGAGAGAATCCACAAGCCTTAGAAATAAACCATCAGTTCCATGCTTAGCGATATGAAGGGAAGCCTGAATTTAAGCATATGACTACATTAAACATCTATTTTTTTTTCCTTTAAGGCTAACTGCAGTAGTATCAAAAGTACATTTGTCTTAAAGCTAAATGCCTTGATCTTATCTCCTGACTGTTATCTATCATAGCAGGCACTACTCTAAGTGCCACTTCACCTACCTTAGCTGCCTTAGTGGCCTTGATTTTCAGCAGCATATCCACAAAAGCCACTCGCACTTTCTCTGAGTTGTCGTGAAGACTGTGTTGAACTGTTGGCAGGAGCTGCTCCAGTAACGGGTGACTTAGTTTGTTGTCCAGAGTTATCGGTAGACACTGCAAGAAAAAACAACTACGCTAAATCAAAATATTTAAGGAGTAGATTTGCAAAAGAGCTACAGCTAAAAATTGTTGAACTAGACCATGATACTCCTAAGGTTAAATTAAATAGGGGCAGACCCTATGCATGCATGCTTTTCCTGTAACGTTCTTTAGTAAAAATTCAAATTTCCAGTGAATTGTATTCAGTGAATTCATTTCAGATGAGAGAGCTTCAGATATGCACCGAGGCCATAATCGTGCCTTCTATCTGAGGGCACAACGTGAAGTACTTTCTGTGGCAGCAATACCAGCTCCCGAAACTGCTGATTTCAGATGAAAAATTGGTCTTTTTTTTGTCAAGTTACCTTTAATTCAGCTCTTTCTGCTTATAGTATAGACCTCCATACTGCTGCAGTGGAGCAACTGAGAATTATCATGAAGATAGCACCAAATTAAAAGTGAATTGACACAAAGAAAATTTTAAGTGGAAATACAGCTTCAGGAATTTCTCCAGGGATGGGTAAAAACCAGTGATATAGAAACATACTGGAACCCATCTGCATACTAAGCAGAACTTCTACTAGCTAAAATGACTAAATTATCAGGTCCAAACAATGCACCAAGCATATCAGACTACAAATGCAAAGCAGTTGGGACTCACAAAGCCAAACAGTGACTACTCTGTAAGACATTTTTTTCCATTCTTGTTGTGTAAATTTTACAAAATGTGTACAGAACTCACACGCACTAGGAACGTTATTGCTTAAGTCATTTTGCAGAATAATCACCATCCTCGACCTAAAGTGGCCCACGCTAGAAATCTATGCTTCAGGTAAAATGCAGAAATGACAATCATGATTTCGTATTCAGAAAAAAGACTTACTTTAAAAACAGAGCATCGAACATCAGCAGATGTTACATCACACGCCAGCTCTCCAATCACCTTTTTTAAGAGATCAGCAATAACTGCTGGAGGAATCATCTCCCAGTACTTGGATGTTATCTGACAGACTCCAAGCACCCCTGTGGAGCGGACAACTGGATGAGGATCTTCTAAAAGCCTCTGTAATGTAACAAACAGAAGGACAATGTGAGCATATGCATTACTGAGAATCCACTGCTATTTGACAGTAACCTATAATCACCAAATATCATTCCATAATCATAATGCAAATTGTCACACTATGAGGGAACTGCCATATTAATATTCTCTCAAGACATTTTATTATGAAGATAACAGGAAAATTTAAATCAGAACAAAAATTAAGACAAATAATGTCCAATTACTTCTTTTTTAGTTTGACTTTTGAAATAGTTTTGAATATTTTTTTAAAGCTAGCTTACATTTTGCAGCTGTGAGTTGACTAAGAATATTTAGACTTCTGTGTACTTGACTTTGCATTGGCCACTGTTCATATACATCAATATAAAACTTGGAAATTCAGCTACCAGATGTTTACGTTTATTGATGACTTCCCAAACATTTTAGTAAAGAAAATATGTCCATTCTCACTCATCTAGACTGTTAAAAATTTTGTCAGTTTATTTCTATTGTACTTAATATTTAGCAACATAGTACTAAACTTGTATTGAATGCTTACAAATTAAGCATAAAGCTCTCTTCACCAGTCCTAAGGATCAAGATCGTTACTCATCCATGCAGCCTTTCAAAAGCAGCTTTCATTCACAAATGAATGGATACTGCAAAACTTTTCCTTTTCAGTGTCAAAAGTGGTGCAATGTTGCCTGTTGTCAACATCGTACAGAAAACTAAAATATTTGTCTACTTTCGTATTTTCTGCATCCCAGGTGTATGTTTCCCTACAAATGCTATCCTGAAAATTCCATATATTTTAATTGTATCAACAGATAATTTTTCGCTGGTTTTTAACATTTTAGTTTCACTAAAACTTACAAAAAGTTCTTCAAATTGTTTCTGAATTTCAATGTCCATCTCTTCAGTGTTAAATCTCGGATCACGAATAGGGAAAGCATCGATAAACAAAAACGCTGCGTTTGATCGAACTTCTGAGTTTCTTGCCTGTTAAAATGAAGGAAAATTATTTTTTCAATAAGTACAGATTTAAAGGCATACTCTAGAAAATACTGCTCTCCAAACACTTTTAGCAAGTTAGTATTTCTAATTAAGTAGATGGGAGAGATTCGTTTTTAAATATACGGAAGTTATAGTAACACAATTTTTTTGCTCCTTACATTTCTGCCCCTTCAGCAAAGCCTGAGTTGTCAGAACAAGCTCTCAAAATATTATCAACTTTAATGACCCTGAAGAGTCACAGTCTGAGTCCTTCTGCTTTCTATAATGCTGAGTAAGTTAAAAGCAGTTGGGATTTCTTTTGGTTGCCTGATGTGCATGTTTTAGCATGAATGCTTGAAGCTCCTCTCCAGAACACAAGAATCTTGAGTTCAAGCAAAGCTTTTACTGTTAAGTTTACACAGACACACAATTTAACTGAAAAGCTCAAGACTATTTCTTCAGGGAAACAGTGTTTAGAAACTAAGTACCAGCACGCCTGGAGTACAACTTATCCAACGTAAACATATTCAGCTCTGCAGCTATGCATGCAAGTACGACAGCCGTGTTCTGAGCTCCCCAGTCAGCTCATCAAAAGTCTAAGATAAGCCTTGTAACTCTCAGACATTGTATCATTTTAATCGCTTTCAGTGTGATACACTACACATTTTGCTGGCTGTAGAGTTCCAAATGTAGAGAAAAATGAAGTGTGTACTTAGACAATTAGTGAAAAACGATTGGCCCTGTGGACTCATAAAGGACAGAAAATATAGAGCAGGCAACGAAATGAAGAAAAGATGATATTCAAGTATCTCAGGAAGAAACCTGAAATATAACCACCAGAAAATATTTTATTTATCAAAGATAGCAGTCCTCGATAAGAGCCCGTGCTCACTTCTTTTGGAAGGAAAAGGGAAGGAAAAATTCTGTTCAGATTTTGGGTAAACTTTTTTTTAAAAGTGAAATACAACTATAGAGAGTCTAATGAAACAAGCAAATTAAGCTTAAGAGCAGGAAACGGACAACAATTACTTCATTTACAATTTATTTTGTATTTCCCTTCTGAATAGATCCCCACTGGGGGCAGGGGACGGGTGTCTCATCTCCAGGTAGAAAAACCAACAAAAAACCCACAAATTCTTTAAGCCAACAAAACTAATAACAACGCTAAATTTAATACTTTGAAAATGAGTAAAGCCAATATATACATTTTTTAGTTGTGGAATTGTGCTTTACTTGATTTTATCACGGGTAATATAAACAGTCTAAAGGCGAAAATCCTGTAAATCTTAATTACATCCTACAAAAATGCAGAAAATCTTTCTACTCTGAGATCGTCTATATTGAGGACATAACGCAGAACAAGTTAATACGTGAATTAAAGGTGAAATAGCTCTTCTACCTAATATTTCACATGAAAATTAACTCAAGCATGTTCTTGTACAATAATGCAGACATTGTCTGCCACGGCCATTCCAGAAAGTCAATTTTGATGAACTGCATCACACTGAATTCCATCAAGCTCACTTGAATTCTGAACACAGTACCCTCATTTTAAATTGCTGTCTTTAATTAATTGGAATTTATCCCTACTGTCTTTGCATATTCAAGTTTTTAACAAAGAGTTTTGTTTTAATAGAGTAAACGTCCAGGTAGAACTTAGGACTATCTTATTTCATCCCACAGTCACCAAGAAGAGCCTTCAGTTATTTAAATCATTTTTTTAAAAAGTTACTGTTTCTTTATCATTATGCTTGCAATGTTCTGAGGACCTGTTAAAACAGTTTTAAGTAATACATATTTTTTATTCATATAATTTTCAGAGCTCATTTTTAAGTTCCATCTGCTCTTACAAGTCCTGAAATTCACTACAAGTTATTTAAAATGCTATTTTTTTCCCCAGTCAAAGTTAGTTTTAAAAGTATAGGATGATTTAAAAAAAAGGAAAAAAAGGAAAAAAAGGAATCACTTTCTTCAACAGCTTGAGTTCCAGCAGGAGTGGTTCTTGACCTTTTGTGCTTGATAAGAAATTGCTCAATCACTACTTATCTCACAATAAATATCCACTTTTTGGTTGAATGATAACCAATCACTGCACAACCGTTTCTGCTATCTTTGCACACGAGACTTACTTTTCAAAATGAAGATATGAATAGAGATGCAGTTGCATAAGGTTATAAAAAGGTTTATAAAATCCATGTAAGTAAAAGCCATAAAGGAAGACTGTGCTACTCAGTATCTGCAGAAGAAGCAATTTAGGCAGAAACAGAGCTATGGATTATAAACAACCATTTCAGAGAAGAAATCAAGCAGTTTCAACATGATCAATTCTAGAATGCCTTGTATTCCTACAACTGAAGTAGTTTTCCTTTTTGCATGAAAGAGGGATAAAAAGGCCCTTCTACGAGTTCCCTTTCCTTTATGCAACCAGGAACAAGATTTGTTCCTCACTGTACTAAATGAGGGTTTTACGCTGGCTAAAATAGGAGCATCAAACTGGTTTTCTAAAATGAAACTGACATTTCAAGCTTGGGAGAGGAATCTATACGAGTAGAAACAGTTGTAAGCTTCCCTTCTGTATCTTAAAGTACTGGTGATTCTGAGTCACAGCAATAGCTCTCTTAAAAATGGCAAACACTTCAGCAGTACTGTATGAAGGAAAAAAATGAACACTATATAAGCAAGATAGTGGCCTAACTAAAAATAAACTGCCAAATTTTGATGTTCAGTCACATTTCCTTTCACCTGTCACAAACCTGGTATTGAATCATCTGGAACGCAGAACCTTTCCTTGTACTGAATCAGTACATGATTCATATAATTGCTGCATTCAGTTTTTCACGATCCTCCCTGTACCTTTCTGAAGTCTATGTTCACAATAGTTGGACTACTTTGCTGTATTAAAGGAAATTCTCCATGACTTACTTGATATGCCTGTTCACTTCTAGTGAAAGTGTTTAACTCCAAATGTTAAAGTTGTCAAAGTAAAAAACAACAGAAAAAGAACAAACAAAAAACAAACCAAAAGAACCAGAAGTAATCAAACAAAAAAACAACATTCTAGTGACGGAACCCTAAGTGATGTGAAAATTATATATATATGTAAAATAAGATGGTTATATTATTAAAACCAGAATGTGTGGAAGAGACCCAAAACTTTATAGCTGGAGAAAGACAGTGTTTATTCTGAAAAAGGATAATTACCTTCAGTGCTCTCCAAAGGATAGGTTGATACAATCGATAGAGCATTTCTTCAACTCCTTGACGAACTTTACTTTGCTTATGAAAATAACTCAGCATCTGGCAAAAGCAAACAACAACAACAACAAAGTTTTGTAGACTGCTGTGCACAATCAAGAAAGGAGGTGTGTTGAGGGACGTTAGAAGAATTTATAAGGGAGGGTTGTAGATTTACAATTCTTACCTTTTATTAATATTTATTATTATTATTTTTAAATCTGTTCCTTCAATAATGTAACCTAAACATTGCTCAAATGAATAACTGTTTTACCATTTCTTGGTTACTCTCTCATTTGTTACAGGAACTTCTGGACTCTAAAGGATCATTTTAAGTGAAATTCTTGTATACTGAAAATGAACTGGTCATCATTAGCAAATTTATTCCAAGATCTCTGCTCATCTCCTCAGTTCAAAAAGGATTTATTTATATCACTATCCTCTTTTAAGATCATAAGCTTCTTTGTTTCTCAATAAAAAGAAATTAATGTCTGTCAAAATCCTATTCCATCAAAATTCTAAGCTTGAACTTTTTAAAACCTGTGTGTCTAACGCCATACATTCTTAATACAGGTTTTGGTATAACTTTACGCTTATGTTCTTGGAAAAATCTGAAAAGTCCATGAAAAATTGAAAAATTATTTTCAGTGCACCAACATTAAGACAGAAGAAATTGTGTTAAAATGACTATTTAGCTGAAATATATGGATCCAGACGACACTGGAATCTTATAGACACGGAGACAGGATAAATACACTGGTACATTAAGCTATATATTGCACATAGTATACCCTCTAGCTTCCACATTTTTGGTAGAAAGCAAGGGAAATGATAAGGTTATATCAGATCTGACTGCCCTGCCTTAAAAAGCTTCTCACTGAACTTTAAATGCTTTGCTCATGCACAAAAGCCACAGATAGGCAAGTGGAATCTGTACTCAAATCAAGGATTGTCCCTATACACATATACAAAACCAATAGGTAGCATAGTTGTATATTGTTTTATAGTTTTATACAGCAAACAGGTTTCATTTCAGACCCACCTACTGAACTTGCTTTAGGGAGCTTATGACTTTTTCTCACTGTGATCAGCTATGAAAAGGTCAATTCTCTAGGTAAAGAAAAACATAGATAATAGACAGCAAAGACTATTTCTGGCACTCCGCTCAAGAGTACAAATATAAGGGGATTTTAAAGGGATTTTACAGACAAGAGAAATTTGGTGCCAAAATATAAGTAAATTCCTCCTAAAATTTGTTCCAATAATTTGTCTTTCAGAATATATTATTTTTTAAATAAATGACCCCAGTCACAAGCAAAGCACGACACAACCACTCACCACTCACCCACTCCCCTCCTGGTGGAATAACAGAAAGAACTGGGAGAGCAAATGCAAGAAAACTTGTGGGTCTAGACGTAGACAGCTTAATAAGTAAGGGAAAGAGGAATTTAAAATAATAATAATAAAAAAAAAAAGCTACCCAGCTGTCAGTTTGGTACGACTTGTTCATGTCATGCTTTACAGGAGCTTACCTCTCTAACTTTGGAATAAACAGAAGAACTTCTTGGAAGATGAATTCCATGATGCATGAAATCCTGTATACAATTGTGTTCAAGCATCTACAGCAGAAACACATGCATGCTACTGTTAACACACAAGAAAGCAGTAAGTACGGGAGCTGTCAAGCAATATTTTTCTTTAAAACAAACAATTGAAAATAGTCTTTAACATTATCTCTTACTTGGCTTCTGCTTGGTTCAAAGCTCTCCATACTAGGGGCCTCTACCAGCATAAACTGATTTTCAGCATTTCAGCATACACAGTTTATCGGTTGCTAAGAGCCAAGTTTGGAATTTAAAAGCATCTCCACATGAATCTACCATCTGTGGATTCATGTGGACCCTCAGCAAGTTTGCAGATGACACCAAGCTGAGTGGTGCAGCTGATACCTTGCAATCCAGGGCATATCCAGGATTACTCCATCACAGGTGCAGAATCTGGCACTTGATCTTCCGAAATTTCTTATGTTGACAATTACCCAGGAATTTCATCTATCAAGATCTCTTTGCAAGGTCTCCATACTCTTTGACTCAACAGCTCTTCCTAGTTTAGTATCATCTGCAAACTAACTTAGTACGCATTCAAATCTTGCATCCAGTTAATTTATAAAAACAGTAATGACAGCTGGCCACAGAATGAAAACATTAAAGACAACTGGGGAACCCCGCTACTGACTGGCTGCCAGCCTGACATAACCAAATCCACTATAACCTTTTGAGCCTGCACCTGAAATTTGGCTGGGGCTTTGCTGTGATGCTGTAATTATATTTTTGACCATTTCCATGGAAATCCACAAAACCTTGATAAATATTTAAGCTATCGGATATGTAGACCTGCACATACTGAGTAAATATTACAGTAATTCAGGTAACTACTGCGTTTACAAAAGCATTGTGTACATATGTAGTTGTATAAAGCAATATTTCAGCAGAAGAATTAAAGGTGCTTAAAAGCAACAAAGCTGACCAAAGTGGCTGAGCACTGATAGCAAGACTTGGTCTCACTTCTTGGCAATGCTGAAAAGGCCCTTTCCTTAAGGACAAGATTCCTTGAGGCTTGCTTAGGAATCTTTCCTAGGCTGAGAATTCATACAATCCTCCCAATCTTAAAACTCAAAGGTATCCAAATGAAATTTCAAGCATAATAATACCTCTAAAGTTTCTCCTGACACCTTCTTCCATGCTCTGAAGTAAACTTCTGAGATGTATTCCATCAAGAATCTGCATTAACATACGGGAAACACTGTCAAGCAAGCATCCTATGTAAAACTCAAAGAAGTAAGAACATGAAGTTTTTGATAAGTACCATTATTAGTCCTAATTCTGTGAACCAACTCTATTTTTAGAGGAAGCAAATATCTTGGAAGACTACACCAATAATTATAGAAAAACACAGTTAACTGTCAACTGATGAACCTAAGCACTCTTGAAAAACAAAAACACAAAATATCTGTTACAGTAGGAAAGTCAAAACAGTAGCACAGATATTTTACCATTTTTCTCTTAAATTGTTTATAAACACATACACGTATACCTTATTCTAACTGAATGCATCAGAAAGGCTCTGATTTCAATATGAAGAATAACCTATATAACATTTTTCTGAACAGTCAAAGGAAAAAGAAAATCCGTGGTTTTCATCCATCAATCAAGTTCTCAAGCTATGATCCTGTGAGTTATTTCTGATTAGAATGCCTCCATGTAGAATCTAACTGTATTAAATCAGAGGTTGTCCACAAGAAAAATAAAAACACCCTGCAGAAGCAGAAAAGGATCTGCAGTTCTCTAACACAAACACTGCAAGTAATGCAGCACAGTTCAAGTGAAAATCATGTCCTTTAGATAGATCTAAAAAAGCACTTTATTACATCTATAACTGTGGCCTTACACATACCTATGTATATAATTAGATGAAGTTGTTGAAACAACATGGTACTTAAATTCAGCAGATTTGAACTTCTCTGGATTCTAACATATTTCATCAACATAACAGGTATTTCAGCTTGAGACAAACAAAATTTTAGCCAAGCTCCTAACGATCATTAAGAGCTGTAACTGTTATTCATACCTTGGAAAAAACTGTAATTGGTTTTTAACAGTTCCATGTATCATTTTAATGAAGTTGACATTCCAGCTGAATAAAAAGCTCAAGAATCTTCTTCCCTGGTAGAGGAAAAGGGAGGTAAAACAAAAAAGTAAACAAAACAATGCCAAAGGGAAGTCAGAACCCAGAGGAACACCTCGTTTAAGAGCCACTTCAACAGTAAATACAGATTCTTAATTTTTAAACTTAATTAAATTACTGCCATTACTCCACTGAAGAAAAGACATGAAACAAATGCCCATGTGGATTACATATCTGCCTGCCTTTTTTTCCAATGTCCAATCTGTTCTAGAGTGACTTCAAGTTGTATTCCATAATGATAAGGGACTGTGCAACTCAGGACCTTCACACCAAGGGTCATCAGAGCTCTGTCAAGTGCAGCATCATTCTGGGATGACACTGTAAAGATGGTGAAGGTACAGAAAAAACAGCATGACAACTCTTCCAGTATTGGATACAAACACATTTTTGAATGAAGTCACAGAGAACAGCTGGGCCACTGAGGAAGACAAACGCTCTGATTAGCAAGGACGATTCTTTTCATATTGCCTCACAGCAGGTAATGATGCAAGCCTCCTGGAGCTGCTTTATTCCTGAAATAGTTTTCTTTCCTTTAGCAAGCTAGAAGTGGTGATGGCAAGTCTAACGAGCAATAAAACTTCTGCAAGAAAAGAGAGTGGAAGGCTATGGAGAGAGGAAACAAACCCTTTCTCTTCTGGACTCAGAAAGATCTGCCCATGGAACCAGAATCTCATAGGGTATCTGCACAAGCAGCTTGAGTCTCTGTCATCTTACAGTGAAAGAATCCTTCTTGAGCTTCTAAGAACTCTGATAACACGTAAAGGTGAGTCAGCCAGTCGCAAAGGTCCTTCATCCTTGGCCAATGTTCAAAAGGTGCACTGACCAGTTAGAAGAATTTCAAAGGCTCTTCCATTGAGAACTTAACCAACAGTTTTCAGACTCATGAGAAAACAGAGATTCTAAAAAGACTGATAATGCCAGTTGTCAATGAGAGATGCTTCTACCAAGAACAAACACTGGACGATTAACCAAAAAAAAAAAAAAAGAAGCCACTTATGTTCACCTTTGGTGCTCTAATACTTGTATCGGAGTCCCAGCAGTGCACTCTCCCTTCAACATCCCTGACAAACTTACAGGTCAAGAGAGTCTAAACCCACAGCTCCTACCTCAACAAAGCAAAGATGAGGCCATACTCAAGCTCTTTTCATCTTCTGCAATCTTAGCAGAAAGATAGATGAAGAAAAGGCACAAAATAGATTTCTATCCCAAGTGAAGTCTGTATTTAGGAAAAAAACTGATCAGCTAACTCCAAGAATGAGCCCATGACATAGCTGCATGAGCATTCAAGCTGCGAAGAGGAAAACAGAAAAGGAAAACGTCTGTGAATGGCTCCAACATCCTTGACAGTATCTCACAGCTTATCAGTCAAAAGTCTTAATGCAAAACCATTAGGAAAAAAAAAAAAAAAGAGCTCACTTATAGAAAAGCATGGCAGGACAGAAATTTGCTTACCTCTTCTTTTTTAATGTGTCTTACACTCATGAAACACTGAAGCAACAAGTCCTTGACTTCATTACTCTCCTCTGAATCATAATCAAAACAAAGTAACGTCTGATGTAGATTCCATAAACGAACAATGTCTGCACCCTGACAGAAAAAAAAGCCCACAGTACAGGCATTTAGGTATACTTTTAATGTGATGAATCATTTAAAGGATTTTAAATAATGAAATTGAAATGAAATTGAAATGCATTGTTACAAATAGAAGGTAATACTGACTTCCAACAACTGAAGACACACTCAAGTACAGAAAGCTGGTATTTCATGCAAAATTATTCCACTACTGAAATTTTAAACGAATGAAAGCAGTTAACAGGGAAGAATAAAAGGAACAAAAGTTAGGGAAATATTTATTGGGTTAGTGCAAAAGATTGTTGCGTTGCCCTATCACATGAAAACAAAACAATTTCAGTCCATCAATAGGTAAATAAGCAAGAGAAATTATTTCTAGATACAGAGTAACAAAATGAAGTTTCTCCTTTAAGAAGTCCCTATGACTTGCTGAGAATAGCTCTTAAAATCTGAATTAACTAGAAGAGCCAATTGCTACTGAAACCTTCATCACTGGGCTTTACAACTGAGCGAAGGAGAAAATAAAGATTGTAAAACAGACTGTTCTCTTGTGAAACGGATGCCAAAAATCTTTAAAGTTCATTATAAAGAAGGCAACAATCAACATCAAAAACACAATTTGTAACCAATATGTATCATAGAGTTCATTAATGGAGAAGCACTAGGACAGGGAAAACAAATGAACATCAAAAAAGCGTATTTTGGAGAGAGTATCTTTCTTGGAATATTCACTGATAATTTAAAACTCAATGTAGCTTCAGCGTACCGTAGCAGCTTTACCCAGACTTTTTCTCAGCAGTATGATAAACAGAGTTTTCCCCAGCTGCTCCTTCCCTTCCAGTCCTTTCTCCCACCACATTTCACATACGCGTTGGATGGCACCCTGTAGGACATTTTCAGACTCAGGTAATGCAGGAACAATACCTACAACAAGAATGAAGTAATTATTTAGTGCAAAGAATTATTACAGTAAAAAGCTGGTCTGTTAATACACTAAGTATATCTCACAGTATCTACCAGCTCTTGCCACATTTATATGTCTTAGTGACTTATTTTTACTGTGGGTATTTAGGCAGCTCTGCTAATTCTGAGGTTTTGGCCAAGTTTTTATAACAGTAGCAAAGGAATCTTCATTTTTTACGTATTCTGCAGCTTGCAGTATTTTTAAGGCAAGTAATCTATCCTTGGGTGAACAGGTGGGGGGAAAGAAAACTATTTAAGTTTCAAGTTTTAGATTGTGTAACTGATTTTTAAGTAAGTACTCCCTTAATTTTGTCTGAAAAATAAGAACTTGCATCAGTACCAACTTTTGCCCTTTAATTTTTTTTTCCCCATAGACCACTCAGCTCAAACAAAAAGCTTAGTACAGTCATCTGCTAAAAACCAGTGTAGTGATGTATGGCAAAACAGACAAGTACACACCATTTAATATAAAGGCACATTCTAGAAGAGCTTTGTAGTTCACAGTTTCATCCACTGCAGGTATGGAAGCAGTAACTACAGCGGTCACTCCTTGGATTACAGCTACAGTTTGTTTCTGTAAGAAAGCAATGTCAAGGAAATGATTCTGCAGTTTACTTTACTCTCAGAAGATAGTTAAGACAAGGTCATTCAGCCTGGAGAAAAGGCTCTGGGGAGACTGCATTGAGGCCTTCCAGCACCAAGAGGGAGCTTATAATCAGGAGGGAGCCCAACCTTTCACAGGAGTAGACAGTGGAAGGACAGGGTGGAAAGTTTTTAAACTAGAAGACTGGAGAAATCTTAGGAGAAAAATTACTCCTAATTGGAGGTCAGATGTTAGGAGTAATTTTTTTTTTTTTTTTAACTCAGTGGTGAGGCACTGGCACAAGCTGCCCAGAGAGCTGTGGATGCCCCATCCCGGGAGGCATTCAAGGCCAGGTTGGATAGGGCCTTGGGCAGCCTGATCTGGTGGGTGGCAGCCCTGCTCACGGCCAGGGGTTGGAACTGGATGATCTTTAATAAGGTTCCTTCCAACCCAAGCCATTCTATGAAATACACCTTAGCAACAGAGAGCAAAGGCAAGCTGTTATCAAGCTTCTATTTTGAACAGAATATACTGGCATTCAAGATCTACCAAGAAGGAAGAGGAAAACAGTTTTAAAGTACATCCTTTTCAAGAATTTTGAAAAAATCTTTCAGCTCCAGCTGGTAGGTAACTTGCCGACTGTACATATGTATCCACTCCTCCATAAAAAAAACTTCATCTGAACAAAACCAATTAGACAGACACACATTCAGGAGCTAGAAAGATCCTACCTGGCAGGGTCTTCTCCAAATTAAAAATCTGGTGACTTTAGATCCAGGTACATGAGCCTACAGGCCTCTGCACATATGACCAATTTCCTGCAAGACTCTAGGTCTCCCTAACAATTTCCATCCTGGACTTTTTTTTTCCCCTCCAAAATCAAGCAAACCTTTTCCCCCAATATTCTAGACAATTTGTGGACTGCAGTGCAGAAGCAGTACATGAAGGTCTGAGATAGAAAAATTCTATATAAGCTAAATATAATTTTGAGCAGGAGCACTGAAATCTAGATTTTACAGTCTACATTCAATAAACTGACATATTAAATCAGGCAGTAAATTTCTTACAGCACATGCCAGATATTTAAGGCACATCTGAGATCAGCATTTGTTTATTGAAATAAGACATGCAAAAAGCCCCACTCAAGTTGTGACAATAAGTCCCATCTTTCATCATTAAAATTATCAGTAGAAATAACCTTTTATAGACTTTTACAGTGTAGTTAAATCATAACTTCTGCTTAACCCAAGCATAAAAGTTATGAATAAGGTAGGGAGAAGATGTTTGACCTTGTCTGATAACCCTTGCATGTTTAGAGATGCTAGGAAAATATTCCGTTTTATTTCCCAGGTCAATATTAAATATTCATCATAGTTATTTTACATGATTTTTACCATTTCTGGAACTATCTCAACTTCCACACCAACATGACTTTCACCATCGTCAGTCCTCTGCCATGTTTCCACAGGTTTCTCCAGCAAGATCTCTTTCAATAGGTGTGTCAGTCTCTCCCATAGTACTTCTTTTTGTTTTCTTGACAGTTCTTGAAGTAATTCATTCAAGTTGAAAGGATCGAATACATTTTTCTGTGAAGTGGTCAGAAGGTATAAGATTCCACATCAGTGCTGAGATGCATATTTCATTTTCTTTCCCCCAAAATTAACACTTTTCTTGACATAAAGGATTACTTTCCATTCCTTTGCAGTTACAGATAAAATACCTTCTATAAGTTTTATTTCTTTAAAAATAACCTGAGAAATTCCTGCTGATGAACTTTATTGTGAAACAAGGGTGTTTTTTTAAAGACTTTAGTCCTTATAGCAACATTACCAAGCATAAATAACGTCCCTGCAACATCAAATTATCTCTTGCGTTTCAGATGCTACTTTTCTAACACAGGCAATACCACATCCTCAGCTAAGAAGCTAACAACCGTATGGAATTAAATTCCCTGATCATATCTTTGCTATCTTTAAGATTGATGATGGTTGTTGGAAAAAAAAACAAAAAACCTAATGTAAGGACTAGAAATGTAACAGTCAGTACAGCCATAGGGACAGCACTACAGATCCTGGAGTACAAACTGCATCAAGCAGTGCTCCGTACAGTCCACTGTTTTAAAGTCTCCCTATTAAAAGCAACCTCTGAGCACACCAGCCCCATACTTCCCTCTTAAACTCTATTGAATGGGAAACCATGATTAGTGAGGAGTTTGGGTTTTGGTCAGTTGGGTCAGTGGTCACCACATTGTTCTTTAGCCTCGTATCTCCAGTCTGGGGACGGAAGGCATTTTTGCTGAGCTACAAGACTCTTTGGACAGAGCCCCCTCTATCATATGTATAATCTCCAGCAACATCTTCAAACACATTTTCAGTTGTAACTGCATGTATAAACAGTTGTCCTTAAATAGTCATGTATGAGTGAAACTAGAGTTCCAAGGGGAAAGGTAGCACAATCTACCAGTGTTGCCATTTTTGACACATTTAATTACATAAAGGAACTGCCTTGATGTACATAGAATATCCATTTTACTATGAGACCGATGTGAACAACTTAATCAGAAGAATCTTGCTGGAAGAATTACCTCAGATACAAAGAGCCTGTTAGCATCAGAGAAGGGTAGGCAACAACCTGCTAGGGAAGGGAACATGCAGAGAAGACAAGGAAAAACAGACTAGAAGAAGAACACAGGCACGGCCAAAAGGAAGTACTGGTAATCTTTGAAATGTAATTTGCAATATTGAAATGAATGTTTATAGGATTAAGAACACTTTGAAGGAAAAAGAGGGAAAATTTTCCATGACCTTAAAACAAAGATATTTTCAGTTTGCAAATGCATTAAAAAACAAGAGTCAGAAAGAAAAAAGTTGAAGGTAAAATAATGAAAGAAGCAGCAGTAAGTATTAGAAGGTTCCCAGAAGGCTTTGAGAAGAAAGATCCTGTTACATATTTATAGCAGTATTCCTATTCTATTCTACAGCTGGAAACAAATACAATAAACCAAAGGCCGCACAGGGAGCTCTGCAGCCCTCCACTTCAAACAAACCCAGAAGACAGGATATTAAGATTGTACTGTTCTGAACAAAAAGAACGGATTCGTAATAAGACCAGAGCTTTCTGATCTTTCTCTGGTATGATATGATAGCATTATTCCAAAACCTATGAGGGGGAAGGATGTCACTGAATGACAGTCATATCTGTGATTCATATTCTCCTCTCTAAGAAATACTTTTTTTTGAATCAGAACAGGATTCAGTGGAAAAATTTAACAGTGCCTGATAATGACTTTGATAAATAACACAATTATATAGAACGGTAATCTTTTAACAACAAAGAAAAGTGAAAAGCCCAAGGCAAATCACAAAGAGAAAGTAGCAAAACCCTGGAATTTTAGAAGATTTGAATGAAACAAAGCAAGGAGAGAAGGGAAAAAGAAAGTTAAGGCAGGAAAAGGGGGAAAAATGAGAAATGTTTAAAGAAGTAGTAATCATAAGATTAGAACTTAAAATTTAAGTAGGCAAATTCTTAAGCTTTCCCCCTCTTTCCACATTTATACACATACACTTCTAAAGGTCAGAATATACTACCACAGCCTTCTCAGAAAAGTAATCAAGATCCTAAAATAAGAATCCTCATCCTAAGACAAGATGTACTCAAACACCCTTCATCACTGAAGGTTTGGAAAGAAAACAAATAAAGTAACTCAAGTCTCTTTGACAATCAAAAAGTAATCTGGACAGTCATGTTTCCTCATGCTATGAAGTCACGAAGACAATTTTAACCCTGCATAGACCAAGACACATTAAGACAGATTAGTGGATGAAAATAGGAGAAAGACCATGACCAAAGTTATCAAAAAGAAAACTTTGGTAGCACTGCGTATTATCCTAAATGCAACAGTTTCTTGTTAAACTGCTTGGATTTGGGAAGATTTCAAGTGATGGCGCTGTTAATATTGTCACCTATAATGACATACACAAGTGCAAATGAATAACTAACAAATTTCTTAGAAAGAGAGGTTCAGTGATGTTTGGCAGACAGCCCTAGGCTGTCACGTGGTATGTGATCCCTACTGTAGGAGCGAGATGCAGTAGCTCTGCTGTTGTAGTAGAGCAGCTTGTGCCTCTGTAGACACAGTACAACTGATCCATTTACTCTGTTCTGACACAGGGAACATTAAAAAAATACTGGTTAGGAAAAAACAAAACCAAACAGTATTAGCTGAAACTAAATAGTCTTACCAATAAGATAACACACGTATATTTTTTAATATTCAAAAGAATTTGATAAAATGTAGGGAGGTAGGTACAGCTGCTGGCAAAACGAGGACAAGAGAAACGGACAAGGTGCTTGAAGATGCAGAACTCCTGAAAAAGTACACATACCTCCAGCTTTCAATAGGAGAACTAACTTGACTAAGACTCATTCTTTGTAATATTTGTTTCTTCTGTAACAGAATAGAGAGGTTGCTATACAGAACACTTAAAAAAAACTAACCTGACAATACCATTTATTAAGGCTAGCAAAAGATGCATAGAAGAAATAGTTTGTCTTGATCAAAGCTTAGTGGCACCACAATGCAAACAATTTTTTCAGAGCATATATGACAATGCATAACAAGTGAGAATGAACTTTTAATTAGTAGATTTCAGTGGATATTACTTTCTCCCTGCTTCTCTCCACACTGCATTTAGAGACAGAAATCTATTGCATCTCTAAAACATTCAGTGACAGAAACAATTATCAAGTACAATTACACGTGGACTAAAGAATAAGTGGGTAAATGAATCTATGGAACGAACAAATGAGTGCTAGTGAAGCTACCTCTGCTCACATTCACTACACAGCAATACACTCACACAGTTTAAAATTTAAAAAAACAATGCTACACAAAACAATATTTCTTTTCTTCAATATTATCACTGTATAAATCATCATTATTTTAAAAATGCAAACTGAATATGCAACAACTAAGAGTTAGAAAAATCAGCTGGTCTGTAACACAGCAACATTTCAGATCCCACACCTTTATCAGCTATTGCTAAGTGCTGTAGGAAGTTCTTCTCTACAACAATTATTCTAGCACATTTACTGGTACCAGAGAAACAATTTCTATGTCACAAAATCTGTGCACCAATAGCAGACTTCAGATTTTATTGTCATCCACATGGATCACAGCTTACTTACAGGAATCTGAGTGAAACGCAGGAAGTCCTCGATTGAGTCTTTAGACACAACTTTTAAAAATGCTTCACGTTTCATCGTGGTCTTGTTTCTCCTTGCTTCATAAACAAAAAATAAACAATAAAAGCATATTTTACATTTATATGAAGTTAGAGAAAAACACTGTATCTCAAAGCACGACCATTTCTGGTCTCAGTGAATAATGCATGAACTTACATTCTTTATCTACATGGTCATAAATAAAAGATGGCCCCCCAATACATTAGTTACCCAACTCGACATTTAGATTCACAGCTGCACTAGGCCACACTACTCATATGGCTTCCTTTGAATTTGTATTTTATTAAACAAGGAAATCTAAAATGCAAGTTTAGAAGAAAGTTGTAGCGTGATGACACCAAGCTGAGCGGCGCAGTTGATACGGCAGAAGGAAGGGATGCCATCCAGAAGGACCTGGACAAGCTTGAAAGCTGGGCCCACACAAACAAGGGTTGAGGTTCAACAAGACCAAGCGCAATCCCAGGTATGTGTACAGACTGGGAGAAGATCTCCTTGAGAGTAGCCCTGCTAAGAAGGACTTGGGGTCCTGGTGGATTAACATTAACTTAACATGAGCCAGCAGAGTGCACTTGCAGCCCAGATGGCCAATGACATCCTGGGCTGCATCAACAGAGGGGTGGCAGCAGGGAGAGGGAGGTGGTTATCCCCTACTGCTCTGCCCTCATGAGTCCCCACCAGGAACACCGCACCCAGGTCTGGGGGTCCCCAGCACAAAACATGGAGCTGTTGGAGTGGGTCCAGAGCGTGAGAAACATTCCAAATAATTTTTTGGAGACTGGACCTCTAGTGAAGCAGTTTAAGCAGTTTTTATGCACTGTTGCAATGGCGGCAGTCCTGCAAACAGGAGCACACCTGCAGAAACAGTTTCACATCTTTTAGGCCCTATTACCCGATGCCCCCCTTCCTCCCCTGGTTCCTCATTGGCTGAGTACTTCAGGTTCACAATCTACCTGATACTAACCAAAGACAGACACTGGCTAAATAAACATGGATGTTGCTAATGTATTACTGACCCTTAACTTCTCCTCTCTGGTTTTCTTCCTCTGTGTCCATCTTTCAATTTCACTAATTTACGATTCTGCTTCTCAATACTTGCAGTCCTTAATTTTCCACTAGTTTACTTAACTATTGTCCATTCATGTAACTATGTTGCCATCTTACCAGCCTTCAAGGCCAATCCTCCTTAGCAGCTGTACTCTTTATCTTACCAGTCTCCAAGCCTGATCTCCCTCGCAGCCGCATTCCTTATCTTAGCAGTCTCCAAGATTGATTCTCTCTTGTAAATGCATTCAGTTTTAACGTACCACAATATACATAGCACTTATTTTTGTTAGCCCTGATACAAAAGCAAGAACAACAATACACTTTGTACTTATTTTGTAAGTCATAATGCAAAAACAACATTCTCTTCCCACAAGAGGAGGGCCATGAAGATGATCAGAGGGTTGGAGCACCTGTCTTATTAAGAAAGGCTGAGCGAGCTGGCCTTATTCAGCCTGCAGAAGAGAAGGCTGTGGGGAGACCTCACTGCAGCCTCCCAGTACTTGAGGGGAGCTCATAAACAGGCCCTGGGCAGCCTGAGCTGGTGGGAGGCGGCCCTGCCCACGGCAGGGGGCTGGAGCTGGAAGACCTCCGAGGCCCCTTCCAACCCAGGCCATGCTGCGGTTCTGTGGTGCCAGCACAAGAGCTCAAAAAAATGGAATGGGGAATACTGCAGAATTTGAAAGCTGCCCTGTTTACTCAGCCCCCGTTCCAGATGGCAGCATTTCCCCGTATGAAAACTCCATGGGCAGCAAAACGCTGTTCCCCTTTCTCTTGCCAGGCGAGGGCCGGGGGCAGGCAGCACAGCCGCTCCTGGGCACTAAGAGCTCAACGCCCGCCCGCAGCGCTCCTCCCACCCCGTGCCTGCCCACGTCTCCGGGCCGGGGGATCGCCTCTCTCAGCCTGCGCTCCCCGGGAGCTCTGGCTCTGCCGTTTCTCAGCCGGGCTCCCGGCCGCACCCCGCCTCAGCAGCAGGGAGCGGGAGGACACAGGGGCCGCTTACCTGCCGCTTCCACAGAAAAAAATCCTCATAGACGTCCGGGCCGCGCTCCCAAA
Organism: Penelope pileata; assembly: GCA_013396635.1. Lineage (NCBI taxonomy): Eukaryota > Metazoa > Chordata > Aves > Galliformes > Cracidae > Penelope > Penelope pileata. The sequence goes on from WBMW01002277.1 coordinate 705,607, forward strand.
CACGCCCACCTATCTGTCCCGGAGGAAAAGAAAAGAAGGCGATATCGCTTCCTGGCATGCAGCACAGCGCGAGGCAGCGGACGGCACGGCACGGCACGGCACGGCACGGCACGGCACGGCCCCACCCGCACTCCCGCGGAGGCACCGCCAACCCCAGCGCCTTGCGCGCTCCGCCCGCGGGTTCGAATCGTCCCGCGGCGGCCGTTGGGCGCGGGCGGCGCTGAGCTCGCGTCTCGCGAGAGCTGGCAGCCTCCCCACGCTCCTCCCCGTACCGCGGGCGGGCGGGCGCGCGGGCAGGCAGGGGGCGCTGGCGCGCGCCGCACCACAGAGCCTTTCCGCCGGCGTCCGTTAGGCGGGAGGGGCGCTGCCCTGTCAGCGGCGACCGCCCGGCAGCGCAGGGCGCTGAGGCTGTGCGGCCGTTCGGGGGAGGCTCGGTTTCCTACCGCAACGCGGGGTAGTGTCTCACATCCACCAGATTAGAAATAAATAAATAGATAAATAGATACATAAATAAATAAGTAAAAGGCGTTTTGGTCTTCCTGCCCGTGCCTGAATGGGCTGCGGAGAGTTGTTGCTCCTGCAGCGCTCGGTGAAGGCTCAGCGCCGGCCGGCTGGGACAAGGCAGGCGGAGCTCGGAGCGTGCCTTGCTCGGCCCTCTGGTAGCGCGGCCGTGGTGTGCCTGCAGACACGGCTCACGAAGCCGGTGTCACCCGGCTGTGTGATACCCAGCTGGTCACATCGGTGACCTTTTTTTTTGTTAGTTCAAGAATGTTCCCGTTGCTCGTTTTGACAGCTGCACATTTAGCCTTACTCGTGGTGAACAGTTAAACTCTTCATCCAAAGGGATGAAGAGCTAACCGGGCTGCTCACCAGCACTGATAGGCCAGGTGGTATTTACGCTTTGATTAGTAAGATTTCTATTTTTATTACTATATCAGGAAATAGCTGCTTTCTGTTTCTTCTCAAACCTATTTTGCAGTGAGCAGAAATAGTTGGACTCAGTTCCCTGAACTAAGCGTAAGCAGCTTTCAAATTCTGCAGTATTCCCCATTCCATTTTTTTGAGCTTTTCCGTAAACCAAAAGCTATGTCTCGTTCAGGGCTTAATTTATGTATTTCAATTTTGCCTTTGCAGTAGCAGCGTGGAGGAGGTGGGTCCTGGACTGGGACTGTTTGCTCTGTCTCTGCTAGGAGGACAGCACACGCTGTGCTGCGCTGCAAACAGAACAGCAGCCATTTCCACATCGATTCGTACATCGGATTGGACTTTTCTGGATTGTACTTTATAAAACCATGATCTAATTCAGATTCCATTTAATATTGTATGTAAAAATTCACTTTTTTTGAAGTAATATTTACATCTGCTAACATATTTTTTTTAACACAGAATCTTCTTTAATATTCCTCCCTCTCACAGTATGAGTTTATATTCAAAATTAAGACTGTAACGTTTCATGCCATATATTTGATATACAGACTTTTCCTGTTACTTTTTTTTTAAGCTTTTGAGTAAACGACTTATGTGTTGCTATATAGTTTGAAGACTATAGGATAAAAAAGTAGTTTATTATATGCTTATCCCATATAATTAATTTTATTCTGTATTGGTTAAAAATGTAGCAGGTGACTAACATTACTGAAAACCAAAATAAAAACTGTTTCAATTCCTGAATCAACAGCTGAGCGCATATACAACTTTTGAAGTGACTTGGATTTAAAAGAAATATTTACCAGACAGAGATTACTCTAGACACCCACTGGAGGATGGGTGACATTCATTACCAGTGATAATGGACATGATTGTGTACCCTGGGAAGGGACAATACAGCAGAAGGAGTTAGCAGCCAAAAACCTCATCTTCTTGAGCAACAAAACCAGGCAGTTCCGTGCCCCTTCTTTGGATGACATCAATTCAGTGCCTGAATCCAAAGAAGCACACACACACCTCTTCACAACATTTCGCATACAGACAAAGGTCCCTCACCTTTGAAGTGTGGAAAAGGCCATTCAGCAAATACCAACATCAGCCTCCTAGCAGCCGTAGAAAGAACCCAGAAGAAGAGGCAGATCCCTGGAGAAGGAAAAATATTATTGCACTAAAGTAAAGAAGGATCAAGGATTTGGCTTGTTTCAGATCCTATGGGCCTGACTTTGTTCCTTAAGCTAGGTACTCAGCTAAGCACAAGGAGCCTGAGAAGCAGTTTGCTTGAAACAAGTTGTGTGAGCAATCATCATACTTGCAGAAGAGCAAAAGTAGATAAAATGTATGAAAACTGACATTTATGCATCGTGCTAGTGTCTAATTTTTTGCATGTATTAAGAATCTTTGACATTTTTGATACAAACTGATGGATTTGTTTATCATGTCTCTTGTGTGGACTGAATATTTCATTAATACCTTGATTAGGCTTTAATTAGATGCTACATTAGTCACCTGGTTACTGTTTATTTAGTTGGGCACATACCCATTTAGCAAACGAACTACAACATATTTTATCTTATAATTTGTGTTGCATAGCAACCACAGAGTGATTTTTTCATAGTCTTGAATCTAAAAGTTGACACAGGTAACAGCAGGCTGAATGACACTGAATGATTCATTTTCAAGAGCCACACATAAAAGCACAGAGGCAGAATAGGGTTTTGTAGGTTTTTTTTCAAGAACTGTGCATGAACTGCGAGCTAGTAATGAAGCTACAACCCTATTTTCAGTTTCTCTAATGTTCTCCCTTTCACGAGTACCAAATTACATGCCTCTTTTTGACGTGTCTGTTCATCTGTTCAAAATAATCTATACCCTTTGATAATAATCTCATATTTATTATCATTTTCCTGTCAAGTCAAGTTAAGGCAAAAATGAAAAATAGGCCTTCCACACATGGTTGCTGAGCAACAGCAAATAAAGATTTGCTTTTGTGCTATCGCTTCATAAACCAGTCTTTATTCTTGTTGGTGGCCTGGGTAGGAGATCTCAATTACAGATGTCTCTCAGAAGAATATCATAGCCTGGGCTGTATCAAGTATTCTATTTTAACCTCTATGAGACATTATAAACACCTGTGAAGAAATGAACAAGTAACTCCTCGAGTGTCAGGTGCTTTCTTGACATTTATATTATTCTTTTTTTTTCCTATTTACAATGTTATTTTCTAGATAATAACTTCTAATGAGATTATTGTACACATCTACGAACCTTGTGGAATTGTTACTATTTCTTTTCATTTGAATATATAAGAAATACATGATATATTTTGTTGTACTTAATGCAGTATCCACCCATCTCTGAGGCATGCTGTTAATTATTTACGTGCATTCATTCCCCTTGATTTTATTTTTGATCTTCCCATACTTTGATAAGTAATCTCAACAGCATGGGAGAGTGCTGGAGTTTCACACTATTCCCCTTCTCCAGATGCCCCTTGCCTGAAGGTAACGCTGCCTATCATCCTTGCCTTTATTCTGGGCAACTGTCAGCTTTCAACGGTGGGGTGATGAGACCATGAGACTGCTTATTTCCCTTAAATTAATACTATTAACACAGAACAAATTTGGAGTTTAAGAGGTTAAATAGAAACAAAACAAACAACATTCGTTACAGATGAAGAAAAGAGGAAGGTCCCTGTTAACTGGGACGAAAGTAAGGAAATGAGAGGCGCAGAGGGAGCGCTCCCCTGCCCAGCCGCTGCCGCCCCTGCCCAGCCGCTGCTCCCCAGCCCAAAAGGCCAGCGGGAGCAGCTGCGGGGGCTCCTCCGGCGCTGCGGTGCCACCCTGCGGGCTGCGCCGGTGCAGGCTCCGGGAGGAGCTCAGGCGTGGAAACTGGGCGGCTTTGCTGATTTTGCTTTGTTCTGATGCTTTCTTATCCGATAGTAATTATTTATTATTATTTATTACGCTTTTAGTCCTCTTTCCTTATAGACAATGTAAGCAGTGACAATAGTTGTATTCTGTTAACTATCGGTACTGTGAAAATTTAAAGCAGATTTCTGAGATGCTATCAAATGCCCACAATATCATATCACTATTTGCATGGCTAAAGACATTCTACTGTAAACATAAAAAGTATTACCTTTCATGGTGACTCCAGCATTTTATAGCGTAACGTCATGAACATCTTTCACAATACTGTGTGTTGATGAGCAAATTGACACCAGTCTGTCAGCTAATTTGTTTCAGATGTAGAACACTCTGGTCCCATCTGCCATGTCTACCTTACTTTAACCCCATTATATGTAACATCCGGAATTGCTAGGGATCTACAGCTCTTGTCAGTGTTCCATCTCCCTTCAGGTATTTTAGTCGATATGGATAAGGAGTTGTTTCTGAAGTACAAAAATACTGTTGTCATTGATTTTATTAAAGCTCTTTGATGTTTCAGTGTGAGAGGCATCATCTAGATGTGCCATTAATCTGATATGTGACTATCAGATGGAACATCTGCCCAGCATGAAACATGTATTGTATAAATATCAGACTGGACAGAACTTGCTTGTTCGTTTTTATGTATCTGTGTGTGCGTATGTGTGTGTATCTATTTATCCATCCGTATATACACATGGCAAACTACTTTACATTGGCTGGAGAACACACCAGCATCTATTTGTCTCTCACATCAGTGTTGGCTCTGTCAAGGCTGAGACATGAGTGTTCCCCATGTTTCTCATCCAGAACCAACCAAAGCCCACTTTGGTACTTTTCTTATAGCCTGCATGTCCAATTTCCTTCACAAACCAACAAATAGGGAATTCAGGGGAGTGCAGTCCTTGCTCCGTGCAGTACCAATCTGTGGGGATGTGTCTGGAGCCAGGCCCCTGGAGGAGCTCACGAGCTCCCTCCTGTAGACATGCCTGCCAGTTATTCCTCTTCTGTGCCTCACACAGGTTTTGTACCACAAGGCCTTCTGTCAATGTGATTGGGCATATTTTCTGATCACAACCATAAATGAAAATTGTTTTGTAAGATATATTTTTCTAGAAGAATTTTGCCTTAGCCCATTTTTCTCATGTTTATTGTATTGCTGCATGATGGATTTCTTTGCTCTTACACATCTGAGTTTCTAGCCTCACTCTTCAAATAACAGCAGAAATAAGCACTTACAGCATGATAATGTCTCAAGCGTGCTGGTCAAGGACCTTCCCCATGTCTTAAACTGTAACGTGACTTCTGTCTGCTCTGATTGGCTTCAAGTTTTTGCACTTGGACCCCACAGTGAAACTCAGTTCTATCAGCTGTGCTCCAGAGCAAAGGAGAGCAGAGTGCAGTGGGGAATGTGTCTGTTTTTCACAGCTTTTAAGTTACAATTACTTCAGGCTCCACTCCCAAAGATGCCAGGATCCAGACTGCCTGCTTACTGTACAAGAAACAAGCTGAACAGGCAGCAAAGACTTCACAAACTCGTGTCTGCACTACCATCTAGTGGAATGTAACGGTGTCTTCAGGGAAAAAAATGCATGAATGTGCATAAATCCAAAATCTTTAAAGTCTCATTGAGAAAGATGGGACAAGCAAAGCTAAAATGCTTTATAAAAAAATGAAATGTTTAAAAATAAACATTTTATACTTTTCCAATAATCTGAACTAGAAAGAGCATGTTAAATACAATGAAAGCTATGACCTAGAACAAAGTTGCAGACTCCAAAATTTACATCTCTTTTCCAAAGGCTCATCTTAGTATTTTAAAGCTTCAGTTCCAACTAATTTTACCTGCAAATTCATGATTTACCTAATAAAATACAGAGATCCAGCACTGCTGCAAATGCCATGCCGCGAGTCACAGGCGACCATTTCCACGCACCCAGTCATTATGTTTTACTTCATTTTTCATCCCTCGTACGAACAACAAGCCTCGAGCAGCTCAGAGATCTGCATGGGGATGCTGTTGTCACAGTCTGCCAGATTTATTGAGCTGTGCTCCGAGCTCGAAGCTACACCAGAGCTCCTCTTTGGTGGTCATCATAATTACCGTAGCTCAGAGAATATCTCGTGATTCCTGCCAAGCCAGGGCAAGGGCCTCAGCAATTCTAACTTGAAAACACTGCAACATGGTAACTTGAGCTGAACTTCCAGAGACCAAATGGAGCTGGTGCAAAATACCTTGAGTATGAGTGGAAATTTTTCTCCCATATTAAGGGCTGCACCCAACTGTCCTGCAGAGTATTAAGTGATTAACCCGTGTGAAGTGCTTGGTAAGTTCACACAGATTGATCAGTCTGGGAGAGTTTGCAGAATAACACATCAGTTTGCAAATTCACATGAAGAATAAAAAAATCTGATTTGAAATTCAGTATTGGAAATGACGACCATTAAATGTGGGCACCTGTTTTTGTTCTAGAGACCTCGCCTCAGTTAGCCAGTACAATTGGTGACCTTCATTCAGTGCCAACAGACAACTGTCACTTTGCTAGCATTATACACGTTACAGATGAAATTCTCTGCATGTTTTTAATTTATAAACAACTTTTGCACGTTTGCTCATCAAAGCTTGCAGCTTTCCCGTTTTTTGTCCTCAGGCAGAGTTGCTACGTGCCCAGCTCCAGGAGCTGGGGCTCAGGCAGCAAAATGCCCACAGAGCCCTGCTGCATAGGCCCGAGAATGCATTTACTGATCTTAACACTACAAAATGTACTCAGGAGTCACAGAATAATTCAGGTTGGAAGGGACCTCTGCAGGTCATCTAGTTGTGCTTCCTGCTAAAAGCAATGGCACTGCTTAAACACAACCCAGCCCAACCCAAGCTGATCCCCACCGTTACCCAGCAGATCTTCACCATGCACCTGATGAAGGAAATCACACCAGATTGCTGGGACATCACAGCTTTCTTCTGAGTGTCATTTCTTGCATACCCATCTCTGGGGCAGTTGGATTACCGGGAGTGGATCCCCCAGGCCAGGAACCACCCCGATCTGGCAGCCGCGATCCCCTGGGATGTGGGCACACAGAGCCCCACTGTGAAAAGAGGGGATCTCGACCAGCTTTGTGCGCCCGTGTGTCTATTTCTATATGGAACTTTAAGGGAAGAATGGCCGCTGTTAGCCCTTAATTCCTTTGCAGTGAAGTTTACAGCAACTGAGGACTCAAAGGAGCACAAGGGGAAGACGGGCTGGCTTCACTTCAGTTGCATCTGAAGAAACAGATCTGCAGCAGTCTGCTCAAATTGGATCCCGCCGTAGGTGACTGGCAAGCAGTATTCCCTGCAGATGGTGAGAACAGAGAGCATCGCCTCTCTCACATGAATACAGATTAGAGAACTTTGCTCCCAGAGCTGCCATCTAATCTGGCAGCTAAATGCACTGCGTAACACTGAAAAAAAGTGCATTTCTTACTTTAGCTTCTTTACAATTTTCAAATAATGTATTTCAGAAGATGGCAGATAATACTGATGACAGCCTAGCAGTAAGCCTTGGAAATTAGCAGAAGAGCATACAGTGATAAAGTTAGGCACTTTGCTGAACTGTGTAAAAGCAGTACCTGTGATTAAATAGCTCCAATCCCTGTGGTCAGCTACAGCCACAAACGGGTCTGGGGACCACGTGAAGTTTTGGTTCTTTCGACCAAACGTCAAAAGTACCATCAGAGTTTGTCTGGGGGAAAATATGGGTAATGAAAATAATTAAGGCATGAGAAACTAATTTTGGATTCAGCTCCTAGCTGAGAGAACACCTAACCCCACTGTACTGGTAACCATATTGGCAAACACTGCTCTAAGACAGAAACTAAAGGATGGTCCAAAACAGATTAAACATTGCAGCAAATATTAAGAAAAAATCTAGTCTTGGCTGAGCCCATCAGATTAATAACCAAATCCATCTGGAGTGTCACATGCAATCATTTCTGCTCTCCGACAAATCCTGTGAATACACAGGCAGCATTCTCTGCAAGTGCAGAGCCAGTTGCCACCTGAAGGGAGGGATTGATCTGGATCCAGGTTTGGAACATGCAGACACCTGAACAGCACCGGGACCGACTGGAGGTTTGCCAGCCAGGAGCACCTTGCCATTAGGGAGTTAGAAAGATGGGCATGGTTTTACTTGGCTTTAGCTGTCTTCCCACTGATCAGCAGAAGCCACTTATTTGCTAAAAAGGAAGATACCTCCTCAAAAAAATCTCAACAAAACTCCCTAATTTTGTAGTTAGTAGCAATGAAGCAGTCTGGTGGGGACCTTTCAAAATACAACACTGAGCAGGTGATGAACTTCTGCAGCTTTTATCTGTGGATGACGAAAAGCCATCATTAGGAATTCAGACATGTTTTAGCTGTTTAAGGGAAAAGGTTTTTTATTATAATTATTTAATGCAAACAGCATCATTTCTACAGCCATTTTTCTGCAGCAGACAGAAGATCCAGTACTCCTTTTCTTATTTATGAAGCGCATAGCTGTATTTTCAATCCATATGTGCATTACCAAGTGGGTGGAAGGAAAGAACACCATGTAGAAATCTGCTGGTTCTAAATCTATGACAATTACATTTCAGTTTCACGTCCTTTTGAAAACATATTTCATGACAATTGATTAGAAAGTCCTAGAATTGTGAGAATTTCTTCAATTGATCATTTCAAGAGGAAAAAAAAAAATAAACAGAGCCCACTAATTCATATGAGTGAATCTGTTGCCAACCAAGCATGCAATTTTCAAGTGCATCATTCAACAAGGCCAAGTGCAGGGCGCTGCTCTTGAGTCAGGGCAAATCCCAGGTATGTTTACAGACTGGGAGCAGAACTCATTGAGAGCAGCCAGCTTGGGGGTCCCGGTGAACAAAAAGCAGGGCATGAACCAGCAGCGTGCACTTGCAGCCCAAAAGGCCAGCTGCACTCTGGGCTGCATCAGAAGAGGGGTGGCAGCAGGGAGAGGGAGGGGATTGTCCCCCTCTGCTCTGCTCTGGTGAGGCCCCATCTGGAGTGCTGCATCCAGGCCTGGGGCCCCCAGCACAAGAATGATGTGGGGCTGTTGGAGCAGGTCCAGAGGAGGGCCATGAAGATGATCAGAGGGCTGGAGCACCTCTCCTATGACAGGCTGAGGGAGCTGGGCTTGTTCAGCCTGGAGAAGAGATGGTTCTGGGGAGACCTCATTGCATCCTTCCAGTACTTGAGGGGAGCTTATAATCAGAAGGGAGACCAACTTTTTACACAGTCTGATAGTGACAGGACAAGGGGGAATGGCTTTAAACTAAAAGGGGGTAGTTTTAGGTTAAACGTTTGGAAGGAATTTTTCACTGTTGGGGTGGTGAAGCACTGGCACAGGCGGCCCAGAGAAGCTGTGGGTGCCCCCACCCCTGAAGGTGCTCAAAGCCAGGCTGGATGGGGCCCTGGGCAGCCTGAGCTGGTGGGTGGTGACCCTGCCCACGGCAGAGGGTTGGAGCTGGATGGGCTTTAAGGTCCCTTTCAACCCACGCCATTCCACAGTTCTGTACTTCTCACTCCACTTTCTCTCATGTAAAATCCAACAATCTGCCTATATATCTTACAGCAAGGCTACCTAGGTTAGAGTAGCTGATGTATTTGACTATATTAACAGCATAAACATTTATAATATTGCAAATTAGGACAGGAATATGAAAAAGGGAAAAAGGTGCGTGTAGAGGGAAGCAACACACTGACTTCCATATGAACTATTTATTGAATAAATACATGCATCATAATGTAGAATTACATGAGCAAAAAAGGCAATCTGTACAAAATTGATTACCCTTTGTTCTCATTCAACTCTCACCATTAGCTGCAGCTCTGATACAGGATTCAAGACTTAAAATTCTTTTAATCCAAACCCAAGCGATATGCATGCTGATTTGAGTTTGGTTATACCACTGCTGTAAAAGAGAGCTGGTTTTCTTATCAGTGAAGCAGAGTAATTCTAAAAACAGTTTCAATAGTACAGAACGTGTTGGTACACACAGATAACAAAGCTCAGTTTTAGCCATTTCTTAAACATCTTCATATGTTCATATTTTAAGGCACAGAATAAACAAGAACTATGTGAACAGCTATCAGTTGATACTGAATACATTGACTTGATAATGAGGTGCCATTTCCACCCAGAGGAAAAGTGGTGTTTGTCCTTGCTACTTCCATATAAACAGAACACTCAGAACTTGCTAACTATGATGTGGAGGTTTGTTTCCATTATCTAGAACTGCCAGTTATATTCTCATCCAAATTCACAGAGGAGAACACTTCTAAATAGTTTGGGTATCCATGATTGATCACTGTCAATCGAAATTAATCAATTACAATGAAAATTCAGTCTCTTCATTTTAGATTCCTAAATAGGAATTGCGCTTAAGAACCTGTCCCTAATGTGGCATCCTGAGCTACTTTAGAAACCTATCCTATACAATTCATTCACTTCTTCACTTTGTGCTATCACCTTGCATTTACCCAAACACAGCATCTTTTCCCTTGGAGACTTCAGAAGACAAAATACACGCTCTTGTTTAAATACAGAAATGTCTAACATCTGCCCTCAGAGCTCACTTAAGACTTTAAACACTGAACCAGTCCAGCTGCTTCCTTGTAGGCTAGGGATGAAACTCTGGTGAGTCACTGGCCAAGATGCAGGACTGAAGTCCTTCCACCTCTGGCTGAACCAAAGCAAAAGACAATTGTGCTCAACTGCTGCACATACACCTCTTAGTTACAACAGCTTTCACATTCTGCATTTCAACTGCATTAACAATCATTGTCATTCTATTCCTAACATTTTAATGGAGAACTAGCAAAAAAAATGGTATTTTGTAGTATTTTATATGAACAGATGAATATATGTAGACACTCATACATTCCAATATAGAGTGAAGCCTTCAAACAGAAATGTGTTTTCTTACAATCAACCTCCCTCTATTTCCCAGTACATCAGAAAGTCACAGCGGCAAGACTTACAATGTAGGCTTGTTTGCTAAAATTGTCTTGTACAAAATGTGGCAATAAGAAGGCCATCACTGTATAGAGGTGTATGTGTGTCACATTCATGTGACAAATGATCACATTAAACTGAATTTAGACAAACTGAAATGAATTCTTAAACTTGAAAAAGACAAAAAGCTACATCTATGGTAGGCACTTTGGTACATCTAGTAATGTAGGCATACTCTACATCTAGAATTAAGGTTCCGTCAGTAATTTTACAATAAAGCTAATTTCAGGAGTTTATTATTCTGCTTTAAAATTCTTTCTTGGCTGAGAGATCATTCTAGAATCTTAACTAAATAATGTCCTTTGTCTAATTGCATACCTATCCAAGAACTGTTGGCTCTGAAAGAGCTGAACTGTTCTCTTGGATTCATAATGCACATTTTTTTTTTTTTTTTNTAAATCCCATTTTTTTTTTTTTTTTTTTTTTTTAAAATAACAGTCTGAGAAAACTTAGTTCTGGTTACAAAAAAAAAAATTCCCCTTAATTCACACAACTAGAGTTGTGAGCTCAGCTGTTGAGGCTGATACTCTCCCTTCAGCTCTCAACTGTCTGCTTTCATCAGTTTGTGCTGTGTCGCTGCTGACCTTGCAGCAACGTGGCAATGCTTCAGCAGAACGCCATTATTTCTCAAGAAAGCTGTGTGGACCACTGAGGTGCATTTTCTTCATGCACCAAACACACCAAGCAGTAGCGAGGCAACTGTAAAGACTGTGAAACTCAGTTTCACACTTTCTTACACATTGGTGTTCCACTGTAGTATTACAGAAGGTAAAGCACAACAAGCTATTTAGCACAGCATTGTATAATAAAAATAACATGTTTTGTACATATGCCTACTATATGACCTTACATTGCAAGCTGATTTGTATACCTAATCAGTGAAACAAGGCAGTAAGGACAGTCCTAAATGGCTAGAGATGTTGTTTATAATACAGAAAAATCCATGTCCTCATAGGTTGATGTGTCTAGTACTGGAGATTACAGGAATAAATAACAAAACCCAAGTGAACTTGTATAATAAAACCATACTGTTCGTAATGTGTACTCCATTAAATGAAAACTCAAATTTATAAACTGATTCATGGACCTCTCTTTATACAATATTTATAGAATTTTCAGTTTTTGTTTATAATATTCTATAGAATGTTTTTGGAATAATACGTTTATATATAAATATTAAAATGTTAATGTTTTACACATCTTAAATTTGCCACACTGGGCCAGAAGCACGATAAAGTAAAAACATTTTTCTGCAGTTTGTTTTTGAGGAATATCACAAAATGATTGACATTAAGATCATTGTGCTGCAAAGACAAAAGAGATTCATTTGAAGAAATTAACATGCATTTTGAAGAAAATATCTATATCCTTTATCTCATTTTCTTCTGAATTCAAACCAGCATGAAAGAATTATAAAAAAATAGTATATATTTACACAGTACAGTATATCTTGGTGAGATATAAAACAAGACAGGAAAACAGCAGAACATCTTTTCACTTTCTAATAGGTGTAACTGCCATAAAGATCAATTTAAACACAAAAGGTTACTTTACTGTACTATTGCACATGACAGTAACAAGTAAAATTGTTGAGCAAATTAAAATACAAAGTTGAACAATGAGAAAGGATATGTCTACATAAAATGGCCAAGTGTTATAAAATTATTGGGGATGTGTCTAACAACTAAATTGGTAAAGCTATAAAAATAATATTGGTACATCTGTGAGAACAATGCTTTAAAAATATATAAAGGTTGGCATAAGTGTGTGTGGGGAATCCCCAGTATCCATGGGCCTAGCTTGCACCTTGTGGTCTTGTACCATCTTCTGTTAAATCATACCTGAAACAGAAAGAACAAAGATGTGGGTGTTTTTTTGTTTTTTTTTTTACTTTTAGCTTATATTATTAATGCTATTAACACACCAGTTATGAGTATGTCATATCATTATTAATAAAGGAAATATACTTACCACTGGGTCCAGCCTTTAGCCAGTTCTTCAGATGCCAGAGGTATCAATAACTGCAGAAAGTTAAATTTGTGATTAATGCATTGTGCCTTGCATTGTCTTTTGAAGACTAAATTGGAAAATCCTGGCAACTACAGTATAAGTAATACCATTAATAAGCAACACATTTTACAACCTTGCCGTCATAGTTGTCTGCTACCTGCAGACTTCTGGTAACATCTGAAACTGCTAGTTTTGACCTAAAATTCTGCACCCCTAAGTAATACAGTCCTAGAGCACCCCACAGCCATAACTTCTGACCATGGCATACAGCAGTCAGATGATGTATTTATGCTAACAGTCTTCTTTGCAAACTGGAAAATTAAGAACACCATTCACCATGAACTGACCGCAATTCCATTCTATTTTACCCTCTCTGTGGAGCTTGATTACAGCAATCTGCGTACGTGCTTGCTATTTCTTTTTCAATGTCTAAATCATGTATGTGTAGGAAATAGAGTGATTTAATGGGTGCCTACATGACACAACAATAGCTGGCTTTGGTATTGGGAATGTCTCCAGTAGCAGTGGCTCTGCATGGGTTTCACAATCTGGAGTATTAATTACCAAACAGATGCGTTGTGTGCTTCTAGAGAATCTGTGATCTTGCTTGTCTTCCTGGTTTGATTATAAAGCAGAAGTTAGGCTCTCACTGCTACTGTGCATAAAATGCCTGACCCAGCTGTGTTCAAGACTACCAATTTTGTCTGGTGATTTTCTGAGATATTGCTAGCTTGCTACTGGTTATTTTCTCTGACTGTATAATTTCTCTCTGACTGTGTAATTAATACATCAGACATGCAGGCATTTTTTTTTTTTTTTAACTGCCAGCCTCAAAACTTGCTATTCTCCAGAAGAGTTTACTACCTCACAGTCTGATATCTGTCCTCTCCTCCTCTGCAATTTATTCTTTCCCTTGATAAAGCCTGACATCTAAGCCATCTGTTATTTTTACAATTTTCCTACCTGAATCAAGTATGTCAGTCAACACTAACAAGCTCACATCACAAGAGGATTTTAGTCTTTCTATAACAGCATACTGTACAAAAGGAATTTATTTTCTACTTACTTTGCCAAGAAGCCCTTTATCTTTGGACAAGAAACCACCACTGTTCTTCACTGCTACATCTAGTGTTCTTCTCTGTACTTCGGGCAGGGAAACGCTGAAATCAAATCTGACAGGCAAAAATGATACCTTAGTGACAATTTTGTACCTGAAGTTCAGTTCCTACAGCTAAACACTGGTAAAACAAAAGCAAACAAATGAAACAAAAGGCCAGCCACTGCCTCTGCAGGGAAGAGAATGAAGTGTCCTGCTATCTTGACAGCTCAGCACCATTATTCTCCAGAAAAGAAATACTTCCTCTAGAGCTCATTTTCATACCAAGGAAACCTATTGGAAGAATGTTTTGCTTGCTAGATCCAAACTTACAGGAGTTAGGGCTAGATTGTGCCACAATCTACACCTATTTGTCACTACAGTTCTTAAGTAGCTTTATAGCTTTTTACTTGGAACGGCACAGTGAAACCAATCCTAGAATAAACAGGAGCAAGCTGCACTACAGGTACACCTGCCAGAGCCTCTAACACCATCTGCCCAAAGAGTGCACACTGCTTCTTAGCTACCAGCACAAAGAGGATGTGCTGGTAGCAGACAGGGATAAGGCAGAAGAGAGGAGTGGCTGGTAACAGAGTAAGAAGGGCTATAGTGAGAACAGGGAATAGGAGGATGGGAAGAGCTATTACAGCAGAAGAGAAAGGTATGACCAAATCTGTTGGTGACAACTGGGAGTTTCAACAGCTCACATTTAGGTAAGCTGAGAAGCCTTGGTTCATCAGCTTTATAGTTATGCTATCTAGAACTAGTACACACAGTTCAGAACATACATTTGATCAAACACCGGGTTTAATGTCTTCTTTGATACGTGTGTTTTTCTTCTTCCTGATCTTCTCTTATCAGGCAATAAATACATTCGAACATATGGATCGGATCCTTCTTCTGAAAACGCTATTAGATTTCTGTGACCAGGGAAAAACAAGGAAAAACAATTTAGAAATTAAATGAGACATCACTAAATGTCTACACTACTGCCCCTTCATCTTTACTTGAAGTTCATTTCATCACCACAAATATTTTTGATGAGTCTCATGCACTAAGTACCAAATTTGCTGAAAAAAATCTCTAGAAATATAGCACATGAATCAGTTGTGAGATATCTTACACAAAGTACAGGCATATTGGTTACAATTTAGTATGCAGAACAGTGAAAAAAATCTAAAAAAAATGCCAAGCAGTAACTTGTACAAAATCAGAAAAACTACAAGCAGACAGTGCTGGGAATGCAATGGTTCTTAAATTCCAATTCAATGTTTAGATACGGCTTTCCAAAATTTTTGTAATTCCATGGAAAACTCAGGCTCTTAGATAAAGCTTTTAGGCACTGCTGATACATTCCATCTTAAACTAAAATGTGATGCAGGCAAATAAAATCACAGTGAAGTCTTAAAGTTTTTACTGCTGTAAGTCTGGCTCTGTATGATTTCATATTTATAGTTACCGTCAGCATGTCATTTTAAAAGTAACAAAGATGGCTCACACAGGCAAACTAATCAGGAGTTGACAAATTTACAAGGAAACATGCACAGAAATAGAATTAGGCATCCTATGCTCACCTGCAGGCATGCACTACCACAATCAGTTTGTTTCTTTGCGAACTATGGCGAATTGTTAGCTGTATCTGTCCTAGTGGAGACTGCCCCAGAGTTGTTCCACTGTGAGAAGAAAAAAAACAGAACAAAAGCTGAGTTTTTAAAAAGCATATTTACAAACAAGATCCATCTGAAATACATGATAACTAGTATTATCCACTTCAATTTTCACTTGACCAATGTGAAAGAAGAGAGCACACACAAGTTGTCATGTGAGCATGTTTTAGTCAGTTTCTTCTAAGTTTAGGTTTTCGCCCAACAGTTCCACTCTTCTAAAGAATGAGTTCAGTGTTCCTGTCAGCTACAGTTGCTCTTCAGTACTCTGAAAAACCCTTCTCAGTAAAGACATGGCTTACATTAACAGAAAGATTAGAGCAGTATTGAGGAAGCTGAAAAGAACAAAGTTCCAAACTGCAATGAAAACCTCAGTGACGGGCCTCAGTAACAGTGCCAACAGCCAGAAGCCAACTAGAAGACCAGCTCATCTTCCCTAAATTCTCTAACAAAGAAATACAGACATTCTTCACTTAAAATGATGTTTAAATCCAATCATCATCTTGAAAGCTCAAACCACAGTATTAACACTGCCATTTCTCTTTTCTGTAGTTCATGCCACATTGAAAATAAGATGAGAATCAATTTACAAGTACAGCTGATGCTTCATTAAAAGCATCATTACAATTTTTAAGAATGGACAATGCATTTAGAGTTCCCTCATCTCTACAAAATGCTTATTTTAGTCTGTGTATTGTCTGCTTCCCACAGGATGTGACATTCTTGACATTTCTTAACCACCTGAAGGATATCTTCACTCAAAGGGAAATGCACATCTCTTATGAACAACTGCTGAAGTAGCTGCAGTGAATTCAATTAAAATTCCCAGGTGGTTCACTTGGAAAAACAGAATCAAGTATTTTAGTTCATTATTTTCTTATAAAAAAAAATGTCAGAGTACTTGAAAACATAGGGCTTGCAACAAAGGATCTCCTTAGCCACAGCTTTACCACTCTTATCATATAACGAAACATAAAATTTGTGTATTAAGTACGGAGAGGTATTGTAACATTTATCATAGTTAAAGTCTAACCCAGACTTGGGCTGGAAGAGAGACTGACAAACAGAAGACAAGTCAGCAGAGGACCACAAAGATAAATGGGGAACTGGAGCAGCTGCTGAATGAGACAGGTTTGTATAGACTGAAGAGAAGGTCAACAGCAGATTCAGCTGCCCTCTTTCACTACTTAAAACAGACATAGAAAAGACTGAGTCAGACTGAGACACGCGCTGCAAGACGTCAAGAGGCAACAGTCAAGTTACAGCAAGAAACACTCCAACCAGAAGTATGGAAAAATGTTCACAGTGACATGGTTAAGAACCAGAATTGCTGAGCAAGCTTGTACACAATCTCCTTCCCTGAAGATACTCAAAACCTGTCTGGACAAGACCCAAGAAAACCGATCTAATTTGGAAGTCAGATTTGCTTTGAACAGAGGTTCAAAGTCCTCAAGAGGTTTCTTTCAACCTGTATTATTCTATCAATCCTATGAACTCTGATGTAGAAAATGAGGAATCGGTTCCATTCCTTACTCACAAATAAAAATAAAATGAATGAACCTTTCTACTTAGACTCATAGAGAAGCTATCAATTTGAACAGGGAAAGAGCAGCTTACATTCTCCTATTCAGAGCAAACAGCTGCTCTGCTATCTTTACTGGTAAGTATAGTTTCCCTTGCAGTGTGGAAAAAAAGAATTTTAGAAATCATGGTCGCAGCAATCTTGATTAACTGAATAATAACTTATTAATTGAATAGTAACTTAAGTAACTATGAAGAATTCTTGAGTAATTTAGGAAGACGAGCTACATTCAGCTTAATTGGCTTAAAAGCTAATACGATTCAGTGGTGAAACAGGCAACTACTGGCATGAAAGTGACTGCTGTTATATCAAAACACACCCTTCCTTCTCACCATTCCACTCTTTTCAGTGCTACACAGTCAGCACAGTAACGAGAACAACACTTTATCTTGCTGATCAGCACAATGGTAATGGAACTTATTACAGAATCTGTCTAACCGAAGTACTAGGAAGAAGCTGAAAGTTCAAACACTGATTTTCTAATGCCAGCCTCAAACTGCAACAGGAAAAATATTGAAATGCAAACTGAGCAAACTATTTCTTTGGTTGTGCTGATAAACATTTTTCAAAAAGCAACCTAGATGCCAAAACAAGTAATTAACATCATACTTCTCAAGTTGTCGTAGTCTTTGCCGTAGCTCCTGCGTGGCAATGGGCAGAGAGATGTCTGAGGCTATGCTAGGAGTTGGTTCTTTGACCGACAGGTGGCTGGGAGAGTAATTGAAGTTAGAGGCATGAAGGCTGGAGGAACTTCGGCTGAGATCTGTTGGCCACTGAGGACTGGCATTGGGAGGCTGACTTTTTTCAGCCACATCAGTCTTTTTGTCACTGTCAGTCACTGGGGAAGCTGGAGCATGTTTGCTTGAATCGAGTGGTGGCGAGACAGGAACCTGAGGCTTAAAAGATGATTTTCTTGCATCTTTGGAAACAGACGGCCTTTTTACTTGTGCTGAGTGCCGATGATCTGGAGATCTTGCTTGCTTTTCAAGAGAAAGGACCTGGATGCAGTTAAAATACATACAATATTACAATACTACAAAAAAAAAAAAAGGAATAGATTTGTTTCTTCAAGAGCACTAATGACAAGTTGTTCAATTAAGACAGAACACACCAAGACCAAAAATACTAACACTCACTTATTCTACAATAGGCACTGTGACACACACAAGGAAATGTACTATCTTCTTCACAAGCCTAGAAGACCGGAATTCATAACAGTCTTAAATATGCTTTCATTTATTTACAATAAGAAAAGTTTTAAGAGTACCCTGAGTGCAATCTTCATGTTTATAGTGCTGTTAGGACCGGAGTTGCTCAGCTGGAATCGCTGATGCATAGTTAAATCTTCACTCTCCAACAACTGGCTCAGAGGCAGTTTGAAGTTCCCTAGAGAACACTGGTGCTGTTCATCCCTCACCTGAAGGAACACAGAAGCTAGGGTCATGGTGTCATCTACATTGTAAGAATTCAGAGAAAGGAGATGATGGTTTTATTTAAAAACAAAACCATACAGAATATATTTAGTTCTTCAGTCAAGTTTCCCTGATCATAAAATTACTTTATTCTGAAGAAGGAAATAGCATATATGCTCCACACCTATTTTCTTCATCTCTTTCTACAGCAAGAGGAAGATACAAAATTAACCATCACATCTACATCTTGTTGACCCCCTGATCAAAATATCTGTAGTTTCCAAATGGTTTGTACAAAAACGAAGTCCCACAACTGTTTCAGGAAGTATACAAATGGCACATCAACAGTGCTTTATTCAAACACTGTATCCTTTTACAAAGGCTTCCTCTGTATGAGAGAGGAGACAAATCAACCACACATAACAGCACTTCCAGTAGCAACTGAGAAGACTGCTAAGGTTCAAAACAGACATCAAAACTTGCTTTTGTTCCTCTTCTTATTTTTTAAATATGACAATCATCAACTATTATGTTATTCTGAGAGACTGGTTACAATCTTTTATTTTTAACAGTAAATGCAAATAAACATTTCACAGCCGACTCTTTGAATATAAAATTAACAGTGTTCACAAAACATCATTAATGTCATAACAGCCTATAACATTTGATTAATGTCTTAGAAATGTCTTAGAAAATTACTGAAATGTCTTAGAAAATAAAGGTATCTAAAGAAAGAGACAATGTACCTCAACTTCAAGATCTTGTCTTTTAGGATTGTGTACAAAGAAAGTGAAGTTTTCCTCCCATACTGGTTCATTGGTCTTATATCGAATCTAAAGTTAGAAGAGAAAAACAGGAAGCAGACAAATTATAAAAAAATAAATTGTCTAATAAAGCTTGTGTCAAGAGAACATTTTTTTATCTTTGCAAAATAGGTGTGAAATCTGACATAATTAAAGATTAAGTGGGATCCACATGTATATGTAATATCACATATAAAATTAGACGCATCTTCACAGCCCTACTGTGGATTTGCTCCAACAGCTCCATGTCTTTCTCGTGCTGGGGGCCCCGGGCATGGATGCAGCACTCCAGATGGGGTCTCACCAGGGCAGAGTAGAAGGGAACAATCCCCTCCCTCTCCCTGCTGCCACCCCCCTTCTGATGGAACTCAGGATGCAGTTGGTATTCTGCGCTGCAAGTGCACACTGCTGGCTAGCACTAAGCTTCTCGTCCACCAGGATGCCCGTAGTCCTGAAGGTTGAACCTGACCATCTTCAGCGGTCCCTTCCAACCTGGACATTTCTGTAACTGTGATTCTACACATTTTGAAATCTTCATCAGTGTTTCGAATCCAGCTCTTTGTCCACAGTGTTACTTACACAATCGTTATGGTAGGAGTGAGACCCAGTTGCAGATCAGAACCTACTGCAAAAGGACTTCTAAAAATAGTTATATAGTCTCTACTCAAAGAGAGCTTGAATTAAGCACCCATTCAATCCTTGGCTTCCCCTTGGCAGTTTCGGTTCTGGTGGTACATTTTAGTGCAGTGGATGCACTCAACCACTTGACAGCTAATACCAAGTAAACGGAGCCACCAAATCTCTACAGACAGAGCCAGATACGGAGAGTGGGAACTTACCTTACTTTCCTGTGCTTTGTGTCCAACTGACAGCAAAACAAGTGGGTTGGGATTGCTGTTTATTTTCTTTCCTGACTGGTAAAGAAAAAGCAAAACTTTGTCCTCAGAATAAACTCTCCTCCTAACTGTCTCCTCTGAAACTTAAGTGTTTTCATCTTAAAAATACAAATCATTTACATTCTACTATGTACGTATCTTTTTTTCTCAATATTCTACAGTTTCATTCAGCAGGCTGGAATGGCAGACTGGCTAGTAACTGGTGAACACATTAACATGAACATGTCCAACTACCCCAAGTAAGCTACAGTAAACCACTATAAATAAACAGAAGTTTTAGACTCCTTTCTGTTTCCTTTGCATGAAACAAAGATGCAAACTCTTATCCTTCAATGAGCATTACAACAACCCCAAAGCCCATGAAGCATAGTTAACATCGCAAAATGAGAACTGCATGCAGATGGGAGATATGGAGAAAGCACAACTTGGGAAGCTTACGGTATTTACATTGCAGTAGTATAATTAAACTGGATGTAATATCAGAACAGTGACATTCCCCCCTTTTCAGTTTGGGGAAAAAAGATACACTGTAATGTACCTGATGTATATTTCTACAGTTTACCAAATAATCTTTATTAGAGAATCAACCATCTGCCATATCTGAGCCTTGCTCACCAGCTGTATAGCATTACATCAAACTGTGAAAATAAACACCAGTTTAGAATCAAATTATATACACAAAGGAACATTCCCAACTACACATTTACTTCAAAACTTTTCAATTAAATTTTTAAGTCAGAAAGAAAAGTTAGACATGAAAGTTAATCATCTCAAGAAGGTGTTAATGCAGTTTTAAAGGCCTAGAAAATATAGTATGCATGGTTAATAACGCATGTTGAGCTCTGCCCTGCAGGAAGTTGTACATAGGCATTGTAAACAGAAAGTTAGTTAAAAATCTCCTTAATGCATGTAAGGTCACAACCAATTTAAATAATTTAGATGTTTTAATTTAAATTTTAAATGAAGAAAGAGTATTTTGCATCTGAACTTACAACTTTGACATCACCAAACTTTCACCAACGTTACTTGATTTTAATGTGACATACTGCTTACAACAATACTTTCCTTTAGAAAAAAAGTGGTAGAAAATCACTCCTTTCTTGGATGAATGCTGCACTTTTCTTATTTCTAATCAAAAATAGTCAGATACAACAGAACAAAAAGGTTTAAAGAATACAAATAAAGCTAGATTACACTTTGACAGTGTTAAAAACGGTGAGCAATATTTGTTTCATTTTTCTTCACCCATAAAAAGGTGCCTAAAGCTTCCTTACTTCATAAAATGAAGAAAGTATGTAAGTTTGCAAAAAAGATTTTCTGGATGAGAATAGGCAACAATTTTAGTTCATACTAAATAGGGAGTAATATGTACACACACAACGCACCACGAACATCTGCCACTGACAGACTGGCTGTTTCAGTCTGAGCTCGCCTATTGTCCAAGTCCTCCAACTAAGAACTTGGCTTATGCCTTCCAAGTTTGCCTCTCAACACAATATCTTCCATATCAAAATTCTGGGCTAAGTTTATTCAGCATTCATATAAAAGATGTAAAATCTTCTGAAAATATCTAACAGAAAAATGATTATTTCGAAAACACGTAAGGTATTGGTTAATCACTCAGAGTTGAGCAATGAAGTATTGTTCAGTACGTAAAAGATGTCTTAGCTTTCATGTCAGCTTTGTTCTTTAAATACTACTTCAGACCAGTTCTCAGGATTATTTCTTTATATTGATCTTCTAAAGCAGCCCAAACTCCACTCAACTGGTTCAAAACTCAAATTAACCACAGACCATAGTATTTTACCAGCGTCTTGATCATTTCTTGAAACATGAACTTAAATAAAACGGAATTGCTCTAAAAATATATCTGGCAAAAGAAATTCTATCTGCTGTTGGAAGAGAAGTGTTGCAGGCATTTGTGCATTTCTAACTACTACTGTGACCTTAAATGGACAACTATGTTAGCTTTACCTTCAGGGCTTTCTGAACAGCAGACTTCTTCAAGCCATCAGGGTTAATTTCTAACGGATTATGCTTTTAAGTCAGGAGAGAATGAACACAGGAAGGGTTAATAACTCATGCAATGAAGCAATTTCATTAGGTTATTTATTACATGACAACATAGGACAAAGCAAAAAAAAAAAAAAAAAAAAGGAAAAAGAAAAACACTAAAAAAGACCACAAAAATCTAACAAAACAATGAAGGAATCACCAAAATAAGTAAATGATGCTTTTGTTTTCTGGCCTCTCTGAATGATTGTCTCCTGCTTTAAAACTAATATCTGCACTTTCAATCCATTTGTATTTCCCTTACCAGGTCTTTTTAAAATAGTAC
The DNA here is from genome assembly GCA_013396635.1 of Penelope pileata. Classification (NCBI taxonomy): domain Eukaryota; kingdom Metazoa; phylum Chordata; class Aves; order Galliformes; family Cracidae; genus Penelope; species Penelope pileata. Next base: position 728,311 of record WBMW01002277.1, read on the forward strand.
AGAAACATCATGAAATAGTGGGGCTTTTTTTTTTTGAGTGCTTGCTGTCCTAAGCACTGCCTTCTAAGTGAAGATGTTTTGAAATTTGGTTAAGTATAAACATTGAAGCTTCTCCAATAAGCAATTATGTGATAGAATTACCGTGCTGTAAGTATTGACAGGACTTAGATTATTATAAAAATCTAAATAGTTTGAGCCTCTTCAGCAGATGGATAAGGACCGCATGCTAATTAGAATGAAATATACTTCACTCAGGTGAAGACATGCAGATACACTAACAGGAGCAATTTGAACTGATTTAACCATGACAGGACACCTCTGACTACTTGCTATTAACTAAGCAAAGTTATGAATTTTATTTTACTAACAACATACTGTTCTTGAAGTGATAAATGACAAAAATATTATAGAAAATTTGCAATACCAATGAACTCTTAAGTGGTAATTTCAGGAGATATATTTCTGATTTAAAACTTACTTCAAGGTAGCATACTTGCAGCTGACTTTTTTTTATGCACAAATTTTGCATCAAGGAAGAACTTGATTTAAAAGCTGGGGTAGGGTGGCAAAAAAAAATGCATAGTGGCCTTTTTAAACATGCTGGATGATGAACGAGAAACAAGATTATTAATGCTCTGCCAAAATAAATGTGTTCCTGAAATTCAAGTGTAGAAGTAACTAGAATTTGAAGACAGATTCAATCCTAATGCAAAAATACTCCTTTACATTTTCTGGTGGAGGGGGATGTCACATCCTAAAGTTGGCCAATACATCTCAAAATTCCTGGCATTCAGCTGTTCCAGAAGGAACATACAACATAATGAAATTGGAAAAAAATGGAAAGAAAATAAGTCATTTAAGTTTGGCCGATTTTTGTTTAAAAAGAAATCAGTACCTTTTGTAAAATAAAAATAAGAAATCTTCCACAACTATTTATCTAGATATGTTAGGGACTAAGATCGTTGTACTTAAGACCTTCAAATATACAGACTGCATAACATCCCCAGACACACCAATCAAAGCCTTTAACTATCCTGATCATTAGCAAGTTTTTTTTAAAGCCCAACTGGTATTTTCCTTGCTGGAATTTAAGCACTGCTTCCTGTTCTCTGACAAACATGAAAAAGTCTCTGTTGGCAGCAGTCTTGTGTACATTCCACCTTCATCTTTGCTTCCTAAGGCTAAACCCATCCTAGTTACCCTGTTAGTCATGCTTTCTAGCTTTCTCACTATCATCACTGCTGCCCTCCAGATTCATTTTAATTGGTTTCCATCCTAAATTGCTGTGTCCGAAATGTCTAAGCAAAAGTACTTGTCCATACCTCTTACAGGCTACGCTCCTCTTTCTATAATCAATGTGGTGTTTGTGTTTCATAACATGATACAGAACAACTGCTGAGCTCTTTCTTTATGGCTATCAGACAGCAATTTCCAGTCCATATTTATATGGGTGCAGGAAATGTCCTCTAGTGAAAAACACCCTGTTTTTTCATATCGTATCTGTAGTTCATCAAGATCATTTTGAATTCTAAATTGCTCCTCAAACTCACCAAACCTTCCTTTGCACTTTTACCTGCAAATTCAACATCCATCTTTTTTTCTCTGTATTACTGTTTCAAAGAATTTTAAAAAGACCCATACAAATCTCTGTGATCAGTTATTAAGGTAGGCAACCAATGATTCGTGGCTATACATTTCTCAGTTCATCTGGAACCATAGCAAGGACAGGCCAAGAGGGACATCAGCTGGGGCAAATATGTTTAAGCCAAACTTCAGGTTTCAAGGGAAGGAGCTGCAGGTCCATGAGGGAGGTGGCTGAAAGGCTCAGAGGGAGGAGACTAGGAGGAGAAATGGGACTATTCTGTAAAAAAAAAAAAAGTCAAGAAAAGGTCTTGCCTTAGGTGGTAAGTTGTCTTGCTATGGTTGAGTGTCTCTACAGTTACACGGAAAGGGGATGGTTATCCAAAAACCATACCAATAATGGACAATGAAATAAATCTTTAAGCTAGCATTCTGTAACAGCCAATGGCATTTGCAAGTAATTCGTAGTAGCACACCCATAAATTATATGGCAGCTAACAAGCTGCTTTATTACTAAGCCAGATGCTAATCTGATATACTTTGGAGTACAACTTGTTACTTATGTTAACTCACTAAAGCTTGCTGGGGGTTCAGATGGTGCTTTAGAAGTTTCTAAATCTCAGCTGATGACCAGAAGAGTCACTGATCTGTAAGAGCTGATTTAAAATACAGATATTTAAATGTTATATAACAAATATAATCACGAGTTAATGATAACATATCATAAAAACAGCGTTATGCATTTTCAGAAATTATACTAAGAACATTATTCACATTCCTTAACTTCAGATAAATCAGATTTAGATGGGTAAATATCTGAATTAGGAGTTCTGAATCTAGGTTCCCAGCAGTGAATAAAAGCATCTAGAAAGAAATAGAGCACTCAGGACTTTGTTTCTTCCTCATATAAAGTGAATCTCCTTTTTAATGGCCACCAAGCACAGACACACCCACAAAAAAGAACTCAGACATGTCAGTTATATGCCTGAACTTAGAGGTGTGAATGTTTGCATAAAACCCCACTGTTAAAGAAGTCCTTGAAAACGAGGTGTGGTTCTCCACCTGCTGAAGCTGTAATCTCTAGCCTAGACAGCCTCTCCTCCCTCCTGGCCTCCAGTCATAAATCCTGTGCCCTTGCTTGCTGCAAGGCTGGCACCCATGCAGCAGCAGAACAAGATAACAGTGCTGTCGTAGGAAACTCAGACATGGCCATCTTAAAACATTTGACTCTCAGATAGCTTTGGGGGTTTGGAAAGGGTTGTCGAGTATCTGAATAGGTGCTGTTTCTCCACGAATATAAATAACTATGGTTATGAATTGCATATCTTATACATTAAATTTTAACTGAATTTGGTAATGGATGCAAAATTTTTGATACTTTAAAATGAATTCCTACACAGAAACTAACTGAAAGGACCAAGAATAGGATTTTGTTTTGTTGATTTACTGGGAGATGGAAGTGTTTTTAAATCAAGGTTTGACATGAAACAAAAGTAGCAGGCTACAAATTAAATTTGCATAATCCCCAATGGCTCAACCAACTTTCTGGCAAAAGAATTCTTACTCTGAACAGAATCTCATTCTTTTTGAGGATACCAAGGTTGTGTTTACAGATTTAAGTGCTCAGAGGCTCATTAGTTTGCAATAATCTTTAAGGTTAAATTCAAACAAAAAAAAAAAAAAAAAAACCTTGTGGTTCTCCCTAGCTTGAATGTTCCCGACTATAGACTAGTTGAGGGTGGGGAAAGGGGTTGAAAAAGAAAAAAAGGAGCTTGGGAATCTGCAAAACATCGAGCAATATGGAGTGAGACAGAATTTACAAGGGAATTTATCGTTTGGGATGCACAAATAATCACATCCATTTTTAAAGCAATACTTGAACATGTGTGGAGAGGTTGCAAGTTCTTATAAACATTGAGCACATCACCACTGAAAGAAACTGCAAGGATGCTGAGTTTAATATTTATTACAGTTTCATTTTTCTGCAATAAAAGCCAACAACTAACCAGCACACAGCGTGCTAGTATAGTATGCGTTTCATTTCTCAAAATGAATCACCAATTTAAGTGAAATGTAAGAGCTTTTACAAACTTATCTTGGGTTTTTATCATAAAAAGTTAATTACTTACCCAATGATATGCTGAACAATGAAATTTAAATATCCTTTAAAATGCAAGAAAAAATAGCACAAAAAACAATGCACACTTGTTGAAATCATGCAGCAAAACAAATTGCATGCTCTCATTCCACTAGAGTGAGTGGCTTTAGTAGCACTAATCCACACTCTGGCAGATAAAAGGTACAATACAAATAATACCAGAGAACTCACAAATAGTGCTCTATAGAGTGAGGTAGTGTTTTCACAAAAGACTAGTCCCGATGCTCTCCTCTCTTTTAAGTATCCACACCCAAAGTTTCCCTCGTAGATACTCTTAGGAAGATGGAAATGGAAGGAGAAAGCAGAGTGATGGGATTGTGGCAGAATGAATGCATAAGCAGCTTTACTACACAAGAAAGTTAAAGAAAACGGTCAAAGGATTCCAGAGAAAACAGCAAATAACATAAGTATTTGTCATTATGAATAGTTTCATCTGTTAAACAACTTTTCTGTAGCGCAGCAAGGTGAGAAGTTTTTTGCTTTTTATTAACAGTACTTTCGTGGTTTACTCTTGGTAGTTCAGATTTGTATGGCAGATCCAACTAAGAAAATTTAGAAACTAGGCTTCTAAACCATTCCTATTTCACATAAAATATATTTCTGATAAATCACCCCAGTGTTCACAAGCTCACAACTATGATGAATCTCTGCAAAAGAAATGCCTATGTTGATGAATCACTGTAATTCAAACAAAATAAGGCTGATGCTAAATGTAAAATGTACCTGTGATCAGCAGCAACTCAAAACAATTTTGAAGGTATTAAAAGTTCTTATTCATTCAGAAAATATTTCAGTTTTAACATAAAAGTTGTGGACAGAAGTCCTCAGAACTGTCAATAAAGAGCATTAAGTTTCAAGTGAGACTTGTCTTTTAACTTTTTGTTCCCTGTAAATATAAGCAATCCAAAAGAGCAATTCATTTTACCATTACACTGCACCAAGCTGATCAATGAATACAATGTGAGAAGCTAGCAGAATTTCACGTTTTGTCTTCTAACAGCTGTTCCACATCATATTCAAATGGACAGTAAAAAGCTGTATTTGCTATTTGCTGCAGTTTATCATGGAACTCTCTGATAGGATCTAATTATTGTTGTCACAGAATCTATAGAAATCTTCTAAATTCTGCTGCATGAAGAAGTCCTCCCATGACATTCCCCCCTCACCTAACCATTAAGCCTTTTTGTCTGCTTTTGGACAATTTGCATTTAACATAATGTTATATTTATTATTGTTGCAAACTTGTAAATGGAATCTTCAAGTGTTCAATTTTGCTATGATATTCCTTTTTCCACATTACTGGTCCAAGAATGATTTGCGATTAAATACTGAGTCACTTGTAACAAAGACTTTTATGGCCTGGCAGAACAAGGAAAAGAAGGGGATAAACAGGTCTCACACTGTGACCATCCTTATTCTCAACCCCACCCATGCAATCCTGTGTACTGTAAACAGAGCATCAGACATAGCAATAAGCAATCTGAGATTCTGTTCCTAGCCTATCAGGTCAACTCTGTGCAAGGAACTCTCCACTTCTCTGTCCTACAGTTTAGAGATCTACTGATCAAAAGTACTGATTAAGACATTGAACTGAAAATACTGTCTCAAAAATGAGGTAGAAATCAAGGCTTGCAACCAAATCATTCTGAGGGAGAGAGACTGTTAGAGTATTTAAAATAGGAAGGAAAAAACCTAAAACTTATGACAAAGGCTCTGAGCATTTGCTAGATAAGCTATTGTAAAATAGAGAAGCAGGACTGCAAAGGAATAAACTAGAAAATTGTGAATGAGAAAATTGCAAATTATCCGTTTTTAACTAACGCTTTAGCGTATTTTACAAATATTAAACTTGCAATGGTTTCCTTTAAGTAAAATCCAGTAGTTGAACAAGAAAATACAGTTGCTTCCAATTTAACTTAGCACACAAAACAGAAGGTAGATAAAAGTTTTTCTGTTGCAATATTCTGAAACTAATCTTAAGCATAACATAATTCTATTCTATTTCTGTTTTCTCTACCAAAGTAATTTTAATGTCTGTTATGTTACAGAGTTCCCTCAAGTTCAATACAGCGAGGTTAAAAAGATCATGTAGGACTCTCTTCCAAATGGGCTACATCTCTTTATCTTCCAAAACAACCCGTAATACTGCTTTTAAACACTGCTCTATACACCCTGGAACAGACTATATGAAATCACTAGCCAGTGATGAACTTGTTCAAGCTACTAGGATTTCATTTGCAAACACTTTGATGCAGCATTCTAACTGAAACTTACAGTGAGTGGACAAATTTGTAAAATGCAGCAAAAAAAAAAATCTGAGCCTTGAAAGCTTAGATCTTTCATTAGTATTTTAGTCATCACTTCAGAATTTCTCACCTAATAGCAATACCGAAAAACAAGAAAACAGTGCTTCACGTATCTGTTTATGGTGGGGTTTACTTTAATACTGCTGTCATTTCCAACCATGAACAGTACGCTGCCAACCTAAAGTAAACTGCAATACAATCTGTGCCCATCATAGACAAGCTACTTCACACTCTCATAGTATAATCCATACGATAGAAACATGTTTTGTGTTATTTACCGAAGTAAATAAACATTACTTCAAACAGCAACCTGACAGAAGTTTCATACAAATATGCTGTCCCTGTAATATCAACTGGGCAGTACAAATTTTATGGTGAGGACTTCATTTCCTTCAAATCTACCACAGATATCCTAAACCAAAGCAAACAAGTTTACCTGAATTCAAGGAAGTAGGTAGGCCTTTTCCCAGTTAGTTCTTATAATTCCCCATGCTGATCCCATACTATTTATGGACAACACTGCATAATAAAAACATGCAGCCTTTCAAGTCCAGGAAAGGAGCATTCTTTAAAGAAAAATCACGCTGATTAAAGAGTAATATTTTATTAAATAGATATGTTACCATACTACTAGAAATATGGACCTTACATTACACGTTTTGAAAAGAGAAAGTGTAGAACACATGGCTTAATGTGTGTTAGTAAAGCAGTGTGCCATACTACCAAGCAAGACATGCTGGAATAAGCAAGAGAATACCCATAAGGAAAGGGTATCCATGAGAACATAACTTACAGGCAGGTTTCTTGCTGAGTCCAAATAGAGAATAAGCAATGCAGAAGAAAGCCCATCATTGGCTTGGTCTTTATCAGCTCTAATGCTTGTTAACACCTAAACCAAAAACATATTGTGATCCTTTCTGCAGATCAAATAATGACGTGATATTATTTCTGTCCCATTCCTAAAGAGTATGTTAAAAACATCTCCCAAAGCCCAAACACTCACAAATGCACACTGCAAAATATAAGCAATAGCTTTTTAAGACTTGATACAGATGTAGATGTTTCCATGAACCACTTCATTTCATGAGTATCTTTTTCAGATTGGACAGACTATATACCAAGGCCAGTTTTATCTTAAAATCTAATGAAACGTTAGTTGATGTTTTCAAGCCATAACTTTAAAAGAAACAAAAAACACTTTTAAATCCCATGCCACAGAAGTACATTGATTGGCAGGACTCATTTGAAATTTCTAAAGACAGCATGGAATAGTTACAGATTTACCCAAATTCACTAGTTAGAGAATAAATCACTTAACATATTTAACACACACATACACGCATAAGACTAGGATAAAAGCATGTACTCCTTCAATACCTTATCCAGGTTTTCTGCTGTTGGCATCAATGTGAGCCATTCCAATTTTAAATGCAATTTTCCTTTGGACACCTCATCCAAAGTAAACCACTAGAAGTTAAGCAAAGCAATGTGAAACAATCTGACACCGAACATATATCACTGCAAATAGCATTTCCTAAATGTCCTGAAAGACGAGACATGTTAGAAAATCACGAGAGCTAAAATCTACATAACCTGAAAAGATCTAATTTATTGCTCAAAAATGTCCTATGTGACACTGAATTTTATGACAAAGTATTCAGCTCTGTGCTATGAAACCAGTCATGCAGACCTCTTATCCTGTAAAAGCATTATTAAATCTGTTCTGCAAATACAAACCAAGTAACATTACTATAAAACTGCTCTTATACATAGGATAAAAATTCCATTTAATACTAATTTGTTTAAGTTTAGAAGTAGTTAATCCAAGAAAAAGCCTTCAGCAAACACTTAAGTCACCATTATTTGCATTTGCATATGGGTAACCTTATACTCCAAAGATGGAAGAAGAATGCCATCATTCAACAGTTCAGGTATCCCTTAAACTACTGCATTGTTCATCACAGAATCTATTTCCCTAGCATTAGCGTTATTCAGGCACACATCTACAGGAAAAAAAATACAAGAACAACTAAATGTACAACACATGTTGTGGCTTTTTTGTTTGGCTGTTTTTTTGTTTTTGTTTTTTAAAACAGAGCTTAACCAACACTTACCTCATCTAAAAGTCGCTCCTTTTCAACCTCAATTAAATCTATCATCAAACTATGAGAAAAACAACAAATATGGTGTTTTAGACAAGTAGCAAGAAAACGTACAGAGCTTATACCCCACCCTGTTCTTGCTGAGTATCCAGGCTTCCGCTGAGAGCAAAAGAGCAGAACAATACTATTCTTTTAGCCCCTAAGAAAGGAAGAAGTAAAGACAAGTAGGGAATGAAATGGCTGAGCCAGGAGGAATGTAGGACAACAGAAATACCCTATACATGAGCCCATTTTGTAGCTAGAGAAGAAACTAGCAGAATATGGCTCACATACATACGACAAGAGCCAAGAGTGTACCAAGGAATCTGCTAAAAATTAAAGAGTGCAGACAAATGCATGCTAGTACATGAACATTTGCCTTGACTTTTTATTTCACTAGTACTGATACAGACATTATGACCAAGCTGCCACTTGTCCCCCCCCACCACTTCAGTGTAAAATTAGGGAAGTGCAAAGAAAAAAAGCCTTTGTACTACCTACTTCTTTATTTAAATGAGAAGAGAAGTAGGTACTGTTGCTCCTGTTAAGAGAGAAGGAGCTGGAAAGATAAGGGAGTTCTACTCTGTATGGAAAGCAACAATTGGAAGCTCCAAAACTCTGCAAGAAATAAAGGTGACAAATTACTGGAGAAAGAAGCTGACTAAAACCCTGACGTGTTTATGGATAAACACTAAAGGTAGGACTATGGAATCTAGGGGTGAGTAATGTCTGTGAAAGCACTACAGTAATATTTTTTCTTCAACCAAATTGCTAAATTCAGCTCTTAGAGGAAAAATGAACTGCAAGCAAGCCATTTAAAAATTATGCCAATGAAGAAGATACATAGTTACAAAGATATACTAACTTTGCCAGAAGAAATAATTAGTTTTTAATGGTAGGTTAAGAACATTAAGGCAGGGAGGGTACAGTTCCTTAAAGAAACAAAAAAAAAACAACAAAAAAAAACCACACACCTTCTTCTGAGTATCCACAACACTTACCTTATTTTCTTCCAATAAATACAAAAACTTGTGTGTGTATATATATACATACAAGTACATCTTAATATACATATAGTTTCCATATATGGAGAGACCAAATAATTAGAAAACTACTTAATATCAAAATTTGAAAAGGTAAGTAATTTATAAATGTAGTAACACAACAAAAATACAACTGCAATATAATACAAGAAGACTAAACTTAAAGTTATATCAAAACATTTAATTCCTTTTCAATACCTACGTACATATTCTCCACAAAAGTTACCTTCCAAGGAAGTCATCTTTGTCTGGATCTTCATCAAAGAGCTCAATCTCTAGCTCCTGTCCTGGATGTTCATATACTAAAGCCTGGAAGTACATTAAGACAGCAGTGTCAATGGTAAGACTGACTGGCTTTGTCAAATGGCACAGTAACAACAAAATACCCATGTGTTAATACACAAAGGCACTACCATATATTAAAAAGCAAATGCTTTAAAATGCAATTTTATCAGTTGAGCAAGCATAAGAGCTTTCCAGAAATGATCTGCTAATGTTGGTATTAAGAGGCTATACTGTTTTTCACAATTACTGATGTTCAGTCTGGACAAAAAGTACATATATCAGTACAGAATTTGTTTTGTTGTAGAACTTCAGGCTTTTAGAGGGAAACATCAAGAAGTTCCTCAAGGAAATACAAAGCATATTTTCTTTACTAAAAAATTTCAGAAGACAACTTTACAGAATGTAAACCAACAGATTTTTCGTGATTATACCTCATAAACTTCATTCCATTTTGGATTGAGATTTTCTTTGATGACCTTGCTTTGGAAAATCTGGTTGCCCACACGAATGATTCCATAAGGATCTGACTTGCCTTTGACAATCCCTTTTAGATAAGTATCTTTACCCTCCAGATCCTGAGCTTCAATAAAATGTATCCTTACAACACCCTGAAAAATGAAAAGATCAGTTTATGTAGTCACACGAGAATTTCTATACTGTCACAATTTAAGCAATGCACATTTGTAATTTCCACTGAAGTTTCCTTAACATGAAACTTAGTTTGGACACATTGTGTATGGAGAGAGATCACAGCAGACCAAAAAATCCTTCCTGGTGTTATTACCAAACTCCATAAAAATTGTTTATAAATTTAGTCATTGTTTTTATGTAACCAGATTCAAGATAACATATACTACTGTGATAACTATATTTTGAAATTCATACAGATCTGCATACCTGAGACAATTATACCACAGAAAAAAAAAAAAAATAAATGGTAAATTACTGCTATTAACAGAAACATGTTTACCTTTGGTATAGGAAACCGCAGCTGAGCGATCTGCACTTCACTGACAAGGGGAACTGTAATTCTATTTGGAAGTACCAGGTAGTTGGATATTATATCCAATATGATTGTATCTGATAAGCCACTGTTAGAGAAAATAATCCTCAGTTACTTCATGAGAATTCAACATGTTATGTCACACTAACATTCTAAAGCAGCTCAAGCATGAAACTTTACAATCATAATAATACTGGAAATCTTCTTTCCTTTTTTAAATAAATACACTGAAATAAGCCTAAGAATTAATGCATTTTCTTCAGTCACATCTAGAAGCAGGTTTTGTCACTTTTAGAATAAGATAAACAAGTCTTTGAGGGAAATCAATGCAGAATAGAAAACAAATCTCTACATTCTCATAGTACAGCGATCTGTTAACAGCTACCTTCTACCTCTTTTGCTAAATAACAACCTAAATTGACAAATATTTGCCCTTTTTCAAGGGTGGAAGTCAAATATGTTCTTGAAACACTTCAAAAAGAAAAAAAGAAAAAAAAAGAAAGGATTCTTTCCAAAATGGCCACCAGGTGGAGGCAGCTGATACTGAATTGCAGAAACCAAAGACATGAACATAAAGTTCTCCAAAAGTTCCCATCCCCCCTTTCGAAGCCACCCAGGGTGAAGGGCTATTGCATAAGTCTTCTTGCCTGCACTGCATATAACCAAGCAGATGTTAACTGTTAATCTACTTTTGCGTTTCGATAATAATTTAACTGTCCCTGCAAGTTTGGCTAACTATTGTTGTATTGTTATGAAACAAGCTGTCCTCTTGAGCTAGGACTGTCATTAAAACAGAAACACAAAGAAAGCATGCTTTGTGGACAAATAAAATATAGCCTAGGGAAGCAAAACAGGTTTTGTGCTGGTAAAAAGGGAGTGGCGGTACAAACAGCAGTAATGAATCATTTAAGAACTCAGATCTCCAATCAGAAAAGGTTTCCTAAGCAAAGAGTTCACCCAGTTTGGGTCTGAACTGACACAAATCAGCACACTGGTGAGCTGCACTGCTTAAGCTGCCGAAAGGCAGAACAGAATTGGCACAACTCACTGAAGACATGGATCCAGGGAAAGGTCAGTGTTATCTACAAAGGTTCACAGACAAAATGATAAAAAACACTTGAAAGATTCTGAACTGCAGGCACATTTTAGCTAAAGCTGGGGGAGCTGATCTGGGGATGAACGACATCTCCACCTACGACTCTCCTTTTACAGTCTTTATGAAATTAAGATGCAAATAACATGTTTGATTATTGCATGCATTCTTCAGATTAAGCACTTTGTGTAGTCATTTTGTGAATTTTTTAAGACTGAATCTGCAGTTGGGAGTAGTGCTAACTCAGCAGCTAGCATATTTATACAAAGTATATTATAAATCTGTATTGTAAATGTAACATATCACATTTTCATTTGGGAAGAAAATTTACTGGTGATCAATAAACAATATGGTAGTGACGTGTAACAGAATTAACACGTTAAATACAATCTAGCCCATTTCAAATCCATTTGGATCTTTCATGCCAGAGATCTGCAACCTGAACTGCCTGCATCCTTTGGCTGCCCTCTTACACCACAAATGCACCCACTAGGAGGCGTCAGGACATGTAAGGATTATAAACCTGCCAAGTTGCACTTTCCCCTTCACTCGTACACAGCAACCTGGTCTCTAGTTCAGAAGGGTAAACGTGCAAGGGAACCACCTTCATGAAATCTCTCTTGCTAAAATACTTCACTGAGACTTATGTTTCACTGAAACTCTTCAAACTCCTAAGTGAAAATGTATCTGTGCTGGGTGGTTGGTCACCAGCTAAATAAAGGAGTTGAGATGCGCTAGGTAACATTTCTATGAAAAGAAAAACTAGATTCTTGAGCAATTTTAGGCAGTAATGAGAGGTTTCTCGGTTCAAATAAAACATAGCTAAATAAATGCATAATGGTGAGACAAGTGGAACCTGTGATTGTGGACTGAACTGTAATGGGTGGAGTATTACCCGTTAACCTCAAACACTTACCATCTGAGTGCTGAACTGTAACAGAACTAGACTTGCTGTGTTTATTATTTCCAGTCTGGAAAAAAACATGCAATTGCCCTCTAAATGTGATATTCCTGCTAACTTTGGAAAAAAAATTAAAAATGCTACTGATACAACTGCCAGAACCAAGGTCTTTCAGAAGAGATAGTATCTCGTCTAACTCCTTTAATGAAGGAAAACAGTCATATTTATGAAGATTTTCATTCTACAAGAATGCTAAACCCTACATATTTCTTAATTCTTAAAATTCTTAAGTAATTCTTAAAATAAGCACTACCACAAGATAATCATGTTTTCCAAAGTAAGTGGCTCCCTTTAGTTATCATTGGAACACATGGTGCTTTTCAAACTTTCTCAGCTCTGTTCTGCTAAACATCAAGTTTTCAGCTTATGAATGCCAAACATTCTCTAAACCGAGTCAAGAAAATAGCTCCCATTATTCTGTTAGTTGACTTAACAATTTAAGATAAACATCTCAAACAGTCTTAACACTGAAAGAAGAAAAAAGGCTGAGGTGATGGTTACTACACAAGCAACAAACATACTTCTCAAAATACAAGTCTGACAACAAGTCTCCAACTGACAGACACCGAACATCAGATAGATTTTGTTCCTGCTTTTGTTGGTTTGCCTACCTGATAAGAGAAAGCTCTGCCTTTACTTTCAGTAAAGTGCACACCTGAAGACAGAATGATTAATAGACAGAACTGAATGACCTAGGTCAGGGAACATCAAGTGAGCAGGCATTGGTACCAAAGCTATGCTGAAAGAAAGGTTCTTGTGCTCTCCTCTGGTATTTAGTTATGATCACATTATGAAATAATGTATATACATAAATATACCTATCCTAGACTAGCAAAAGGTTTAGAGATTAATTCATATTCATATTGATCTACTGAAGAGCTCCCCAAATAAGACGGAGAAATGCCCTGAAGCACAACACGGCCCAGTCACTTGGAGGGTTCACGATCATTTCTGCTAGGACCAAAATCCCATTCTGTGGTTCTGAGGATCAGTCTCAAAATTTTATCCCAACACTTGAATTTCGCTAAAGTGTCAGAGGAATGAAGATGAAAAATGAACTAGCACTCATGGAATTTCACGGAATTTTACAAAGAGAAACTGGACTAATATGAGATAGCAGATATTCAGTCTTCAATAACATGGAGCGCCCTGGAAAAGAATACTGAAGTTTGTAACTAAGTTATGAAATTAAACAAATTCTAAATGATGTGACACTTTCCAGCTGTTTAAAACTTCTCAAACCAAATATTAGCTAACTGGGATGCTCCCAACCAAAAAGTATTCTTTACAAATATAAAGTAAAAATAACAATTTTTATTATTTCATTAAACTAAAAGGTTTGACTTATCGAGAACAGAAGCAAATCACTGATCAAGCAATAGACACAGCAGTACCCATTTAAATCCTTATGGCAACGTAACAACTGTTGACTATGCAGACTTAAGCTGTTTCAGTCATTGGTTCTTCATACAATTAGTTTTTCAGTTCATGAAAATTAGAGAAATGGGAAGTGCTTCAGGTAGCTTATTATAGTGTCTTCAAAAGCTCAGTTTCATTGCAGAAAAATAACTAGCAGTTAACTAGTCAGCCATACTGCACTCTATTTAACTCTCCCTAATTTTTAGTAACAGAATCAGCAGTTATGTATTTTATTCCTATATCCTTCTATTCATACTGCAGAGACAGCACATTTCTGACTGCACAAAGTATTTTTACTGTATCTCAAACAACCATAATAGAGTTCATTTTCCTGAGATCCACACCCTCTCCTGATAGCACTTGAGTATTCACAAAGCTTGGATCCTCCTCATATGGAGATTTTAATTCCACTCTCCTGTGAGCAATACTAATGATAGAATATGAATTACTTTTGTGTCCTTTTCCTTACGGAGTCATACAGAAAGAACAATGGAAGTTAACAGCTGACATAAGCTTCCAGTAGCAAATTCATTTAGTAGAAGACATTTGCAGAGGACACGTAAGTAATGCGCAGCCAACAGCCATAGGATGAAAAATGTACCTGTGACAGCAGCGATCTCTTGTTCATCATTGTTTGTAACAACAGCAATATGCCAAGCTGTCATACCAAAACATACAATCTATCTATACAGATAAGAAAAGCAAATACAGCACTGAAGAAATCTACTGGCGAGGCAGAGTATGAGTCACCTCAGATACAGTTACTATAGAAACCATACCACATCCAGCCAGCACCATTATACACATACGTGGCCAAGCTTGGTTGCTCTGGAAACCATAAACTTGAGATACTTAATAAGACTTCATTTACATTTGAGGTTTTCATGTTTCCTGTCAGGTAAATATGTAACATGATATAAATCTCAGGAGCCTCAAAAGCTTAAGTACTAAATGTAAATTTATTAGTGTTACCTCAAAAGAGCAAATTACTCAGGAACCGTATTTTGGAAGCCATTTTCTCACTCATCAAGAAAACCTTTTCCCTGAGAGTCTGTCTTAAGCAGGCTTGGAACATGAGCAATTCTTGCAACCGTTAACCTAGTTAATGCAACTTCTAATTTCAGGCTGTTCAACTGGGATTCCACGCACTGGCTTCACGTGTCTAAGCAAAGTGAAATCATTTCAGGCATGCAACCAAGCACTAAAGGATTAATTTAATATCTAAATTCAAACTCTTGGTTTTAGACAATAGAAATAAATCTGGAATCAGCTAACTCTTGAGTGTAGGGGATCAAATAAAAAAAGCTAGTCACAAAATCCAAGTGTATGTCAGATCCACTTATTATCCTCTTAGCCACTGCCTCAATATTAAAAAGCCCCTGGGTAACTATCACGACTTCAATAATTATTAGTATATTCATGGGTTTAATCTTTTCATGACTGTAATGATAGAAAACAATGCTTTCCCTCTGTACTTCTGCTTTTTCTTTGTGGTTTTATTATTTATTATTTACTATTTCTAAAAGCTCTGACTAAGCCAAGCATTTTCTCCCACTATATATGGTCAATGTTTTTGCGACTCCATTTGTTTTTCATATTATAAACTGAAAGCTTTCAAAGTAAGCACTCAAAAATATTAGAAAGTTTATTTAATTTGATTACAGTCTTCAGGCATTTCTTACTATCTTTACACAAGCAACTACAGATTTATCAACATACAAAGCCAAGATGTTGGGAACACTTTGGCCTTAAAAATAAAGCTGTCTATCTGCTGTCCTAGGAGATGACAGATAGAAAATTCACAAGATTCTGGAAATCTGGAAAGACTGAGAACACTCAAAAAGCAGATAATTTTTAGTCTTTTCAAAATACTACTTTAGCAAGATGTACTAGTTATGTATTTGATGTACTTATACACATTATCACTATCTTATCCATATCGAGCAATTTCACTTAATTGTAAATTCAGAGAGAACTGCTCAGAGTCATTTAATCTAAAATCATTTAGCTGAGTTTTATTCTGGGTTTTATGGGGGCTAGGGACGGTATGTCAAATACTGCTTTACATATACTCACTTCAGTCCTGGAACATCCAGAAGATTTGTCAGTCCAGTCCAGTTAATTTCTAAAAGCTATGAATTACAGAAGAGAAAAAAGAAAAGTAAATTAGAATTCAGAGCACCAAGGAAATGAATCTGATGACAATAACTTCTAAGCAGTGGAAGGCTAATTACAAATTTCCAGGAATTTTTTTTAAAACAGAAAACCAAAACCTATTCCATTCCAAATAATTTTAGTGATGTTTTTAAAACAGTATGAGAGAAACAACCCATCATCCTCTAATCCATCCTTCTACACACACAGATATGCAAATACAGACATGCACACTCCAATATACATACATATGTATGTAGTATCTACTGCATACAATCAACATCAAATGATGAAATGCAGTTCTGTCTGGAGCATATTCACCTCAAACACCAACAGCCACCAACATGACTGCAGGCGGGGTGGTGAATGGACTGAGGGCAGCCCTGTGGAGAAGGACTTGGGGATACTGGTAAACGAAAAATTCAGCATGAGGTGGCAACAAGTGCCTGCAGCCCAAAACACCAAACATATCCTGGGCTGCATCAAAAGAAGCCTGACCAGCACGCTGAAGGATGTGATCCTCCTCTACTTTGGTCTTATGAAACCCCATGTACTGTGTTCAGCCCTGGGGCCCACAGCATAACAAGTCCTTGAGCCTACTGGAGCAGGTTCAGAGCAAGGCCACGAGGATGATCAGAGGGCTGGAGCATCACTCCTATGACAAAAGGCTGTGGGATCTGGTATTGGTAGCCTGCATGTTGGTTTTACACAGATGGGCAGCTAAACTCCGCAACACCTCTCTCTCACCCTCCTCAAAGGAACAGGGAGAGAAAAAATAATAAAAAATGGGCTAAAGGGTCTAGGTAAGGACAAGGAGTTCACTCACCAATTACCAACTCAATTACTGGCAAAACAGACTCAACACAGAGAGATTAATGTATTTACTTGCCTATTATTAACCGACTAGAGCAGCGAAAAACTAAAAGCAAACTAAAACCACCTTCCTCCCATCTATCCACTTCCTTCCCCCACTGAGCAGTACATGGGGATGGTAAGAGGGGCTGTGGTCAGTCCCTAAACCTTTGTCTCCACCACTGCTTCATGGTCACTCTCTGCCTCTGCTCCACATGGGATCCCTCCCATGGGATGCTGTCCATCCTGAACTGATCGTGCGTAGGCTTCCTGAAGGCTGCACTTCTTCAAACACTGTTCCAACATGGGTCCACACCACCAGGCCCATCCTTCAGGAACTGCCCCAGCACAGGTCTCCACAGGACCCACAGTTGGAAGGTGATCTTTAAGGTCCCTTCCAACCCAAACCACTCTATAAACATGAACTTGCAAAGCATAATCAACAGACGAGAATCCCACGTAAGACCAGAGAAATAAGAGATCTAGAAGACATGACTGACAGAAAGACTGAACAAAGGATCAGGATTAAGAAGGCTGAAGAAAGAGCTGACAACAGTTTGCAAACATAAAGAAGGCTGTTTTCAATGACAAAAAGACAGATCTGTTCTACTATTGATGCAGTATAGAAAAGTATCACCAGGATTAGGTATTGAAGTGAGAAAAAACCTCAAAAAATAATTAATAGGGATAACTAATTGCTAGATCATGTATTTTCTTCACTGAAAATCTTTATAGAACGTTAGACATTTAAAATGCTGTAAAGATACTTTTTCATTTTCATTGTTGGCATTAATTACTAATTTCTAGCATCTTTTCCAGTCCTGTAATATTCTTATTCTAGATAAGAAAACTAATAGAGCCAACTTTCCTTTTTTCCCCCCCCTCACTAAGAACTTTGTATTAATAGTGTAGAACTTAATTGAATATATGCAACAAAGTCAAACCCACTTAACTAACAGATGCTTCCAAACCCAACTAATCCAGCAGATCTCTGAGTAACTGCATGAAAACACGTAAAAAGGATTTTGAGATTCTTCAGTTGAGGACCTAATCACAGTGGTTCAGTTAAATGCTGAAAAAACAGACTTTGGCAAGAACCCATGCTGCATCTTTCTACGAACCAGCAAGGAGAATCACCCTACATCCATTTTCTATTTAAGAACTAGTACATAACATTCTTTATAAAGGTTTAATAATTTTATTATTTTATAAATTTTTATAATTTTTAAAGGTTTAATAGTTTAATTAGTAATTTCCTTAGTGAATACTTAGACTAAAGATAACATAGGATACATTTGCTTATGTAAGGAGTACTGTTAATGCACTTTCGTAATGGTGGCCAAATATTTCAACGATATTATCTATGAAGCAGTTAGCCTACCTATAACAGACAATTAGGTAGAAAAACAAAAAATATTTACTCAGTCACCATCCTTTTTTCAATGGCAAAAGTACTAAGATGTAGTAACAGAATGTTCCAAAGTGAAAGACAAGTCGTATCATGGGATGTACTGCAAGAACCTACAGGAGCCAACAATGTGCCCCTGCCGCAAAGATAATGGTAACTCGAGCCATGGCAGACAAAGCATTGCCAGCAGGGTGAAGGTGCTGATCCCTCTCCTCTACTCATTGCTGGTCAGGCCACACCTTCAGTATTGTGTCCATTTCTAGGCTCCCCAATACAAGAGAAGAATGGACAAACTGGAGAGAATCCAGCAAAGTTCCAAAAAGATGATGAAGGGACTGGACCATTTCTCAGATGAAGAAAAGCTGAGAGAGCCTAGAGAAGTAGAAGCTCAAGGGGAATCTCATCGATATCTATAAATACCTGAAGGGAGGGTGCAAAGCAAGGCTCTTTCCAAAGACATGACAAGAGGCAATGGATAAAATTGAAATACAAGAGGTTCTATCTAAACAACAGGAAGCACTTCTTCACTAACTGACTGAGCACTGGCACAAGTTGCCTAGAGATATTGCAGAGTCACCTTTTTGAGAGGCTCCAAAGCCACCTGGATGTGGTCTTACGCAATCTAAGTGTCCCTACTTGAGCAGGGCTAGGGTCAGACAACCTCCAAAGGTCCCTTCCAACTACAATCATTCTTTGAACCTACTTAAGAGAAAACATGCATTTCATATCACCCAGGCAGTAAGATTAGTGTCTTCCACACTACACCATTGAGAAGGGTCAACAAATGACAGATGAAAGACATAACAAATGCTTCATGTTTAGTCCTTGCCTACTGATAGCCATTCAGAAAATTGTTGCAAGATTGTTTTAGCTTTCTTTTTACCATGTTACACTCCTGCATCTTTATATAGTCAGGATAGAGACCAAGAATGGAATGATCTTCAATTAACATGACCTAAAGCGTTCTATAACATTTCAACATAGCATATTGTCCTCTGGTACCACCTCAATACTTTGATTGCTATGCAGTTCTTCTCAAAAATGATGCTACCTATTCATTGTCATTAGTCCCCCATCAAATCATAAAGCATGTAAAAACTAATCATGCAAAGAAACAGAAAAAATGTTGCTAATAAAAGTGGCCATTTAGAGGAGAAAGACAAATAGTGTCAATAAGAAACTTCTATTCATCCTCTTCTTGTACAGGAATAATTACAAAAAAAGGTTAACTTTCAAAATGTTAAAGATGAATCCTTTTCCATTCAAAGCTGGAGCTAAGAAAGTCAAAAACATTACTAAGGTTAAGCACTTTACAGGATTACTAGAAGAGCTTTGCAAATAAATCTTAAACCATGAAATGTTTTGGAAGGGATACAAGCCTTCAAACTCCTGGCATAAATCAAGCTTTAACTATTTGAGCTTTGAAAGTAAATTCCCTTTGTGATCAGGCTTGCTACATTTGCCCAATGCTGTGCTTCCTTTCCAATTCTACCTGACAAGACCAGCAGTAATTGGAAACACATCTGACATCACCGTAGTAAGAAAAACTCTGATCTTAATCTGCAGCTATTAATGGCAGATGTTTTTTTCATTTTTTTTCCTTTGCATTAATCCCTCTCAAAAAAGCTGTTTCATGTTTGACCTTTTACCTTTCATACATAATCAGGCTCCATTATAAGATGCACACTCAGTAAAGAAGGGAAATATGCATTTTCCAAAAATTAATACCAAGTTGAGGCAATATCTGCAGTACTACAGAGATTAACACTGACAACAGAAACGTCCAGTAGAAAAGGCAGCAGCAGTCAAGCTCACTGCAGTCAAATTTACTGCACTGCTTAATGTGCAAGATGAAGCCCTTCCAGTCACAGCCAAGCAAGACTTCTTCTACGTTTTGGGTATTACCACAGCATAACTTGCAAGAGAGGAAAATACCCCTAAAACGTGGTTCTGATAGTAACCTAAAACATTACCACTGATCTAAAATATCCTATGGAGAAAAAGGGAGCAAGGAAAAGACTGCCAGTCAATGAATCATTTTATGAAGTACCGAATATTTTATGAAGTACCAAATATAGGAAACAACATGCTAAAACAAAAACAGAATACCAAAAGGAAAAAAAAAAATACAACTTTTGGCCTGCTAGGCGTCCAAAATAGCTGAGCGATATCATTTCCTTCCCTGCCACCACCTCACACAATACATAATTATCTTGGTTTAGCTAAATCCAAGGGATGCCAGCTGACTCCCTGCAGCAGAGCTAACAAGACACTGTAAAGGCTGTGTTCAGAATTTGTCACTGAGTGAAACTCACTGCAACTGAGAGGTGAGATGCCTCGCAAGCAGACCGTTACCAGCCAGCAAGCAGCCTAGGGCAGGACTCCACACATCCATTACGGTATCAATTTATGGGTATCTGTCATGTTAGTTAAAGTTCTTTTAATTCTTCCTTAGCTCACAGCAGTGGGGGAAAAATTGTTTCTTCCTCAAAAACAAAGAAATTTGTCTTATCTACGTTCCGTACTGAAGACTCATGCCACACATCTGAACGGGCACTCACACCATGACACAGACCCTTCTTACTCCCATAAATGTTTTAAGTTGGAGGAAAGGAAAAGGAACAAAAAATCTTCGTGTGGGAAACAGTGATTGTCCAACACCTGTCCAACAAATTGATCAGAGGTACGTGTACTCACAGGGTTCACTGACTTGGTTATTGCAATTGGTATTCCACTAACAAAACACACCTACATTTAAATACTGACTTGGCCCAAGGCTCGTGCTAGTGGGCTGTTGGAGGCTTCCTGGCTCAGGCCCTGGGCCAGCAGTAACAGCAGGCAGAGAGATTGCTCTGAGGAGGCAGATACAACACAATTAAGAAGCTCAGAGCTACTAACACACACCAAGGACTATTTGCACGATGAGCTCGCAGTGCAGCTGCCCACAGTGGGCAGGGGAGATGAAGGAAAAAGGCAGCCAGGCACTCCATGCCGGGCCCTGGATGCCCAATCAGGGCACCACCCAGTGAGCACTCAGAAGTTCCCTCTCCCAGGGGCAGCTGAACCTGCTCAGTGGAGCAGCACCAGGAGGGAGCCAGCAGCTGCACAGCCAGGGCAGCAATCCCACAGCTCCTTCTCTCCCTTCCTGCAAGGGGGCACGGACTCCAGATGGAAGGATACTCCTAACCAGTTCCCAAACTTTACTACTTGAATATTTTGTCCTTTGAACCCAGTCATTGGAAGAATTTTTGGGGTGCCTTAAAACCAGCTGATTTAAGGTCTCATATTGTTATGGAATTTTTTAATTAAACATTGAATCAAGATTGGACATTATGAATAATCATGTTATATATCATGTTATACATAAAAATCCCAACATAAGCTAGGAGTTCCAACTATTTACTGTATTTTCCTTCCCTACACCTTCTATTTAAAGTATTTGAGACTCAATACTATGCTTGGGGCAGAGCAGGGGAACCCTTAAAATCACAAATTTTGGAATTCACCCACATAATACAGTGGCAAAAGCACCATGAGAACTGGAAAGCTTCCAAAGCCCGTTCCAGAGAGCTTTCAGAAGAGAGATTGAAAGCTCTCAGATATTCTGTACACATAAGAGATAGAGTGGGTTGGTTACATGTACTGCTCATTAATCATCTGGAAAAGCGACAGTAAAAAGAACTGCAAAACAAAAAAAGGAATTTGCTACTTCTATTTCAAGAGACCGTGAAGGAGTTCAGGAATATCTGATGTGCAAGGTGTGCATCTCCTTGGTGATACAGCAAAACAATGCTAATGAATAAATATATATTATGCATGTTCATTGTCAGAAAAATAGCCATGCAGATATAGTAGCAGCTTGTGATTGCTGTGACATTAACAAGTTCGAGAAATCCCTGAATTAGTAACATGCAACACAGAACAAGTGCCAGGATGTATAAGTAGTAGACAAGAATAGTTCTGATGTTCACAGGTATTTAAAGCAGTAATTGAACAATCTTCCATTTTCTCAGACTGTTGATCTTCACTTGATTTTAAGAATTTTACCAAAAGCTGAAAAATGAGGAATACATATTAACCAGACAGACTTGTTGGCCTTTTGTTAAAATGCAAGAAACAGAGTTGTAAAGATGTGAATAACACTTCCATTTATTATGTGCAATAGAGAAAACCTAAGTCCATGAAGTAGTGATCCTCTAAAACATTCTGCTACAACACACTACTGAAGAAACAGAAATGCAAAACATTTTAACATTTTAAAAAGTTAATCATTTAACTGAGCTTTTATCTTTTGTACACAGTTAAGAACAGCTTAGTTTATTTTTTCTATTCTGTTCAGTCATGGAATTGTATTGGCTGTATGGCATGCAAGAGAGTGACTACTGCCTTCAGTTCTGCACTAAGATCTGTTTCTTTTCCGATATTCTTAACCCATTCCTTCATTTTGTGTTACACTGCAAGAGTTAAAAATACACACACACCCTGCAGCCTATAAAAAAAAACAACACAAGCTCAAAACCATTCAGCATTTTTATGTACTCTGTTTTCAAAACTGCAGATGCTATTCAAAGTGAAAGGAACCTAGGGGAATGTAGATATACAGCACCATTACCAAAGTTCATAGCAGCACAAAAGGCAGCCTCTAAGCACTGCCAATGTTGTGGCTTTATTTGGCTGCCATAAGCACTACTAATTCTCAGAAGAAAAGCCACAAAGTATTTTAAAATGCTGATGAACAACTTCCTGCTAATCAAGTTATGGAAGCGTACGATTTCTGCAGGACACATTTCAGCTCTGCTGTTGGACACTGGTACAACTCCAGTGGTAAGCTGCGCTTCTCAGCAATCTACTGTAAGAAGGGGGCTACCATGCCCTCCTCTATTGTTTGTGAATGCAGGAATACAGTAGTTTGTGTTAACAGAACACAGCCAACTACAAGTACACTGCTGAACTGCTAACATTATTGCAATCATTTCATAAATAACGTTCTCCAGAGCATTTCCCCAGCAAACAGTAAACACGTAATAAACTCAGTATCTCAAGAGAGGCTAGACCATACAATGTCACAGGAAGTGGAAATTACACTGGTTTTCATCATTGTTATAGGAAACAGATGCGTATTTTTGCACAGGAACTCTGTTTATCAGTGGTAAGTTTTTCAGTTGTAACTGTCTAGAGATTTAAGCAAGCCAACAGTTACACAGATAACAAGTATCATTGTGGGGGAAAGACAGCAGGCAAGTTTGTGTGAAAGTGAGCAGAAGTGGTTTCATGGTCAGCCCTGTAAGAATCCTGGAAGTCTTGCTATTCTGAGTCAACTACTCAAAGTTACAGTTCAAGCTGATTCTCTCTAATTTCTACTCCTTTCTGTCCTTCCACCAGCACTGCATTTCTTTCAACGCCCTTGTACTATTACTGACACACTGACTCCTCAGTGAGCCAGCTCAAGATGCTAAATCACACACGAAGAACAGGAAACTAGTCACTTCTTGCTGTGCGTAATATTCTGCCAGCTCACCTCCCTGAGCCAGCTTCCTTCAGGATCAGAAGTTTTAAACATTGCTATAAGGAAGACAGTAACACTGAGAGGAAGGAGGGCAAAGGGAGAGGAAAGTAAGGTATTGTTGAAGCAGCAACTCTGATTTATTTAAACCACTCCTGAAACCATTCCCCAGCGTATCAAATTAAAAAAAGAAAAAAGTTTTATCAAATTAAGTATTCACTGTAACAAGGCAGATCATTTTCACTTTGTAAGCAAAAAAACATATATATATATATATTACTGCAGCAGTACCTACAGTCCAGAATTTATCCAGGTGTTCCACAAACCACTTTAAAAGAGGTTAAAAAGCAAAGACAGGCATAGCCTCACACATTCTGAAGGCTTTTTTGATTAACTGAGAGCAAACCGAACAGCATCTTTCTGTGTTCCACTACATTTTTTTTCCAGGCATTACACCCAGACACATTCTTGGTGCAAGGATTCCTTTGCAGTAGAATTTTCATCAATGCTGATAATTTTGAAATTCATATCCAGCACTGAATTTTCCAAAGACAGCCAACAATAAATGAAACTAAACCAATATTAAATAAAACACAACCATAGGACAAAATCAATCTGTAAACCGGGCTGAGGGTAGAGCAGTCTTCAAAACTCAGCAAGTAGAGGGCAAAGTATGAATACAGAAATAAGAGCATCAGAAGAGTTGCCCACTTTTCCTGGAAGGCATTCTCCTCTCCGGCCCTTCTTTATTTAGAATAATGTTGTGAGCTTTGGGTTTTTTTGGTGTTTTAGACAACTTGAAAACAGTAGAATGCACGTATTCCTCTCTCTTGACATGTCTTACAAACTTAGAAATACTTTAAGCTGTTGAAACTTCCACTTCTTCACAATAAGAACAGCAAAACACAGTATTTTAAAAGTTTTGTGCAAAGCAATAACTATTGCAGCATTAAAAGCTCCCATGCGTTACTCGGAAATACGAGACTGGCAAACTCACTAAACAAGTATGTTCGGAACTATTAATTTAGGCAGCGTTGCCTTATATAGTCATTAGGGCCAGCAAACAGATGATACAGAACAAGTGGAATTGTTGCCAGTTACTTTAGACTGGAAAATATGAGAACAAAATCTACTGCGAGCTGCCAACTAATTCCTCTTCTCTCCTAGCAAAAAAACTAAGAGTAAAGAAAAGCTTTTCTTGGCTGCAGCCACTTGCTCTCTAATAACGTGACACAATTTGGTTACTGCTATTATAAGCACCATTTTACATTTTTCTACAGAAGTCCGAAAAACAAACACTGAGAAAGCACACAGAGTGCAGAAACAAGTCTGCTTGGGAAAAACTAAAGATTTGTGTATAACTTAAAGCTATGGAATAACTTGATTCACAGATGCATTTTCAATCAATCCACACTTTAGTTTGCTTAGACCTTGACCACTATCTTAGCTTTTAAGTGAAAGTAGGTTGAAAAATAATTTAACTTCTTCGGATGTGTTAACTTTTAAGTTTTCATCGCTTGGTCTACTTGCCATCCTTTTTTGTCCCACTAAATCAGCCAGACCCCTAATAAGGTGGCACAAGGGTAGGACTACAGACAGAACAACTCTGGACAAAGTCTTTCCTACAGTCACTTGTTCAGCAAGCTACTGATAACAAATGAGAGGTGTTTCATGTGACAAATTGTCAGTTTACTAGCTTAGGAGCAGGTTGATTGAGTTAAACATTTTACAATTGTGTAGATCTTAACATGCATCAGGAAACTGTTACTGGAGCTAAGAGGTGACTGGAGAGTTACCTGAGAGCACCAGGAATTAAAGGTTAGGGAGCTTTCTGGGAGAGAGAAAAAGGAAATACTAGGAATCACTTGAGACAAGGAATACACCTGTTGCTGCTCACCTCCTCCCTATCCCTTGCCAGTTTTCCTACCTCTCCCCTAGGAAGCAACAAAGAAGCAGTAGCTGCAGGGCATACTCTAGGAAAGCAGTCCAGACATAATACACAGTAATACAGTCATGGCTCAGGGACCAAGTGCATCAGGAGAAAGGCTTCTGCAGGAGCAGCACACACTGGCTTCCTTCTCAGTGAAGTCAGAACAGAGATGACTCCAGCCACATCTACAGCATTAAGAACAGGTCACGTACTGTTCATTCCTAACTCTGCAGACAGAAGGTAAAGCATAGCTTGTGTCCAAATAGCTAAACTCTTCTCCCTGCTTCAAGAGAGTGTTTGCATTTAACTTCCTTATTGGATAGTCCCTGCAATAAGCTGTGCACTATACTGAGTCTGGAAATTGTTTGGGAGAGCAGCAGCAAAGTAAAACCAGGGAGTATGCTAACAGTTACATGGTGCAGACTGCCCTAAGGCAGCGTTCAATCCTTCTCATGGCTCTGTTGAGTTTGCTCGTGTAAACATGAACATCAGATGCCCTAAACCCAGACTACTCATGTCAGAGGATAAAAATGAGACAAAACTAAGCAGACTTCTCCCTAATGTTTAGACTCACAGAAAAGGGCAGAAATCCAAATGTGGCTTATCTCAACTTATTCCTCCAATCCTCTCCAAAGAAGAGAAATTATGTTTTTATCAGCGTTGCATGAAGTACTTCACATTTACCAAAGAGCTATAGAGATGAAACGAGCCACATGAAAGAAGCCATCAACACTATTTTTCTTAGGTTTGTATGAGTGTTTATGTATTGCCTATCTTCTCACCATCTAGAAGGTATCTATCACCCCTCTTCTAACCATAAGGCTTGTAAAGAACATTTGACAGCTTTGACAAAACATGTTTTGTAATCCCAAGGTAATTATTATCCATCTTATTTTCTTCTACTACTCATAAAATTTGTTCCACTACTTCCATGGGAAACTAAGTTCAATCAAATGGCAGCCACTTCCCAAGTTCTTTCCTTTTGCTGCTTATTTCTTGCTCCACCATCTACTGACTAATGCTGTTAACCATCTGGAAAGACTAGAAACAGAGATACTACTTACAGGTTTTCTAAGGAAAAAAAGTGATAGTGCTCCAATTAGGGGCATGTCTCCAATTAATGGTTCCAGGATAACCCTCATAGTACCATGGATCTGGGGGAGAGAAAAAGACAATAGAATTGACTTCAGTTCGAGTTTTAAATAAAATCTATTCACTCACAATGCTCACACTTCCAATCCATAAAGTTCCCAATTATAGAAGAGTTATATATAGAGCTTCACATGTACAAAAACTTGTACACAGGTATTAAATAGATTTTGAAATTCACTTCAGCTACATTATGCTCTGTCCCGGTAGCAGTAACTTTACTAAAATGTTATGTAGATTATATATATAGTTCAATATAAATAAATGTGGCACAAACAAATATACTGGCATCCACAGACACTAGACTAAAGTAGTTAAATGCTTATAGGTATTTCAAGACCAAAAAAATAAAATTGTACTTTTCTCCATGTTAGAGAGAGATCTGTTATCAGAAAGTTGATGATATTTGAAGACCACCATCAAAAGGCAAGGTCATCAACACCTGAAACTAATAATTAAACTGAGCTATCAAATGAAAAAGTTTTAAGGTCCACGATTCCCCTTATGAACCCACACATCAAATGTACACTTGCATTGGCTTGATGTGAAGTTCTCTCTCTCTTTTCCAGTAGAAAATGGTATTCATTTAAAACAGTTCTGTATCTGAATGTACCCTTTCATTTAAGTTGTGTTACTGAAGTTTTACATAATATCAATATTACACAAATTTGAAAATCATAGTAAGGAACAGAATTACATAATTAATGGTTATCACTGGCAACTTATAAACTATTTCATCAACAAATGCCAATCCAGACACCACTGGATATCAAAACAAACAAGGAAGTACTTCACCTGTATACTTTTTACACCAGCTCTACAGAAGTATCTCTTGATCTCCAAATCAATTTCACAATTTCCAACAAAACTAAGAGAAAAACAAAAAGGAATACATTTAGTTTTTATAGGCTATACTGCAATGGCATCAGTTATATCCTGCACAGCTTGCATCTCAGTCTACACACCAAAAAAAAAATGCATGTTTAAACACTAAGAATACAACAAAATCAAGATTGTTTAAAAAAAAAAAAAAAAAAAAAAACCCAACACCAACAAAACCAGATATCCCCCTCAGAACTTCCATCACTATCATCAAAATGCCCAGAAATTAATACAAAGAGGTCTGCTATCTCCAGAAGCATACATGAAGCAAAACACACATTTAGCCTTACTCTGGGAAATAATGGACACGAAATTCCATTTTACGAAAGCTGTTATACAATCCTCATTGACTTTATGTGAACCTAAATCCACTTTCATCTATGTAATTATGAGAAGCACAATACAGAGGTTTTTATTTTGCTATAAATGAAAATTGTTTGAGTTATTCAGGCACTCGCAAGAACAGTCATACTTAGAAATGCAACAAGCTGGGCGTGCTGAGCAGGATATCCACTGAGAACAGCTTAACTCTAAACAGCCAAGCCTTTTCTGAAGGGAGAGGGGAGGAGGAAGGAAGCAAATTAGAAAACAACATTAAAAACAATCAAAAGTTTTTCCCTGAAGAGTTCTTGCATCTCGTTTTGGGAGCACCCCTTACTGGGTCAAATGCTTAAAATTTTGCACGTGCTGGCCAGTAGAACCAAGGCTTCTGCAAGTTTAACTTCTTTCTGCTGCTCTTGGAACACTGCAAGATTTCCTATTCCCATTGAGCTTTAACACAGGACAATGACCTGACATTACTATTAGTTCAGTTCATTCAAGTAGTAATGGTGGATGGGTTTTTATTTTTAATCACATATCTGTTGATAAAACAGGTAGGTATTTTTCTGTTCTTCCAAGCTTATCCTCAGAAGCCCAAACCGCTATAAACAAAAGTATTAAAAGCAGCGCCATATTGAAAACAACATCAATATTACTTGTTTGAGCAATCCTAGAACTGATAGACTCCAATCCTGAAATTTGAATTGGTTATCAGACACCTTAGTTCTATAACTAACTGCAGAACATTTTGATTTTTTTTTTAAATAATATTTGCACAAGTTACAAATCGTCTTGGATACTGGTGGCCCTTTATACGCCAAATAATTTTGCTGAAAGACAGTTTCAAGTTTGAAATCTTTTTCTTTTTATGGAGTAAAGGAATATTAAGGGTTAACAAGATGTTGTTACCAATACAGGATTGTCACTTAAGGTATTCTAGATGCAGAACTGTATTACCTTCCAAAAGACCTAACCTCTACAATGAAAACTTGTTCAGCCATTTTTAGGAGTCTGATGTCAGGGAAATCATGAAGAAGATGGAACTGGTCTTCTCATGGAGTTGCTTTAAGGTCAACTGAAGTTAAAAGAAATTACTCTCACAACACAAGCAGCAGGGTAGCACCTGACAACTGACAGCCACAAAGTACAATCAAAAGAGAATGAAGGCAAGAGTCACTGCATTCATATCTGTTACTCAAACCACCTGCAGTCTCCTGTGCTCTGTGTGTGATGGTGCTGTCTATCTGATTTCAAGAAAATGCAAGCCTTTAAAAAGAAAAACACAACGGTAGCAAAACATTCCTGTAATGTCCAACATTGGAATTTATTTCAGACTATTCAAAACGACCAGTATGGGGAACTGGAAGAAAACAACATGATGGGGTTTAAGTGAAAGGAAGGTGACCGTTGCTTTCTCTGGAAAGAATGTAGTGTGAGTGTACAGTTTAAAAATAGGTATGTAATTTTTAATATACAATTTTAAACTATGTAATTTCTATCTATATCTAACCAGCTATTTATATATGGATATATAGCAGACTAAATATATAAAAATAAGTATATGCTATAAAATTATATAACAACATGATAGAGAGAACAGAAAGGCCAACTCAAACCTGCAATTGAAACCACAGTCTTGGCACTTTGCAGCATCAGAGTTATTTGTGTAACAAAGACTGGGAAACAATATGTTCATTTGAAAATCCACAATAACATGATTACTAATTGACTAATTGAAGTAAAAAGAAAAAGTAATAAACTGCATTTGAGGATACAAGGTCAACAACTTTCAACCTTACAGTGAAGTTAAACATGATTTTATCATTAAACTATTTGGCTGAGTCCATCAACAGTTGAAGCAGTATAGAACTCCACTGTAACACAACATACAACTTGAAGACTCATTTAGTAAGCAAATGCTATACATTCAGATCATGATACCCCAGAAATATTTGACTCCTATAATGTACTGATCACAGAGACAGATTACAGTTTAATGAGGACAGTCTTGTGTGAGTACAAGAATAGCTGTACTGAATCAGACCAGCAGCAGAGTACACTTTATGTGGTTACTGTAGCCAACAGGAGATATCCACAGGAAAAAACCCCTAAGAATAATATAAACATATTTCCCAGATTACAGTGATCTGTGCTTCTGTATTTTGGACAATCTTCATTATTTTTATAAGGTCTGTTGAACCCATTTTCACTTTTGTCTTCTGCCAATGCAATGGTAGCAAATTTCTCCATTGACGTATGTCATCCAAAAAAATAAATAAAGTTGTGTTTAAATCTACAGACTAACTCATTCTTGCGCTGCCTCTAGTTTTTTTGCCATGAAAAGGTAACAAAACTCACCTGTATGCTATTAATAAAGTATTTCCTCAATCTCTCCATCTTTTTTTGGCCTTCTCTACTAGTTTACATTTGACAGAGCTTATCTTATTTTTTATTGAACCACAACCTTTACCTTCTACCATTTAGTTTAGCAAACGTAAAATTTCTATTTATGCTATTTTATTAATAATTTACTCAGAATTTATCTTTATTTGCTCAAGTGGTTAAAACTTTTCTTTCACGTAGCCTTGTCACCAGAAACTAGACTTTTCAATTTTAACATGAGGAGTTCTGACAATTTTTGAACACAGAGCTCACAGTAAGTACAAGAAAGGTGAAGTGCTCTTTTGCAAACATGATCCTGAAATTCCATGTTTAATATATATATTCCAATGACTACTTCATGGGTTAGCTAGTCAAGCTGCTTACAAAATGCAAAATCTTAATTCAGTCCTGAGCAATGCACTGATTCTAAAGGTACTGGAAAAGTCTCCAAAGCAACAATCATAATATACTCAATATATTTTCAGTAACAAAAACTAAAACAAAACACACTTCGTTTGATCAATCTTAAAAGGTCCAGAGCAAATACACACACCTGACACTAGGAAGGGCTAGAGGAAGTCACCATAGTGAAACAGCAAGGTACAAGGAGATCATTAAAAGAACAAATGTACTTCAAAAAGCAAAGCGTAACACCTCTCTTCCCCTTCCCCATCACCCCCCTCCACACAGGGCTTGACTTAGTACAGCTAACCTTACAAATGCTTAGATAGTTTTTTTCTTTTGCAGCTGTACTTAAGGAAGGAAGGGTTTATGTAAAGCTATCAACTTTCAATTTGAAAATAAAATAAGAACAAATGAATTTAACTCCAAAGGACAGATTTTTCTCCAAGAGCTGAACACTGAGACTGTTCTTTATAATCCCTCAGAACTGAACTAAGGCCGATTGCCTAAGAAATGGTTTTTGAGTTGGTACCCATATTCTAAACACACCAGGAACATTTATTACGGAGCCTCTTTTTCTTCCTTCCTGTAACTACCATCACGATTTCAGTAATGGACTATTAGAAAACATAACAAAATATCATGCAGTAACAATTGATCATGGAGTGCAATCTGTCTTACAGAACTTACAAAACTTACAGAAGCAAAAACCTTTTTGAAAAAGAGCACATTCCCCAAGGTGACAAAAATGAGTCTTAAATATGAAACGGAGCTTCCTTTAATAGCGGTCCTGTATGAGCCTCAACTGCTAGAAGCTATGATAGTCATCCCACAGTTCTGTTTCATTTTCTTCCTGGAAGACTATGCTACTGCTAGTACAGATAGGCCGTTAAGGCTTATTTAAACAGCTCCAAGGAATTTATTTCAGCCTGTTAGACTGGATTCTTCTCCAGCTGTTATCACTTCTCTAAGTAGGTTGCAATGTAATGCCATGAAGCATATGGGTAAAGATTTCACTGAAGTCTAGGAAATAAGACATTCCTAGAATTTTTTTGGCCCCTCCTCACAGCAGTAGTCAACCTCCCAGATCTGAGGCCCAGGAAAGATGCAGCAGCCGATCTAGATCTTAACATTCTGGGGCTTACCTAAGATAAAGAAGCCTACAGCCCGACACAGCTGGGATTTAGAAAAGTATTTCTAAATTAAGAATAATGAAATTTAAAGTTTGCAACTGACTTTGGGAAATAGGGGCTGAGAGGCCCAATTATCCTTCTGGTTGCTGCTAGTGAAGCAGTAAGAAATGCAGAAGGCTGCTCTTCGCTGGATCATCACGGATTGACAAATTCAGCTCTTCCGCTACAAAAAGGCAAAAGCAGTCACCCTAAAACTCATCTAGGACTGTTAAACACATCAACGCAGCTGGGTTCACTGAGCGTGCTTTCAAAAAACTGTAACTGCAGACAGCGTTGAGAAAGTCTTTGGCAAGCACTGGGTAGATCTATTTATAAACCTATATGAAAGGGGTCACAATGAAAGGGCAAAGAAACCTGAAGCAATTGCCATTATGTAATACACAGATTTACTTCAGTTGGTGGCATGAGCACAAGTTACTTCAGCCGCTATCATTCTCTTTATCTAATACAGTGTTTATAAAGAATTTAAGAAATTAAGACAAAAAACCATCATACATCCAAAATTTTAGACTAGACTAGACCCTACAGCAAAGCTGTAATGCAATAGAGAAAAAGTAATACAGTTATAGATCATGCTTTAGCTTTGGAAATCTTTTTTTTTTTTAAATTAACTGATGTTACTTTAATGATGCAGTCACACAGTGAGTTGATACACTATTTCCCTCATACAATTGCTACTTACAGCATGCAATTCCTTCCTTCATTCACATGCAAGTAACTTCATTTGTGCACCAAAGCCATTCTCTTCCTTCCACCCAAACGTAACTGCCCAATCAAACAAGGCACACATTCTAAAGCACAGGCATTGTTGTAATAGGAGAGTAAGGATCACCTGATTTGAAGATCCAAAATGATTTGCCTTTTGTCCACATTTTCAGTGTACACTTTTACACCATTTATCCTCAGAGGCTGAAACAATGAAGCAAATTGAAGTTAGATCCTTCTAGCGATATATGTCGTATTAAACTCTTAAGTTAGAAATAAAGGTGAATATACACCTACTCATGTCTGAAGCCACACAAGTCAGACATTTACTATAAGCATTACTAAAGGTGTGAAGTAATGCTCTCAGTTTATCTCAAAAGAATAAGGATCCACTCAATCATCCACTCAGTCACAATCCTTCAGGCAATTACTCTGCGTTTAGTCCACTGGATTTCAGCACTTACCAGAGATTTAATATCAAGCTTCTCCCCCAACACTCTCAGTAAACATCTGATTTCCCTATACTAGAACACATCTAACACTCATAGACAAAGCATTCTGTTACTTCTCTGTGCAAGCAGAACTACAACTAAAACTACTAATCAGGAGAATTTGATCAGAATGGATGAAAAATAATAATCCATTATCTTCACATAAAAACAGGCGAAGTACTTCATGCATCTTCTCAAAAAGCAAAGTTGATGTGGGTAAGAATAAGCAGTGCCCAACTTGTTGCAAGCAGTGCTAACTTATTCTTAGCTTGGACTGGTCAAACAGCTCGACTCTTCTGCAGGCATGTGAGAGTTACACACCATGATCCCTTTTCAAGGGACCAAACAGCAGGTGAACACCTATCTGCTCCCTGAAACTGTAACATGCAGTCCTGTGAAATGCTGAGCCAGCAGCCTTGTCACTGGACTCCCTATATCACATGCTGTGAAGTGCATCTGTTACAAAACAAGATAATTGCACTTGGAACATCTGATAAGAAAAGGATAATGTTCCCTGCTCATTTAATGTAAAACATTACATGAACAGCATTAAGATCATGTTGCTATGTGCTCTTCACACAGCTAGATTTTGCTGTACTTCGAGACCTCACCCTGTTCTCAGGCAGACTTCTACAGCAGAGACAGCAGGAATAAGAAAACATGAAACCTTAAATCTGATTAAAAAAAAAAGGCACATCTGTTGTCATTTTAATGTTACACCAGAAGTCAGAATCAGGCTCACGAGGCATCACTGAAAAATATTTTGGTGTAGATTTAAATACTTAAACATGAAAACAGTACGTAAGGTAGAGCTGCTTAGAAAAGCTTGACCAGAAACTGACCTGATGACCGATATCAATCTTTGTAAAACTGAAGGTACTAAGGTGGTTGTTGGCTCCTCTTACTGCTGGTTCTATGGTCTCCCGGAAGAGTTTCTCAATAAATTGGCAAATAAAAGGCCACATCTGTTTTACAGTCTAAGAAAAAACAAACAAACAAGAAAAACATATATAATACAGCTTCAGACATAATTAGAAATATTTCTGAAGGCAGATGTTAAGAAATTCTGTACAAAGTTTTGAACATACATTCTTCTAGGCAGTTCATTACAGATATAAGAAGTGGTAACTTTCTACATACATTTACACACACAACATACAAGAAAGCTTTCTGGGCTTTTCCTCCATTTATTGTGTTTTACACAAATCAAACCACTGGAGTAGGAAAAAAATGAAGAAATTTCTTCTTCTATCACATGAATTCATCTGCAGCCTGCACATGCTGAACATTAAAGAAGTGTGAAGGTTATGTTCTTTTGCATCATTTACTATTTTCTAATTAAGTCATGTTCTTCTTCGCTGTTTGAATGAAGAACATTTAAATAAATCCAAGCTACACAGATCTGTATCTTATGTTATTACACACAAATCAAAACTGCTAAATTGATTTATTTTTAGACTGCAGGTCAGGAACCTACAGTAACTGGAAAGCATCCCAGACAAGTAGAACACAAAAAACTGTGTTTACAGCTGCTATGACTTCCACACAATTATAGCTGTCATTAATCTAATGCCACCTAAAGTCACTCTCTGAAAACCACACACAATCTCAATCTCATGAAAATAAGTCTTCCTCATGGCTGACTGGATCAGCAACCAGAAACTTCAAGTGTACAAAGAGCATACAAAGTTAAAACCATTCTGCTCTTGGATTCCTCCCCATTGTGTTTTTGATCTCGGATTCCCTTTCCTCCTCCAATTTCTTTTTTTTTTT
>WBMW01002277.1:763474-827097 GCA_013396635.1 Penelope pileata
TTTTTTTTTTTGGAAGCAGTGCTAATTATGTACCCTTACCTTGTTGAGCCATTCTGCTCTCTCTGTATCTGGAAAATGAACCTAAAAACAAAAATAAATGAAAAATCAACACAAATGCAAAACACATATTAACCATGTCAGGTCATTTATAATACAGGAAAGCTTTGTGATCTCCATGCAAGCAACATATACAAGCAAACAACATACTAAATACTAAGTGTTCTTGACAAGAATATTAGAACTCAAGGAAATATAATATGAACTCATTTCTGAACTACATAAACACAAGCTCAGGCATATACTTAAGTGACATCTGGAATGAACTATTGCTTTAATGCCATAAACAAGCTAAAAAAAATAATAAGCACGGCTGACAGCTAGTGCAAGATGTCAACCAAATTTACCTCTCATGTTTCAAAGGCTTTTAGTAGGACTGCCAGAATCCTGACTGCAACTGTTCCTTTCATTTGTGCCAAATCTTTTGCAACATCAATAAATTATGGCTAGAAATATCTATTCAGCGAAGCTGAATCTCAGATATATGGATTTAAGTTCTACCAGTAGCCCTCCAAAAGACATTTGTAATGATTCCTGTTTTTGAGCAGCTGCAGAAGTCAGTGAGAGATAGAGAAGCGATGGTATGTAAGTGGTATAAGCGGATAGATGGAAAGTACACATCACAACAAGAAAACAACAAATAGATGCAGTTTTCCAGGCACAGAAGGAAAGCACTTTGTAACCTTATGTCTTCCACACACAAAAGACAGGTAAAAAATTGTAGTTCAGCAGTAAGAGTTAGGCTTTTTTTTTTCCTAAATGTTGTGACCAGCTTCAATGACAGGATGCAGACCACACTTCTGAAACACAAAAGAGCCTCTGAACACACTAAAAATCTGTGACCTACATCTGCCCACTTTTGTGAAGCAATGCCCCAACTGAATTGTGAAGTCTTAATCTCTTCAGAGCATGACAGATTGTACCACTGGCTTTTAGCAGCAATGCCTACCAGTTATTTTCTCCAATATACATTCATATATTAACATGAACAGTCAAATACACACTTTTTAAGCTGCATTTTCAACAACATGAATTTGAAAACAAGCTATTTTGAAAGTACTAAAAACTAAACTTGAAAAGAATCATTAAATTCTTGCACTAACAATCAGCATGACCATATCCTCGAGTACAACCAAGTTATCCTCAGAGCAGTCCTGAATTTCTGCCAACTGCGCCTGTTTCAGCTACCCTGCAGGAGTGCTCCCCAAAGGGCAATCAGTGCTGTCAGTTACTTTTCCAAACAACTGTTTACAAGTGTCTCACACATCCAGAAAAACCGCTACAAGTGGCACAAGAATGATCAACAGCATCTGCTTCTGACTGTAACAAATGCATTCAGTAGGATTTATTTTTCTGAGAAATGTCATCGCTGACTATAAAAAATAGTTATTAATAATGGAGTGGTTTTTGGAAACAGATTATCTTTTTTTTTTTTTTTCCAGAAATGATTTCCTAGAAAATTATGGTGAGTAGAAGAATGTCAGAAGTCTGTTTGGAGGATGTTTTTTTTACTTTCATAAGCAATTAAAAAAAAATTCACTGCATTTGCAACAACACAAACAGTTGTTATACACACATGAAATTGGAGCTGAACAGAACTTATGCTCAATTTTTGTCTCACGGGGTTCTCAAGTTGCTCCCAGTGGTCAAGAAGTTAAGGAAAGTCACCAACACCATGCCCTAGTGCTGGCAGTCTCTCTCCTAAAGCATTTACCTCCTGGATCTGCAGACAGGTCCATGTCCCCTGCAATGGACGGGGAGCAGTGTATTTTCACCAACAGAGCATTACAGCATTGTAGGAAAAGGAATCAATAAAAGCAACTCTGAGCTATTTTTCAAACAAACAAACATTAATCAAAATTCCCTACCATGTTCCTCTTCTATTTTCCCTCAGAGATTACAGGTAAGAATTCCATTTTAGACTACAGAAAAAATAACGTGTTAGATTAGCTACATTTAAAAGATGCCTCTCTGAGAAAACGTTACCCAGTTTATGGCTGGTTCCTTCCATCTGTCCTGGCAGCTTACTTATTTGTTGCTCTAGATGAAGATCTTAAACTTGACCGGTGACTGCAAGTTTTATGATACGGTCACACGATACAGCCCAAATTCTTGACATAGTTTCAGTACAACTAACTATAACTGAATTGCTTTGCAGGTATTTCACAAATGTCTCTCAAATTAGACAGCCATCCCTTCTGCTTACTTGGGAAAGTTGAAGCTGCAGACAAAAATCCCTCTGTGCCAAAAGCACACCTGTCTAGCTTAAACGTTAAAACCTAAAAGGGTACCACAACCGCTCTGCAGTCTCTTCAAGCATCACCAGCTGAGGGAAAGCCAGAACACAAGAGCAGCTTAGGTGCTTTAAATACCTTCTGAAAGTACAGCATAAACAGTGATTTAAGCTTAGCTTAAAACTAGATGAATTTCCTCATTTCCAGAGGAGTCAGCTCTGAGTCTTCTGCTGCTCCATCCAATGTGAAAAGGCTGCTCCTCAAGCACAGATGGGGACAGCTGCTCTATTCTAATGAGAAGTAATTTTCATTAAGTAAATTCACTTTGAAGTACAATGAAGGTGAACTGGAAAGGAAAGCAGAGCAGGCAGGGCTGCCTCCACCTCCATTCCAACAATTCACCTCCAGTGTTATCCTGGCAGTTTCCTAACCTCTTCAGCCCTAGAAATATACTACCTCCTAGGAAAAAACACACTAAACGCCTGCTGTTACAGAACTTCAGGGTTCAGTATTCCTGAGCAGTAAGTTGAAATAGTTAATAATGAGGGTTCCTCAAAACCACTGCAATTACCTACAGGCACCGCCTAAATCAACAAACAACTGCTGCTTCCATTACTGTCTGGTAACGTGACTGTTTCCATTTAGCACCCTTTGGCATGGATTCCCTGTTTGCAGTCTTAAATGTTATAATTATTAGCCTCTGCAAAGCAAAATTCACATTCAGTATTGTCAAAGCTGCATTCAGTTGGCACAGGATATAGGCAAGGACCCCCCCCAGTTTTACGGAGCATTAAGCATGTGTTGCATACGGAACACCTCGACCTTCCAGATGTTCCTGTTAAGGAAGCTGCATGTAGAAGATCAGTTCTCTCACGTATACTATTACAGCACACAGGGTATTCCATAGCACTGTAAGTACAAAGACCTACATAAATCACTGAGACTAACCATGTCCTGAAACTAAAAGCTATATAACCTAAGCAGAACACGGTTTTGACAATAATTGACCATGAACAAAATAAAAAAATCAAACATTTGAAAACCAAGGGAAGAAGCAACCACCCCTCCTATAAGACAGAGAGATAAAGGTGAGGGGGAAGGGCCTTACAAGCAATTGCTATGGCTTTCTGACCACTAAAAAACCTGAAAGTAAAGTAGAAATGGTACAAAAAATGGAAATCTATCTAAATGGAAGAAGCGGCTGTGATGACAAGCAAGGTTAAGGACCGCATTTATTTATAAACTGGAATGTAAGTCATCTGAATGCTTGGCCAACACATCGGAAAGCAAAATAAACCTTTCAAAAACAAAGAGGAATTCCATGCCCTTTGAGTCAGATCTGCACCTACGGGAGCAGCATTAGATGCACACAGCTGGTGTCACATCACGTTCCTGCAGTGCTCTCCCAGCACGGGCTGCACGCATGTGAGCCACCACTATGGGTCTGCACGGCCCAGGAGCTGCCGCCAGGCACCCCAGCCGTCTGCGGGGCACACGCTGCCCAGCGCGAGGGCTGCCCGCGAGCTGTCTGCCCCACACCCAGGCAGCAGCAAGGGGAAACCAGCGATTCCTACAACACCACGGCAATTAACGCAGAACAGGGTGGCACTTGGAGGGAGGCTGAAACAAGCGGCTTTTCGACATATCCACATTTAAATACTGACACAGGAAAGCCACTACAGCAAAAGTGATACACCTCAAGGATTGAAACAGATTCTTTGAATAGTATAGGAAGCTGTATTTCATTGCAGCCTTCTGTCACCTCCATTTCACTTCATGTCTATTGAACTCATTGAGCAGTTCAAAACTGAAATTAAAGGTAGTTCATACAGGGATAAATATCCTGATGTGTCATAATAGGAACTTCCTAACAGAGTTGTATTATTACACCTGAAAGACAAGGAAAGTGACCACCAGCAGCAGATAGGCTGTTTTTGTGAAGCCAGCAGAAAGCAGTCTTCAGAAAATGCTGCAAACGGTCACAGTGCTGCTGTGACAGCCACCCCACCTACACACCCTGCTGCATTTAACTAAAGCCAAACTACAGACATCACACACCCAACCCTTCTGCAGGGCTAGCATTAACACAAAACCAAGCTGAAAATATTTACTTTTTAAATGCTGTAAGCATCTATATTCCTTATCAGGGACTACAAAGGTATGCACATTTCTCATTTAATTAATGCAAGAATGTCATTTTGCTTTAATATTTTTTTTTTTAAAAGAAGTTATACCAAATATGCATGAAAGATTGTAACCCAGAAAGGGCTTACAGCTGTGGACCCCTTGCTCAGTCCATCCCCACTGCAGCACCAGCTGAGTGCTCCCATCCAGACGTTCCACCCAACTGCTATGGCAAACGCTGTCTTTGGCAATGCAAACTAACAGTATTTGCAAAGACAAGTCCTCCCTACAATACGTGCTCTGATGCAACCGACAGTAGCCCAAGAGCTGGCCGTGCCACTCAGAACTGAAGGATGCTGAGGCAGTACCAAGCACAAATTCAGTTTTCTCCATGCTTACCTTTCACTTCAACATCCATTAAATATACTTCCCTCATCCAGGCAGTGAGGCTTGTTGAGAACTGCATTACTTTTCAGCAATTTGACTCATCAGTACAAAACCTACATAAAATTTGCCTAAGTGCTGCTATTTTT
The DNA here is from genome assembly GCA_013396635.1 of Penelope pileata. Taxonomy (NCBI): domain Eukaryota; kingdom Metazoa; phylum Chordata; class Aves; order Galliformes; family Cracidae; genus Penelope; species Penelope pileata. The sequence goes on from WBMW01002277.1 coordinate 768,423, forward strand.
GCATTCAAGTACAAAGAGAGATTGAGCAAGCACACTGCAATACAAAGTTATCCAGAAATCTATTTTAGCAGCAGCTTGCCATAAAATCCTCTGGGATAAGCACTTATAAGCAGCTGCTCTGGAAGAAGGACAGAACAGTAGGCTGCTAGCAAGGGAGATGGGAAACCCTCCTTCTAGGCTGACACTCAGCCCTGGCAACCCCACCTCAAGGGATGCTGTTCAGCCTAGAAATTCACTGAGCATCACCCACTTACAGAAACATCCCAGCTTATCCACTCGAGGAACACCACACAGAACAAACATCTCTTCCTGTAACACTGTTGGTTACACAATCTCCTTTCAAATATATGGAAATACATCAGCATGGGTTCCTCTCATACCTGGATGCAAAACCTGCCCTAAACACAGAACACACTACTTCTGCTAGGGGAACCCCACACCTTCCCTGTGTCACACCACAAGCTGTGATGTGTCCCTAAAACCAGAAACCCTTAAGCCTTCAGTCCTCTGGCATAAACTGACCCAGCACAGCCTGACTTCAGAACCATTTCTGAATGGTCAGACTGCTGAAAGGTACAGCATGAACCAAAGCTGTAAGGACTCTCACTGAACTCTGCTACTTGAAAAATGTTGCCCAGTAAGACTTTCTGACACGTTGCCTACTTACTCTCTTGTTATTCTCAAAAGTCATTTAATTCCTCTTCCTCCTTTACCAAGCAGTCTTAATTACCTTGACATTTTAGCTTTCAGATGATAGAAGTTTTATAAAGGCATTAACCATTTATTTTTAATTTGTCACATTTCCAAAAAAAATTTTTTTTTTGGTGTTTTTAAGACTACGTGACACATTCCGGTCCAATACCCTTGAGAACCCAGACATGTTCCCAAGGATTCTGCTGCATACCAGAGTGTTTTGCTGTCTTCATGATCAACAGAAGAAAAATTTTCCTCTCTGGATTGCTAAATATGAGCTTCCGAACAAGCTTATACAGCCAGTGCGGCAGCACCACTGACAACCCTTTGAATGGACTTGTGCAAAGCGTTTGTCACTGTCCCACATGACATCTTTTATCTCTGGTGAGACATGGACGTAATGGATGGATCACTCGGTGGATAAGAAATTGGCTGGATGACCACACTCAGAGTTGTGGTTAATAGCTCAATGTCCAGGTGGAGAACTGTGACAAGCTGTGTTACTCAGGGGTCAGTACCGGGACTGGTTCTGTTTAATCTCTTTGCTGTTGACAAGACAGTGGGACTGACTGCACCCTCACCAAGTCTGTCAGCAACACCAAGCCATGTGTTGGGGTCAACACAGCAAAGGGAAGAAATGCCATCCAGAGAGACCTGCATAGGCTTGAAAGGTGGGCCCATGAGAACCTCACGGAGTTCAACAAGGCCAAGTGCAAGGTCCTGCACCTTGGCTGGGGCAATCTCAAGCACAAACACAGGCTGGACAGAGAATGGACTGAAAGCAGCCCAGAAGAGAAAGACTTGGCAGTGTTGGCTGATGAGAAGCTCAACATGAACAAGCAGCATGTGCTGTATCCTAGGCTCCATCAGAAGTGTGGCCAGCAGGGAAATGGAGGTGATTGTCCCTCTCTGCTCTGCCCTCGTGAGGCCCCATCTGGAGTACTGTGTCCAGTGTTGGGGGCCCCAACACAAGAAAGATGTGGAGCTGTTTGAGCGAGTCCATAGAAGGCCACAAAGATGATCAGAGGGCTGGAGCGGCACTTCTGTGAAGGAAGGCTGAGGGAGCTGGGCTTGTTCAGCATGGAGAAGAGAAGGCTCTGGGAAGACCTTATTGTGGCCTTTCAGAATTTAAAGGGAACAGATAAACAAGATGGAGAATGACTTTTTACATGGCCAAATATAGGCCATATATATGGCAATATAAGACAAGGGGGAACTGTTTAAAAGAAGTGAGATTTAGGTCAGATATTACAAGGAAATTCTTTACTCAGAGGGTGGTGAGGCACCGGCACAGGCTGGCCACAGAAGCTGTAGATGCCCCCATCCCTGGAGGTGCTCAAGCCCAGGCTGGATGGAGCCCTGGGCAGCCTGGTGGCATCCCTGCCCATGGCAGGAGGATGGAACTGGATGGGCTTTAAGGTCCTTTTCAACCCAGGCCATTCTATGATTCCATGAATTGCCTGCAGCTATGAAAAGGAGTGCTGGCCTTTGCACCAAACTGCTGACAACTTACACTGTTGCTATCTAGACTAAAAGGTTGAAGGTTCTGCCAAACAAAAATGAAGTTCTCTTTTTTGCTATTTTCACATTTTCAAAGAAGTTTAGAGGTTGCTCACCCCAAAGCTGGTAACATTAAATGCAAATTCAGGCTGAGTTAATCTGCATCCTAAGCCAAACAAGTACACAGAACACAGTCATTATATAGTTCTTACACTAAAAGAGGATATAGGCACGTGTTTTATCTGATTGCCTCCTAAGAGCAGCAGAAGCGTAAAACTTGCCCATACTTTACTGCATACAGTACTCTCTAGCCAGAATTTATTCTTCATATTAAAAGATTTTTTAAACATAATCAAAAATCATATAAGGTATAACTGATATTTTTAAATCCACTTGCGTTACTTCTAGCTGAAACACCAGAAGCTTACTAAGTAAAATCCTGGAAGTATAAAGGATACAGACAAACTACGTGCAGCAGTTTCACTGAGCCCTGCAAACACTCAATGATAAACCCTCTCAGAAACTCATGCTGAGAAATCAACAGAAGGCAGAACAGTCTAATAACAGGAAAACAAACGCAGAAAACCCACATTTCATTTGGGTCTCAGTTCAAATAGTGGTATCAAACGGTGAGGAGGAAAGCTCTAGTTAACCTGAGAGCATCAAGTATTGCATGGCATGAAGTCCATACACATGCATCTCTTCCTCCTTATTCCACTGGAGCACTCAATCAGAGGTGCACAAGAGGTCTCTGAAACTGTCCACGCTTGTTTCTTTTCCTCTTTTTAAGGACACCACCCACTCTACAAATCAGTTACAGCATGCTCACTGGTAACACTAGCATTTCATCCAGAAAGTGCAAAAACCTTGCTGGAACAGATTCTCAACACCGGGAAGTCCAAGCAAACTTCTTTACAAAAGCCATAGACACAGAAAACAAGGGTCATTTGTACATTTCTTTTCTGGTTCTTAGATAAAGCTCAGTATTTTTCATGATCAGGTGTGCATAAGTTTTCTAACATTTGCTCTCTCTGAAAGGATTTTCCTGCCAGTTTTCAGGACAGTACACAACATGCTGTTAGTTGTCTGCAAAAGACACTCAGAACACATCACACCCTTCCTTGGCACCCAAGTCCTGCGCTGGGTGAGATCAAAGGCCCAACCTACTCTGCAACCACAACTGAGCTTTAAGGAACAAGAAAGCAAGCAGCACTACGAGGTTCTCCTTCCCTGAACATACTCACAGCTTCTCCAAAGGCTGACTGCAACCCTCATGCAGCATCACGCTGAAAACAGGAAACCTACGAAATGCATAACTGGGAGACACTCCTGACCATTTAATTCCAATCCACTGTTAACTGCAGGCATCATTATGCTATTTCTGTTTATAAACTCCACCTTAAAACCATGGAGCTTGCTGCCATTACTCAGTACAGAGCAGGAAGGACAGCTTTGGTGTGTTTTTGGTAGCAGGCGTTGCTAAGGAGAGACTGAAGCACTCTCTGCTCAACCAAGTTTCTATACTTAGGTATGCTACGTCACATGTTTGAACTACGAGGTGGAACCAAGACCCAGCCTGCCACCCAACTAAATTAGCTGCTATCCTCATCCTTATATACCAGCCTCACTATTTTGACTCTACATGTTAGCAACAAAAGATGCTTTAGAGGGAAAAGAAAAATAAGTCAAGTAACAGAAGGTAATGCTCAACACAACTAAAAATTCCCACCGAATTTCTGCAGGAATATCCTTAGGTTTTGAAGTAGAAAAGGTGTTTTCATTATATGCTGAGGAGGTTTTACAAATATGTTTTCCATCTGTGCTTACAGCTGACAATTCCTCTATCCATCCGCACCGTGGATCTGTGCCAACAGCCTATCTTTCAGCTGGAAAAACCATCCCATGACTGAGCTTAACACCTCTTATCCAAGAGGACACTTCATAACAAGTACAGCAAGCGTGCTTAAATCAGACCTGCAGAAGGAAGGGATGCCACTAAAAAAACCCCACATCCACTGCTGCAAACACCCACAGTAACACCCAGCAAGCTGCAGATCTGCCACAGGAGCCATGCTTTCTGTCAGTCATTGTCACCAACAGAAAAATACTGTGGGAAGGTCAGAAGCAGTAGCATTTTCAGATGTAAATGCCATATTTTATTATTCTGGCATTAAAAAATAGGTAAAACCCCGGTTCAGGTAAAGTAGCTGCCAAACTCCATGAATCCAGCAGGCTCAGGACTTGTGTCAGCTTTATATTCCAGCATGCTTTTAATGTTACACTGATGCTAACGTGCAAGCACTGCCAAAACTCCACCTGGCCATAGCACCGTCCACCACAGTCCTCTGTCTATGGCCCTTCAACGATTTTTGTTCTTCCACTTCCCAATTTAGCAGTACAAATGGCTATCATAAACTGATTCTACTTTATAAAGTGACTTAACTGCTACTGTCACTAATTAAACGTACTGCCTACAATTAAACAATTACATTAAGCACACAACAGAATTTTTAAAGAATGAGAGTTGCAACTGATACCTAACTCACCAATTCTGCATTTTGATCTGTATCTAATGTCCCACTTTGCATAGGTGGAACAGCAATAACCAGACCATGCCCATTCGATCCGTGTTGCAGCTGAACACCAGGAAGACTCCTCCTACACCTCAGCAACTTTTCTCCTACATATAGCTTCACAGTGATTTTAAAGGTTTCCTATTCTAAAGATGCAAATATTGGTGATCAGTAGGCTGAATTATTCTGCTCTAATTTTATATTTGTATCTTACACATGTTCAACAATAATCCAGTCAACCTGCATCTGCTTTATCATTAATAGAGAGAAAAAAGCACCTCTGGAGACACACCTGACATCTGGAAACACTTCTCCCAGGGTCAGATAGAGTCCTCTGGAGAAGCCTACAGCAATCACAAAGGAAATCTCAAGTGAATGCAGACTTGTGTCCAAACTAGGTTAAGTAAATTCTAGTTTAAAACAGAAACCAAGTATCTTATGCCTAAAAACAAACTGAGAATCAGTTCTATGAATTGAAAGAAATTTCTGTCAAAGACAATAGTCTGAACTGACAAGAATCAACCACCTAGCTCCCTAAAATCTAGCATCAAGAAATCTGGTGCATGACAGTGACAGAATAACTACACCACTTAACTGGATTGCCCCAAAGCAGAACCTTCCCTAATCGGTAGTTTTCTTGACAGAGCACACACAGAGTAACACGTGCAGCCCAGTCACTGTTACCTCCTGAACTCTCAGCAGATTTTATAACAGATGCTGCTGCACAGTGCCCATCACTTTTTATTTCTACAAGAGAACATTTACTACATGTATTAATTAAAATCTAACAGCTGTAGCCCAGATTGCTCCTTGCTAATTTTAAGCACGTAAGAAGTAGCAGTGAAGTTCTGCCCTCATTACTCCAGGCTCTTAGCATAAAGAGAAAAGGGACCTCCTGCAAAAACTGCAGCTCACTCCTCCCCACTGACTGAAGACAGATGGCAGAAAGGGCTCACAGCCCTAGAATGAGGTGCCCACGTGCAGCAGGATGGATCTAAATTTCAGTTTGCAATAGCAAACGTCATTATTTGTGCTAATTGCAACAGATTTTTTACAGCTTTTACTGCTGATAGCGTTGTTTTAGACCTGAATCCCAGCCCAGTGTGATTAATAGATATTTTCAGCAACCTGACTACGGTCTGTATGCAGATCTTAATCACATACAATAGCTTTCTTGCAGAAGATACCACTTAAATTCAGAAGAATGCAGCGATGACAGTTAAAACAGAATCAAAGCCCTTGAGTAAAATGCCACAGTTATTTTCAGAGATCTGCATAAATAGCAGTTCATTTGCAGCTGTATCATTCCAGCTAAAAAAGAGTACTTTGAAGAATTTGTTAACGGCTTTTCCATACACAACTAGCCTCTGGCAAAAAAAACCCACGGACTTCATTTCTTGGACATCCCTTTTGTAATGAAAAATCAGAACGCACCACTCGAGTTGCCCACTATGATTTGCTGCACCCAATACAGCCTCAATTCTGGCCAACACATTTCAGAAATTGCTAGGACATGGAACAGTCAGAAAGCTGAACATTTTTCTACAGATGATTCTTGTTTCAACTACGTTGAAAAATTTCTGTCTTCGCTACATAGTTGAAGATTTGTTTGTCTATGCAGAAGTCCTCCATCAAGTGACTTGTAAACTGTGGTGGAAAAAACTGACACTGTCTTTGAGATACGCACTGTGACGTGTCATTCTCCATGTTCACTTTTGTCCCTGGAAGCTCAATAGTTACTTTCTGTTTAAACAGTGACATCTCAAATCCTGTGTCACCAACTAATCTGTCCCAAACCACGTGGTTTTTTTCCCCCCTATTTCTCTTACTCAGTGGGAGATAGCAGCGTAACAGCTTTACTTCTACACTGCATTCACCGGAGCACGACAGACAGGAACGTCACTGCCACGTGCTGTGCAATGCAAACAGTCACAGTGACAAAAAGCAGAGCTGGAGGCCGCCACTGACTGTTGGAAGAAGAAACCAGAACATGCAAAACCCACGAGATGACTGGGACTGACGAAAAAGAAAGTCATTTCCCTAAGCACTGCAAGCCTCAAGCAAGGAAACAAATGACCCTACCAGCTCTCACAGGCTGCACCTAATCTAGAAGCTCGTGTGTTTTGTGGGAAGCACGAGTCAGAACTTTACAGTAGAGGAAATTCTGTAGTGATTTGGCAGAGCTTAAAAACCATTAATCTTAGGAATAATGAATAATTTTACTCTGGCAAGTGGATACATTTCTATTATTTTCTCAAGAACTTGAAGTTGAAATATCCTGCAGTTTTTCAGCTGGCACTGTGAGGACACAGAAGTGAATTGATGTTATTACAGCCAAGGATAAATGCTTTAAAGCAACTGTAAGCAAAAGCTATGATCGCTCCCATCCCTTCAAAAGAGTTTCTAGTCAAGCAGAAACATCTCCACTTCTTACCTGAACATCTGCTAAATGTTCTATATCCCAAATACCAGATCCACCTGAAGTGAAGATGAAAGTTTGGATGCATTCCTCCAGAACTAACCCACAGTGCCCCCTGGTTTCCTGTTGCCCATTTCTTGGGCAAATGTTTGAACATCTTTAAGAACTGCCCCGTAGGTCCTGTGTCCGCTTACTCCAAACCAAGAACTGCCCACCACCACTCCTTCCCAGTTCTGCTTTAACATCCAGAATAACACGATGCAGATTCTCCCCCTAAACCTAACACAGAAGGATTTAAGTCCTAGAAGAAGGTAAAAACAAACACAAAAAACACCGAATTTCAGGTATGTGCACTTGTATTTTCTGTGACAGCTTTGTGAGGAATAGCATGGTGGTGTTACTAGCACCACAGCTTTCCCTCCTGGCAGAGCCAGAGAAAGTGAAAGTTCAGCATACAGGAAGCAGGTACACTAAAAACAACACGTGAGCGCTGGAAGGGAATCCTGAATTACTGTTTTAAAATAGCATTTTTATAGATTCTCATCTCTCATACAGTGAAATTGAGGTTTTTATTCTTATATGAGAACCAAATAAAAGCTATGGTTCTATGGACTGCTCTAATGAACTAGAAAGGGGAAAGAAATCACTGGGGAGTTTTTTAGTACATCAAAGTAACAAAGTGAACAGATCGGTAATGTTTTTGTTATTCACAACAATACTCTGGTGAGCTCATAAAAGACAGGGCATACCAGGACAGAAACTTCAGAGACTACAATGGCAACATTACTGAAACACAAAGGAACTGGAAACACAATTGCTGGCTAAAGTTTTCTGTTACATGCATCTTTGTACATAGACAAACCCAGAAGAGAACTAATTACCACTACACAAGACTTACCTGAAGAAGACAAAAACAAGAAAACTGAGGTTATCAAAAAAAAAAAAAAAGACAACTGAAGGACATTCACATCAATACTGGGAATCACACCTAACACACCCTAGACCCCCGAGAAAAACATTCTGAAGTCCAAATATTTTCCCTAAAAGAGAAACAGAAGACTATCACAAGCAAATACAGACAGGAAGATGACTACAGTTTAATCTAACTCATCAATTGCCCAATCAACCATTGCTTTTATCACTACTGGATATTTCTCTGTACTGCATACAATTCCAAGGACAAAACACCAATTTCCCCCTTCCCCACCCCTTGACAAACTCCCTGATTTCCTGGCTGCTACGTGACATTTAACTGGCAGAGAGTGGGTAGGTGGAAAAGTGTTCTTTCCAGTTCAAGTATTTTAGGAGAAAGTAATTGGGTGAGGAACACAGTAGTTGAAAATAGATATTTAGTCAGCATCATAAAACTGATTACTAGACTAAGACGACTTCCTCACACATACACAGGAGAATTTAGCGTTCTAGTTCAACCATTAACAAGATGAATCAACAGACTGGAGGAGGAGGAAAAAGAAACAAATTAAGACATTTCTTCATTTGAAGCATCGTATATTCACTGCAGCAGCAACAGTTTGCTTGGAAACATGCAGGCAGATCAAGCTTGCTCACTACCAACCAATCTGGAGAGTCTGTTCTGTAAGGCTGCAGCAAGCAGCTCAGAGCACGTCTCGTAACACCCTTCCCAGCAGCAGAATGCCACAAGAGTTCTTGTCATGTTTTTGGACATAAAATTATAAACAAAATTCACTACTGTATTCCAGAGCTAGGGTTAGTAGCCTACAGAACACGCTGTGTGAAGAAGGGCATCTGAGAAAGCACAGGTACTTGTTTCACATCGAGGTATGCAGATCTGAAATAAGGCACAAGGAACCACGCATTGCAAAGCGGCAGTAATCATGCTTGTAATTACAAAGCAAACTAAGAGCTGCCTCAGCTGATAAGTTCTGCTTGAAGGTTTTTCCTTCCCACACTCCATTTCTTTCAGTAAGCCATTTCAAACCAAACAGCACCATTTTAAAGAACAGAAGTGTGGACCATAATGCTACAGGATTAATTCAAATCAGAACCCTTGAGGATTTGTAGCTACCTTCAAGAGGGAGGCACTTTTTTAGAAAACACAGATGCACCTGCTTTCTTCCCATCTTCCCTTCAAGACAGACAGTGATGGGATACAGGACAGACAACGGACTGCAAATACATTTAATTTCACATTTGGTGTTAATCTTTCAACCCTTCCCCAAAGAAACTGTTTCAGTTTGGGTAATTCATGTGAGTATCTATCAAAAGGAATGCAAACAAATGAGACACCCTCAGTTCAAGTCTCCATTAAAACAGATGGAACAAGGTGTGCAATTTGCATCAAAAGTACAAACCTCTTCAGTGAAAGAGCTTGCTTTTGAACTAATGTAAACCTGTCCCAGCTGCTATATGATAAGGACAGCCAGATGACAATGTAGTGCTTGCCTGTCATGTGACAGCTATTTTCAGCCAAGTAAAACAAGCTTCTCACATCTAGTAACGACTTCCTGATGTATAACTCCAGGCTGCTCCAGCTGAAAACCGTTAGCCCCATCTCAAATCTGCAACTGCTACTGAGAATTCTGCAGTCACATCAGGGTGTAGCAGACAAACCTCAGTGCAATGACTCACTATCCAGGAACGCTCTTCTTTGAAAGGTTATTTATATAACTGGAGTTCCGTTTGAAAAATGGCATGTTTTAGCAATTTGCTGCGCAGGATTTTCATACTAGCTGTTTAGCTGACAGGCACCCAAACGACTTAAAAAGCATCACTGCCTCCCACAAAACACCTCTCTGAAGATAGCCATCATCTACTTATTCACAGAATCATAGAATGGCCCAGGTTGGAAGGGACTCCAACGATCATCAAGTTCCAAACTCCTGCAGAAGGCAGGGCCACCAACCTCCAGATCTGGTACTAGACCAGGATGCCCAGGGCCCCATCCAGCCTGGCCTTGAACAGCTCCAGGGATGGGGCATCCACAACCTCTCTGGGGAGCCTGTTCCAGCACCTCACCACTCTCAGTAAAGAGCTTTCCTCTGATGTCTAATCTAAACCTTCCTTCCTTCAGCTTAAAACCATTCCCCTATCACTGTCCACCCACGTAAAAAGTTGATTTCCCTCCTGCTTATTATCCCTTTAAATTCTGAAAGGCCGCGACAAGGTCCCCCCGCAGCCTTCTCCATGCTGAACAAGCCCAGCTCCCTCAGTCTGCCCTCATAGGGGAGGTGCCCAGCCCTCTGATCATCTTCGTGGCCTCCTCTGGACCCTCTCCAACAGCTCCACATCTTTCCTGTACTGGAGGCCCCAGCCCTGGACACAGTACTCCAGATGGGGCCTCACGAGGGCAGAGCAGAGAGGGACAATCACTTCCCTCTCCCTGCTGGCCACCCCTCTTCCGGTGGAGCCCAGGATGCTGTTGGCCTTTCGAGCTGCAAGAGCACACTGCAGGCTCACGTTCAGTTTTTCATCCACCAGGACCCCCAGGTCCTTCTCTGCAGGGCTACTCTCAAGGAGTTCTTCTCCCAGTCTGTATATATATACACACATCTGAGCTTACTCCGACCCAAGAGCAAGACCTTACACTCTGCTGTGTTGAATCTCATTAGGTTCACATGGGCCCACCTTTCAAGTTTGCTGAGGTCCCTCTGGATGGCATCCCTTCCTCCCACCATATGAACTGCACCACTCAGCTTGGTGTCATCATATCGTGCAAACAAAGCAGTGAAATTGCTTCAGATAAGTTTTTAGTAATCCCAGATAAAGTATGAGGGTTTAACAGTCATAAACAGCAGTAACAGAAGTTTTAGACTCACATTTCCCCCCCGAGACAACGCTCGCCCTAGGAGCAGCCAGTTCCCAGAAGAGATGCACTCCCCTCAGAGGCTGGCTCTTAAATGAGCCCAGGGCAGCACCATCCTGGGTCCACCCCTTCTGGTCACTGGGGAGGCACAGGTGCAAGCAATTTGCCTGTGCTCCCCAGGCAGCCACAGCCCTTCACCAGGTGCTCAATCACAGACCCAGACAGTGACCTAGCGTTTCCCTTACACATCAGCAAACGTGCTGAGGGTACTTGCTGGTACACTTAAATAGTTAAGCACATACTGGGATTTTATGCAAAGAAGGTTTCTTATCATTTGCAAGCCACAGCTGGAGACTGAAAGCTAATTAAATGATAGCTTAAAACAAAACCAATCATAGAATAATCCATGTTGGATCCAACCACCCACTCATAACAGGGCTGGATTTGCAGTTGGCTCCAGGTACCCAGGCTTTGTATATTTGACAATTAACTATGTTTAAATGTTATCAAAGAACCTGGATGTGCAAATCGACATTATAAACTGTCCATGTGCACATTTTGCTTCCCCACAGAGAGATCTCAGCAGTGCCATTTGCCACTTGCTTCCAAGAAGGTCCCCTTCATGCAAACTACTGCTCCGTTTCGCTTCAGACCTGACCACGAGCTCCCACATCCTCCTTTCTGTAGGCACCAGCGCTTGTGTGGCAGCACAGTAAGCTAACTGAAGGAAGTGATCCAGCTGAATGCTCAGTCTGGCAGAAATCCGTCATTAGTTGGCCAAGTAAATTCTAATGCTGGCACAAGAAGGCAGCGGGAAAATGCAGCTGGGTGCAGGACATGCTTTTTGTCAGGAGTGCACTTTTACTTTGTTTTGAAACTGCACAATCATTCCCTTTGATGTAACTGCTGGGCTCCCTGAAATCTCTCCAGAATAAGCTTATTTGAACACAGAGAAAAGCAGGACTTCACTTACAAATAAAACTTAGGGATGCCATTTATATACATTCTCATGAATCAGGAACTGTTAATAGGAAGAAGTCTGAGAACTCCCACTGCTCTTCTTTTACCGGTATCACAGGAAGCACACAGATTGAGCAGAAGAATGGCTGCAGCATTTAAACTGCAAAGAAAACAACTCTATGAGTCCTACAAAGACTGGTACGTGAAGCTGGGTAAAAACTAAGTAGCAATAAAAATTAGAACTGGGCCGAGAATAGCGATCAAATGACTGCAAAGAGGCTGAGGAGCACCTCTCCTCCACCCCTTATCCGTGGTATTCAAGAGGAGAGGGGACACTGCAAGCTTAAGAGAAATACAGGACTATGTCAAGGAACAAGAAAGGGATCAGGACAAAGCATCTTGAAAAGCTGAGGCAAATGGAATGGATTTAGCAGGCCCAGTGTACCTACTGAACACATGCCCCCAAAGTCAGTAAAGGACTCAGAACAGCATGGCACGGTGGAAAGAGTCCCTGTCCATGGCAGTGGGCTGGAACTGAATCATTTTAAGGTCCCTTCCAACCCAAGCTAATCTATGATTCTGCAATTTTGATTCTTGAACCTCACCTTTGTAATGAAACATCCTTATAAAGTCTGATCTGGACTCATTCTAGTCAATGTGGAGAGACAACCACTATCAGCTCAATAATCCACTTTTCTATACCCTTTATTGTCATTCAGCATTCACAAACATCAGACAAACTTAAGGATTTAATTTTCTCTGAAGTGGTACAGCATTTCCCCTGAACATGGAAATGCAACTCTACATGTACTTGAAATTGTGCTGCCTTGCCAAGCCTGCATACAGCTCAGAAGCTGCCCTCTGCCAGCTGCAGAGCTCCTCGTGGGGTGCTCATTCCCAACTTCCCGAGGAAGGAGTAGAATCAGATTTAATTTATATTGTCCAAGAATAAGAAAAAACAAAGAGAAAGATGTTTTCAACATTTTTAGCCTGTGAAGTTTCAACTGTCCACATCACCAGTGTCTAATAAAATGGAACCAATAAAAGGTCCTTCTGGAGCAGCACAGAAATAAGAGATTTCTGTATCCACATGCGGAACCACACCAAACCAACGACCTGGGTTAGTTCATAACCATTAACTGCTGCATTCAGAACCTGATATCCTACGTAAAGCTCTACGAAACTGGTTTTCAGACTACAGCGGATACTTAAAAAACTGCATTATTTTAAAACCTCATTTTAAAATAAGTTTTAAGAACAGCTTCCAGAAACCCACATCTCATATTCAGTACAGGTATATGGTCAGCAAGAAATTGCTGAAAGTTTCAAAAGAAGTTCTGCTAAAGGCAATTTGAGCAATTAGCAGACTTCTTCTATGCAGTAATTAGTGATGGTTGGAAAAACTGGAAATAAACTGCAATATAAAACAAATTGTTTAAGTCAAAGATTTTTATCTCAATAGAAACAAAATGTTACTTTTTCTTTCATTTTAAATTACAGGAAAAGGACACTAAAGAATTGCTTTGAATATTTAAAATTTCTACAGCAGACTTTCACTACCATAAACTACTATGAAAATGTTTTGATAATAACCTTCCTATCTACAAGCAGGCCCTCGTGCAAAAAAAAAAAAAAAAAAAATTGGAATGCATATCCAACTACACTCTGTGATGTGTCAACAACCTCAAGCAGCAGTAATCTAAGCAAGAAGACTCTTGTAGAAGAGGCAGAAAAGGTCAACTGTTACCCTAGGCTTCCCTCCTCCCTTCCCAAAAACTCTCATCTTCACTGCCAAGGTCTTTGTGACTTCGCCTATTCAAATACAGCCAGTCCGCCCCACCCCTATGTTCAAAAACTATTCAGGCATGAAAACAACACTGCCAGACTAAAACGAAACTAAAATAAGAATAATAAAAAAGACATTTTCCTCAGTTATTCAAACAGCACATTTGAAGAATACATTTCAATTTGTCCCAAAATTCACTAATAACTGTTGGATAATATCAATGTCACACTGAAAAAAACATTATAAACACACATTTAGAAGGTCTGATGTACCTAAAAACAGTTCAAAATCACACTTATACTTTCAGATTAATATTTTTCTACAGTAGTTTGATATCAGGTTGATAAATATCAGCTCACCACATGGTTTTCTACCATAAACATTCTGGAAAAGGATCTTTTTGTATGAACCATGTAGTGATGCTTATTATGACATGAGAGAATAAAGTATGTGACAGAGATCAACTCAGCATAGTTTTAACACAGTGAATCTGAAAAGTTTATTTGAGAAGCAGGAGAATACTGTCATCTGTCTGGTCTCCATTCCTAATGGCATCATCCATGTCTCTTAGCTACGGGGTACTCTCAGAAGGTGACCCAGGCTACTTTCCGGGGTGCAAGTAGTAATACTAAACCGAATTAAAATTCTTCCAAAAACAAAACCACACTAAAACACCAAAACACACAATATGCAGGTGCACACCTATGCTATGAGGCACCCTGAACAGAAGGCAGTTTTGAAGGAAAAAAAATGCATCAAGCAGAACGACACAGACTTCAGTTGTAACGTACTCCCAAGTTATTGTCCTGTTCTTACTCACACCCTCTCACACTTTCCAGACGCGGGCTGGCAGCCTACAGTGTACGGCCATCTGTGTGCTCACCACGTAAACGGATGAGACCCAGCTCAGCGTTAAGTAGCCATACATGGAAGTAATTTTTCTTACAAATCACTCCGCGGGAAATGCGATCTAACATGCTCAACTAACATTGGGAGAAAGGATGAGAAGGACGTGTAACAACGTCTTACAGCCTCCTTTTTGTATTTTTGAATGTTGCATAAAAACACACCTGTAATTCCTACAGCTACAGCAGTAACAGCACTAACTGAAGGTATAATTAGAAATTGAGAGAAATAACTTTTTGTTCTATGGAATTAATAAAACAAACACGGCACTGCAGAACTGTATTTGTTTTTCAGGTTTACTGAGTACATACTGACATCAGTAAAGAGTCTTTGGAGATTCCTGTCCTGAGCCACCAGCCTAAGATCCAGCTCACAAGCTGGATTCTCCAGCACTCAGTGTTTATACCAAAGACACGTCAGAGCATCACCACCTCAACCCTCTGTGCTCTGCAGATGTAACTCAGTACAGGATATGACTCTGCAGTTACAGCTCTCATGTTTCTCCCTCCACAGACATACTGGGTATGCTTTCTTCGATCAGTAAATACTAAAATCTTCCTTGCTCTAACCACAGAATTGGAGTGTTTGGTAAGCTCATAGAAGAGCTGAGGGGAAAAAAAAAAACAAGTATATACATGTATTTTATTCTAACAGGAGACTAAACACAAATCATTTCATAGCTACCTGGGCAACCTGTGCCAGGGCCATGGGGAAGCAACTGCACTTCACGCTGTTTTCTTTCTTTATTAAAGAAGGCAGCAAGCAACCTGCTGCGATAGCAGCACTTGGTAGAAAATGCAACCCTGACATACAGACATATAGATGGCCACCAACTTACATTGCATCCAAACCAGAACACACAAAAAAGTGTCTGTAAGTTTCAGGAAGCATGGACAGCTCATGGAAGATGGACTACTGTGGAGATGGTAAACGTGAAATTTTTATTTTCCCAAATCTATCACCATTACAAAGGAAAATGACTGAGTGATGCAGGGTGACAGTACTCAGTGCCAGACTGTGAGGTCACTGACCAAGGGGTCGTGATGTCTGGGAGAGATGGCACAAACCCTTGCTGCATATATTTGGGCACTGGCCGAGCCTGGACTTGGGCCTGGACTCCAGCTGAGCGTGTCTGCGAGAGCTGGAGCACTGAGCCAGGCCCTCCTTGGGTCTCGATGCAGGGCTGCCAGCAGCAGCTCTTGGTGCCCAACCCTGTGGCATCACCTGCATTTCCCCGGCCGTGCCTGGCACTTCCCCAGCCCACTGCTCAGCCTGGGGCAGTGGAGGCAGCACTACACCAGACCTGCCTGGGGCTGCAGGCACAATCGGGACGATGTCACCTGCTTGACCCCTGTCTCCACCAGCTTTGCTACAGCTGTGCAACACGGTGAGTGCAGAACAAACCAAGTTGCCTCACATGTGGTAACAAGATAAAGACCATCAGGCACTCAGTGAGGTCAGACGATTATTTAGAGCACTCTGTCCCAGAGATTCTAGAACACTCTGACAACAGACTGCAGGACGAGCAGGGGGCTGCAGAGCTGGTGCTCCACGCTTCTGAGCTCAGCTTCCCACCCGAGGTCTGGGCAGCCCTTTTCCAGGAGCACCCAAGTGACATCGAACCCCTGCTCCGGTGGCTGCCAGCAGGAGCTGGAGATGACCTCCATCAACAAGTGGTGGGAAGCACTGACAGGACAGGGCACCATCACATCCTTCCTGTGCACCTACAGGCTTGACCAGGAGGCCCTGGAGCAGGCACTGAAACCTTGTCTTGAAACCCTCACACCGCCCTTCACAGTGAGGCTCATCAACACCACTGCAGGCCTGTTAGCACACTTACTCGAAACATGAAATTCATGAGCCTGCAGTATAATGTATGTAGAACAGAAGGAAAGAGAATAGCCACCGCCCAGGACAAGTTACAGAGACAGCAAAAAGACTCACACTAAGCTTAATGACTATGACAGCAGACATCAAGGACCACTTTTGATTTAAGTGGGCTCTCAGTCCTCAAAAGAGCTTTGCTTTCCAGATTGCATTTAACCTGGAAGCTACATTTATCTGCATACACGCTACTTCCACAACATAGTATACAGTTAGCAGAACAAAACAAAGCAAGAAACAAATGGAAAAGAGCTTCAAGATTTCAGAATATGATTAAAGAAGGGGGGGAAAAAGGAAGAAAAGGTGATTTACAACACATCTGTCAACTGATGCATCTGAAGGGCACGCTTTTGGGGAAGCCTATTGATCAGCTGCTCTCCCACAACACTCTGATATGCAGCTGTCGGCAGCCAGCACTCACACTCCTCTGTGGAGTTTTCCCCACATCACACATTAAAGTCAAGAAGCCACCTTCTAAATTTTTAGGTATTTGGACAACTCCATGCAGAAACTAATTGCCATTTTATCAAAGGTAACAAATGAAGGGGGGGGAGAAGAAGGCACAGAGCTAATGTAAGAGCTATAGCTAATTTAAGACTCCCAGCTTCAAGCAGTAACACCACCCTAATTCTTTTAAACACAGTTCCCACTTTTACCATGATCTTCCCTAGAACTTGGGTAAAGATACAAGAAAACAGAAGTAAAAAGCCTTCCATTTCACAGCTACACTCTGCATTCGCTCTAGATGCCCCAAACTCATGTAACTTCCCTACTGGAGCTGGGTTGGGTCACACCAGGTACGACGACTTGATCACATGGAAGCAGCTGCTTGGACGCTCACTGCAGCCCCACGCAGCCACTGCACAGAGCACCTTGCAGAGAGAGCTGCCAGAGAGGAGCAGAGAGCAGCCAGCAGCAGCACTGCCCAGGGACAGGCTGCAGTATTCCTGGTGTGGGGACAGAGCTGCAGCCCCACAGAGCACCACGGCACAGCGGGCTGGGGCCTGAATGGCACTGCTGGGCGGCTGTACGCTGTATGCAGCTTTGGAGCTGTTTCAGCTAAAAATAAAACCAAAACTTAAAAAATGGTAGCTCCAAAGGCTAATTAGAAAGCCCAAAACCTCAAAGGATAATTTCACTTTCGAATTAGGCCTTTTGGAACAACCGCTGCGAGGCACAAACAGGGCCACCTGAGCACCCCCAGAGCCACCGCCCCATCTTTCTGCCACTCGCTATTAAGTAACACTTTAATTAAAACTGCAAAACTGTTCAGTCACCGATTCTGTCAGCCTCTACGCTCAACTTCTTTTGCAAAAGCTCCTTCCCAAGCCACACGCATCACAGAGACCTCACAGCATCTAGAGGGAGAAAACACCCCGATGCCCGAGGTAACATCCACTGCAGCGAGGGCAGCTCGGGCCGCGGCAGCGCCCGGGCTGGGGCTGACGGCGGCGGGGCCGGGGCTCCCGGGCGGAGCGGTGCTCCCCTGCCTCCCAGCCCCGCTCCGGGCCGCCGCTCCCCGCTGCCCCGCCCGCCCCGGGGCTGCCCCGCACTCACCCACGCGGGCAGATCGGCGGAGGAGACGCAGAGCCGCACCGCCTCCNCTCGCCGCGCACCGACACCAACCGCCGCCCGCTTCCGGGTTCGGGCCGGCCCGGGCCCAGCCCTAGCCCCAGCCCCAGCCCCAACCGCCGCGGGGAGGGCGCAGCGCGCCGCCAGGAGGCGCCTCGCCCCCATCGCCGCCATCGGCGCCGCCCTCAGCTCCGGGCGGCCCTCAGCTCCGGCCCCGCGCAGCACGGGAAGGGCGGCGCGGCCCCGGCATGTCCCAGGGAGCCGGAGGGAGTCCCCCTGAGGGCCGGGGATGGGGAACGTGCCAGTGTGGTTCCTCACAGCCACACCGCAGCGTTTCTGCAGCCGTGCGTGCGGTTGGAAGCGCTCCACCTGTTGCAGCCTTCTGGAGAAAGCGCCGTGCTTGGCTTCGATCGCAGGGGACGGAGATGTTAAGCGATACATGAGTTGCGGGAGCCGGGGGCCGGTCACTCCCCACCTCTGTTAGTTACAACGGCTGCTTCCTGCAGCTCTGCTCACACATCCCCAAATAAAGCTGGCTCCTGTGTCACCTTGTCACTGCACAGTGCTCCCTGGAGGTGCCCAAGGCCAGGCTGGATGGGTTCCTGGGCAGCCTGATCTGGTGGGGGGCAGCTGGGCCCACAGCGGGGGCTGGAACCGGGTGAGCTTTGAGGTTGCCTCCAACCTCAGCCATTCCGTGATTCTATGATTCACGGCAGTGCTGAGGGTTTGCACAGACCCTGGTCTGTTGAAGTAAGACCTCTGGTTTCCCACATTCTTCATCCTGTGTCCCTTTATAGCAGTAATGCTCGCTTCTCACATCTTCCCTCCTTCCATTCCTTTACCTCTTCTGTAATTTTAATAGCCACCAGTTCCAGAAGGGGCAGCTGTTGCTTATCTGTAGCTGTGTGCTTATCAGCTTGCTGATTAACCTTGTGGTTTTNTCCTGGCGAACTGCGACACCAGACCCGTCACGTCCACGCTCAGCAGTGACGGCGGCGGCGGCTCCGGCCCCGCGTCCCCGGCCGCCGCCTTCTCCGCGGCCGCGGCCCCCGCGCCGGGGCACTGCTTCTCCGCGGCCCCGCTCATGGTACCGCGGCGGCGGTGCTACGACTGCTGCCGCTCCGCCCGCCGCCGCTCCTNACAGAGATGTTAAGCGATACATGAGTTGCGGGAGCCGGGGGCCGGTCACTCCCCACCTCTGTTAGTTACAACGGCTGCTTCCTGCAGCTCTGCTCACACATCCCCAAATAAAGCTGGCTCCTGTGTCACCTTGTCACTGCACAGTGCTCCCTGGAGGTGCCCAAGGCCAGGCTGGATGGGTTCCTGGGCAGCCTGATCTGGTGGGGGGCAGCTGGGCCCACAGCGGGGGCTGGAACCGGGTGAGCTTTGAGGTTGCCTCCAACCTCAGCCATTCCGTGATTCTATGATTCACGGCAGTGCTGAGGGTTTGCACAGACCCTGGTCTGTTGAAGTAAGACCTCTGGTTTCCCACATTCTTCATCCTGTGTCCCTTTATAGCAGTAATGCTCGCTTCTCACATCTTCCCTCCTTCCATTCCTTTACCTCTTCTGTAATTTTAATAGCCACCAGTTCCAGAAGGGGCAGCTGTTGCTTATCTGTAGCTGTGTGCTTATCAGCTTGCTGATTAACCTTGTGGTTTTTTTCTTTTGGCCATAAACGGCCAACCTTGCACTCAGCAGGAGCAAGTCAAGGCCCTTTCTCCTTTCTTCAGCTGCCAGTTTTCACAGAAGCTGTAGGGTTTTGAAAATGACATTTGCAGGGAGGGAAGAGCATATTGGGCCAATAGGCTAAAAGTTATGAGAACACATAGAAATGGACAAATAGGAAAGCTTTATTAGCTTCATTTCTGCAAGAAATGAACACAAGTTCATCTCAATTATCCAGAGAAGTAGAAAGTCAGGAAGGAAATGGCACAAAAGGAAAAGCTGTTTCACCCGTGCTGCACAGCAGAATTGGAAAAAGAATCCCAATCTTGATGACTGAATGTGTTGTTCTTGTATCATCTTTCCAAATGCCCTCCGCACGCAGACTGCATGGGTGACTCAAAGGAAAACAACTTCTGACCACAGGCTCATGCTGCTTTTTTTTTACATCCTCTTTTCCACTGATGGTGCATGTTCTTCACCTGTATCATTACGTTACTGTCAGGATAAGAATTCAGAAAGACCAAATGCCACAGAAAGGAGTAACAAAATTAACAATTTACAACACTCTGGTAATCCAAGCTTTGAAAATGACAATTTACTTACTTTGAGAGAACACAAAAAGCCTGTATGTTGCAACACCGGGAGACAGAAGGGCAGCATGATGCCCTGTAAAAGCGTGTCACCTTACACTGGGTGTATTGAGTATGACTCTGTGACCCATTTGGATACCAACTACATCAAACTATAGTAAATGTGTTTATGTTTTTGCCTTTTTTAAAATTTACTATATTTTTCAATACTTGTTTTGCCTATATAGACTTTCTTGTGAACTCTCCAGTCCTGAGATTCAGCAGCACCTGGTGCAATTCCTTGCTGGCTCCTTCAATTACAGCAAATACTGTCACTTCTCATTTTTATAAGCCCTTGGTTATAGGTCTTCACTGCTCTATTTTACTTCCCTATCTAGATTCACAGTATCAGAAGCAGAATATAACAACCCAAAATGAAAATTCAAAATAACAGAAAAAAAAGTGATTGAATTAGCATGACATTTTGCCAACTAACACTTTACCATATGCTGCATCTTGTTCTGCTGTCCTTTATGTCTTTGTGTGTGTTCTGCAAATGAGCTGGATATAGAACTCGTAGAGAAGTACCCCATACAGTCAGTAACACCCATTAGAAAAATCTGAATCTTGTAGTAGCATTTGGTATGACAAACACTGACAGCCAAGCATGGATCCTGGGCAGACCAAGGAATTAGTCGACACAGAACTCTGATTAGAAGTAAAGGTGGTACAGTGCCAATCAAAGAGGCAAACAAAAGCAGGATCATGTAAGATTAACTTGAACGCACTTATCTGTAACATCAACAGAAAGTTCTGATAAAGAGGTGACTGCTGACTTCTCAGAACTTCCATAGATAGCTGACTTGGCTCCACACAATATTTGGATGAAGAAACTGGGTGGTATGAAATTAGCATGCTATTATTATAACGTGGGCAAAAGAGTCTCATTAAGATACAGCCTCTGCTGCTGGAGGATAAGTTAAAGTCGCTTACTCTATTAGAGCATTTGATACAATGTACCTGATAAACACATTAGTTGTTTGCTCTTATCTTTTTGGTGCTATCAAATTACTTAGTAATTGAATGCATCAAGAACCCTAGAAGATCATTATGGCACAGAGATCACTCTGGCTTATCCTTAAGCATCCTGTAGTGAATTGTATCAGCTAGGGAGCTGATTATATTCATCTCAAATAGTATTTACTCTTTTCACTCCTTCCTTTGTAGTCCTGTTGCCTCCTTGCAATTTTAATTAACGCTTTTTGATCGCAGTATTCTTTTATACGTGTTCTTAGCCATTTGAGTCTGTTCTCCCTTTTTACAGGACTCCTTTTTTGTTTTTTAAAACTCAATAGCTTCCACTGGAGTCAAGCCAGGGATAACCGTATTTTGCCATGATGCTTTTTATTCCCAGTAAGTACAAACACTATTCTTCAGAATAACTGATCATATAAATATAAGTCTGGATTTTGTATTTCAGAGTGAAAAAATAGGCAAAATGTAGTTTATATGGTGAAAAAGAAAGTTTCCCCCTTACTTTAGTCAACAGCTTTATTTTGGTATGCAACTCTTCTCTACAGTTTTTTTTAACTACTGAATAGAAATCTGAGAATGTTTACTCAGATGTTCTTACCTAAAAAATTTGGAATTATTAATGGGAGATATACTTTTCTTGAAGTGTACTGATTTTGTCCAGCTGTCTCAAGCTGCTTCAGATCATCTAGTATACAGCACAATCTAGTATACAGCACAACTATTTTCTGCCTGCTTCGAATTATCTAATACATTGCACAAGATCTAGAAGACTCTACCTTTACTGTTCCATATATGGAGCTTCTGTTGTTAGTCTGTTCCATGGTATCACCCAATCTGCCTTCATCTTCAATGAGTGCATAAATTGTACTCTGATAATAAGATGCTGAAATATTTACTGTTGCTGATATTGTTGCATAAGATTTATATGTACTTTCCACTATAATGTATCCTTAAGTTTTCACCTTGATCATCACTTCCCTTCCTCCCCGCAAAGGACTCTTAGGAGTTATAGTTCAAGAGATATAGTTCAGAGATCCACATTTTTTCTTTTTCTGTTGAAAAACCTGGAGGTATGACTACCATAACCATTTTGAACACTTTGTAAGAGGTCATTTATGCACATATGTTGATAATAACATTTGAGTTTTCTTCTCCTCTTCAGCAGAAATTGGCTAAAAAAAAGAGGGGTAAAAATAGCTACAAAGCCTAGATCTTAGCAAGTCTCTTCCATCCTACAAAACCTATGATTTTTTTTTTTTGTTTTTATAATAAAAGAATGACCATTTTTAAACATGGTGTAAGGGTGCCATGTTGTCCCTATGAGAGTACGTATTTCCAATAATTTTTCTTGTAATTCTGTGGTATGTCATTCCATACACAGGTGGAGCAATAAAGCAATACTACATCATGGGATTAGAGGAACATAGAATCATAGAATCACAAGGTTGGAAAGGACCTACAAGATCATCTAGTCCAACCGTCAAAGAAGCTAAAATCTTATTAAAGTTCCCAGGGCTACCAACAGCCTTGTTTACAACACACTTTTCTTTCCCAGAGAAGCTAGGACATCCTTTTATGCTGTCTAGTAGTACAATAGACACGTCATTTTTTCCCCTGTATTCACATCACTAACACCGATTTTTACAAAAACAACAGAACTACTGACATTTTTTTCCCACTAGATATTGATGAGAAACTGTAGTTTATTTTGATAAGTGGTGGAAACACAAAACATGCACAAATTTTAGTTCTGTTGTTCCACAGGTGTTACTCCAGTTGGTGTTCTCATGCAGCAGCTAAGCTTCAGTTTGATCACTGGCTCTGAGTTTTGGAAAGGTCTGCACAAACCCTCTAGTGGTGCCTTCCCACATCTGTGATTTTTCTCCTGTCATAAAGCTGCTTGACTAGTATACTTTGCTTGGGAGAATAAAAAGCTGTTGGCAGCCAAAACTGTTGGGTTTTGTTTTTGTAACTAATATGTATGCACATTCTAAAGAAGTAGATGGTACATCCAGAACTTGAAATAGAAAAAATATTTTCTTCTGTCCAGTCATTCCTGTCATATTTGCTGGTTTTAGTTATATGTAATTGGTATATTGTTATTAAAAATATAAGTTCAAGTGGAGTACTTGAACAAAGTTTTGTCCTTTGGGCTCTATATGCACATGTAACACTGTCACCACCTCGGCTACAAAGCTCTGAGTTAATCCACGATGGCTTGCAGATGTGGTTGCTCAGGGAAGAAGATATAAAATGCTTATGGATCATTATTCTTCAGCCAAAAACTGCTAAATTATTCATCTGAATGTTATAGATAGATTAGTATCCATAGATACTTATATTCAGTGGATGCAAGATAGCTCTTAGAAGTCATACTTAATGCTTTTTTCTTTTTAAATATCAAGTTTTTTTCTGCTAATCGCTTCATTTGCTTTTCTGCTACATGATAAACACTTTGTGTGCCAGACAGCGAGGACAAATTTTACAGCATTTTTCATATATGCTGCAATACAAGGAAACATGGAGAGGAGAAACCTGTATCAATGATTTGTATGTGTTTGTCAAGGGACTGTTTAAGGCCAAGAATAAAGCATTAAATTTCATCTCTAAAGTCTGTGCCACAATTCCTCTTGAGCTTCAGCAGGATTCTTTAAAAAGAACAATGCCTTTATTCCCCCTTAGTAGTCAGTTTTCTGCCAACATTATAAGTTCATTCTCCCTTGCACGCAGTTACATTTAATCCTGGCTGGGAGAACAGCACGCGCCTTCCCACAGGCCATGGCTTTGCTCATGTGCTCGGGAGGCTGCCCCTGGCTCTCTGTCACAGAAAATATTCTCTGATACTTCCTATTGTGGGAACATTATTAACGTTTTTAGATTTTCAGGTATTTTTTATGCATGACGCCCACTCAACATCTGGGTACAGAGCCGATTAGGTTAATCTGCAGCGTGCCACCCTTATCCTTAACATTTTTTTCCCCCCCACAGTAACCGCGTATAACTTCACTACAGAAGAATTAGCCGCGCTTAGGAGCGGTTCCGCGGCCCTCGGGCTCGGGGCAGACTGCCTCCTGCCCGCTGAGGCACCCGCACCGCCGTGGCCCCCTCAGCGCGGCCGCCGCCATGCAGCGCTTGCCCCTACTCCCCCCGCACAGAGTGCCGCCATTTCCCCCTTCCCACAACGCCGCGCGGCGCTGCGCTCCGCTCCCGGGGCGGGCGCTCGCCGCTCGCTGGGCCGCCCGTTGCTAGGCAGGCCCGGACGCGGCCCTCGTGCCCTCTCGGAGGCCGCCTCCCATGGAGGGCGATAAGGTGAGGCGCCGGCCGGCGGCGGTCGGGCTGTGGGATGCGGGCGAGCTCTCCGGAGCCGTGAGGGGAGCCGCGGTGGGGCCGCCTCGCCTCTTTCCCCCTCAGGAGGGCCCCGCGGGGGTGGCAGCGGGGCTCCTCCGCCCNCCTCGAGCCCCCACCCCGTTCCTTCTGCTGCCCTGAGGGTGCCACGCCGCTTCCCTGTCCGGTCGTTGTCCCTGTGACACGCCGATACGCTGTCAGCCACGTAGCAGCAGTGAGGAAATCCTGATTCCTTCAGTGGGGTAATCCTCGTTCCTTGTGTTCTCCCAGTCCTGTGGCTGTTCCCGCTGGTCAGATTTGGCTGTTGATGGAAACACCCGAAGCTGCTCCCAGCTGAGACTGTAGATAAAGCATTTTAACTATATCTATCTATTTAATTATTTTACCTATAACCGTTGGGGTTTATTTCCTTAGGGACACCACCATAGCCTTTGTATGATGGTGTTAAATGATGAAAAGTTTGCAGAACTCCAAAGTAATGGGGAAAAAAAAACATCAAAACACAGCATGTGGACATACAATTATCATGTCACATATTCACTTGAAAAAGCAACAATATCACATCACTTTTCCATTTTATTATTAACTGTTCTGTCAATCTGGATTTTACAGTTATTTAATTGGTAGTCATTGTACAGAGGCATTTGTACAGCCACACTGTATGAGAAAGAACAGAAACAGCAAAAGGAGGCTATCGAATCAGGGCTGTTCACCTCTTTGAGGGCTCTCAAGTGGGCAACGCATGTTGGAAATGAGAGGAAGCTGGGGCCTGGAGCATGGCATGGCATGGCAAAGTGGCTAAGGAGCCCTTCAGGCTAAAGACAAGAAATCCTAAGAGGGAATCTGCCTGCTGTCCTCAAGTATCTAAAGAGAATCTGTGGAAAAGATGGAGCCAAAGTCTTCACTGAATTGGTCAATGAGATTTAGGGCAACAGCTCCAAATACTGGCAAGGGAAATTGTGACTCGGTGTAAGGCAGACATTTTCACATGGGAGTGGTCAAAGCCTAGAACTGGGTTCTCCAGGGAATTTTCAATCTCAGAGATAATAAAAACTCACCTCAGTAAGTCCCTGACCAGGACATTGAAGGTAAAATTGTTAGAGCAGGAGGCTGAACCTAATAACATTGATGCACTGATTCATTTCCAAGGGTGTGTGGCCCAACTGTGTATACTCATTTGGTCCATGGCAGAGTTGAATGGCTCTTAGTGGAAAACCAAAGAATTTTGAGCTTCCTTGCAGGGCCTGGCTGTCAGTCACCATAGGCACTGGCCTCAGAGCTGTTTGCTTTCTGCATACAGAGCTTGATAACCCAGTAGAGGTCTGTACTTCAGGCCTCTTCCAGGGCTGGTCAAATCAGGTACGCTGCAGATACCTGATCAGTAAATCACTTAATGTGTATGCGTGAAGACTAAATAAATTGATATTTACGTAACAAAATTTGGCAATGCTTGCCATATATATCTTCATCCTTGCCTTTGAAAAACTGCTCTTTGTTAAGTGATCTGTTTCTCACTGAAATTGATTGCTGTCTTACTGTCTTATTTGTTCTAGAGAAGAACCAAAGAAGATACTTGGAAATCAGAAGAACTCAGGAAACATCTTAGGGTAATTTTATTTTATTTCCATTAATCTTGATATTGAGTTACCTTACAGAAATGGCTTTTATTGACAGTCCAAACAGAGAGGTTTAACTGCTTGTTCCTTTAGGAACTCTGTGTTGTGGGATCTTTCACTCTGCAAGGTTTTTTGGTACACCAGACACTGTAAAACTGTGTCATTGAATACAAACAGTACGAGACCCTTAAACATCAAGAACGTTTCCAAAGTTATGTCAGTGCATAGCTGTTAACTTCCTTTCCACAATGGACTGTTCTAGAATCTGTCTAATCCAGCTGTGCCCGGTGTCTGTCTACTCAACTATTTCTTGCTATGCAAGTCATATAAAATTACTGTACAGATTTCTTAATTAGGTAAATGGAAGAAATACCACTGTTACGGGAATCACATAACACAGTGGGGTCTGATTTGCCTGCCATCCAAATCCAAGTTATACTCCTGCTTTGTATGTACTTAGTTTCCTACATGTATATTTTATACTGTAATTGCTGTAATTATCTATGACATTAGTTATGTGCTTTTAAGCTGGTTAATTACTTGCTCCACTGGCCAAATATGCATTCAGGCTCTGATCAGTAACACCATTCATATTCATTTTGTGCTGCATTTTTTTAAAAGCTGTTTTCCAATGCTCATCTTTCATCTTTCTTTGTCTTGTGCAGATCCTCATTAGTTCTTTGATAAACAGGAGATATCATCCTTGTTCCTGTTACCTAGCTTTTTGTCAGTTGTATTTTGAAGCTCACCCTTAGTTTGTTGCCAGTGCTACAGTATAAGTACTTTGTACTTTTTAGATACTCAGTGACATTTCCTCTGCTTCCACGTAAGGTGAAGCAAACAAATTTGAGTTGGAATGTTTTGGTGCCAACAGAAGTAGTGTGGTTGTGCTTTCATTTCTGTGAAACAGATGGATAAAGTTTAATTCACTTTACTCATTGACTGTAACCAAATAAAGTTCTGTTTGTTCCGCATTAAATAAATAGCTAAAATCGTGGATGTAGTGAAACCAGTGGGAGTTTTGGTACATGCTCCAAGAATGTTCAAATATAACCTCTTATAATGTTAAAAAGATGCACGAATAGTAGCATCCTCATGGGATGTAGGCCAAAAATTTTCTTTCACAACTTTTTTTATGCTGTATTCTGCTTTCTGTTCAAGTAAAAGCTAATCTTCTATTCTAGTGGCAGTTGCAGGATGCCCAATTATCTGTCATTGCTCTTTATTTCTGTTATATATTTTAGAAGATGGCACAGTTTCTGCCTACCTGAGCTAACAGGATTAAGAAACTTGGATACTTTTTGACCTAACTCTAAACAGAATGCACGGTTCTACGGTATTTTTTTTTTTTCCCCAAACTCATTTCACATACATTGGAAGTACAGCTTATAAATCTCACTTATCTATTCTTTTTAATAAATTATTATTATTTTTTTGTACTTCAGGCATCACAACCAGAGAGTCAAAATGAAGACAAAAAGCACAGAGAAAAGAAACTGCAGAAAGAGAAGGCTGTTCATGACACAGGCATTCATAAAGATGAATGCAAAGACAGAGGGAAGAGCAAGGAAAGAACGAGAGAGAGATTTAAATCTGTTGAAAGAGACAGGGATAAAATGAGAGAAAGGGGAAAAGAACACCACAGAGAGAAAGACAGAGAGAGAGATCAAGATAAACTAGAGTCAAGTTTGGAGAAGGAAAGATACAGTGTACTGAAAGATAAAGACAGAGAGAGCAATAAAGAACGTGATAAAATGCATAGAAGACATGAGATAAAGCAAACAGATAAGCAAAATAATCTGAAATCATTTGAAGGAGGAGATAAAGAACATCACAGAAGAAGAGAAAAAAACAGGCAGCGTTTGGGTGAGTCTCTTTTTGTTGCTCTTTTACTTTGAATTATGTGATATTTAGGTGGAAATACAGAGAGGACGAAGAAAGCAGGTTTGAGTACCTGATGAAATATATATCTATACAGAATCTCATGGCAACTTAGTTTTGTCTTGCTGCTTTTTTAAAAAAAATTTGATGCCGGTTTCCCTTCCTTTGAAGAGAGTGAATTTTACTGTTTTTGTTGGTCAGTTGACTTGGCAAGAATGACAACTACTTTCCTGGCCATACATTCTCTACTGAGTAATGCATTTGAATCCCAAAGTTGCAGGCTGATTGCTGAAGTTAGTAGCATGTGTGGCTACTCTTAGCATTACAAAAGACAATTGAGAACAGAGGGATTCATCAGGAAAGAAGCAGGAATAACCAGCTTTGTAGAGAGAATTTCAACTGAACATCATGTTATTTTAGAAAGTTACTACATTTTAGAAAGTCACTGTCAATGAAATGATGTTTTCTGCATGCTGGAGTTAATCATGTACAGCGCTTGAGTATAATAAAGTGTGCTTATTGATTTTTACATATTTTCTAGAAGAGGAGAAAACAAGAGGTGACAAGCGAGAAAGAAGACATACAGGAAAGAAGGTAAGAGAAAGGAATGAAGTGTTTTGTAATGGAGTAAGATAAAATTGTAAAATAATGAAGAAACCGCATCAGACTCTACTCTCCAAGAAATTCAAGAGCTGCATATGCGATAACGTTCTCACAAGTGTACAAAATACACAACAAAATGTGTCTGGGCCATTCAATTTTAAAAAGATGCTTAATTCCTTTAAGAAAGACATACAATGAAATTTGGATAGTAAATGTAGCTTTATTCTTTTACAGCTTCATCAAATTTTCCCATCTGCTATTTATGCTTTTATTACAAGGATATTGGGATAGAATATAGGATACATCCTATTTTATTATAGACCACCTAGTAAATAAAGAATGAAATTTTAGTGTGAAGAATATGTAATCCAAAAGCTTTCTGTAACAAAGTATGCAGTGTCCTTGAAGAACTATTAGAATCTGAAGTGTTGTGGTAATTTGAAACTTGTTTCTCCATCACTGATGGTAAAAAATTTGGCTGGAAGATTCAGATTGGCAGAAAGAGGTACGTAAAAAATCTGTCCATTTTTGACCATTTATACAGTGTATTTGTAAGATAAAGTGGTCCTGTAGAACTTCCTTCAGTGTTATTTTTCCCATTTCAGGATAATAATGCGAAAAAGAGCATTGACAAATTTTCTGCAGACAAAGTTGGAGATGGTGAACATGGACACAAGTTACAGAGAGATAAAGAGTTGGATAAAGAAGAAAAAAAGAGACACAGGGAGAAAAAAGAACATTCTGTTAGGCCAGGAAAAGAGAGACCTTCAAAAGAGAGAAGTCACCGATCTTATGAAAAAGAAGAGGAAGAAAAACATAAGTCAAAGAGATCTAAAGAGGGATCTTCCCGAGGAGACAGAGGACAATCAGCAGAAGCTAATAAGAGAGTGAAAAGTGGAGAAAATGAAAGAAAGAAGCTTGATCTTGGGGTTAGTTTTCTTTACACTTTAAAGTATTGCCTTATCACTTAACTGTCGTTGATATGTCGTTACTGATAAGATGAACAATTAAAATACTGGGATTGTACATCAGCATTTTCTGGAATTTGAAGCTAAGGTGGTAGATTAAAATACTACATCTGCATTTAAGTGTTCTGACCCAGGGCTGATTCTACCCATGAAATCTGAACTGGAAACTTGTGTCTGTGTTGTAAGTTTCTTTTTTAATAAAATTCTTGATGGCTGTGGCTTTCAAAAGTCAAGACTGACGTCAAAAACAGGCTAGAGATCCATTGAAATGTAGTGACTGCCTTTATAGAAAAAAATGATGATTTCTATAGAGGCTGTTTATGATATTTCTTATAAAGGGAGCATGGGTATCTCACAATTAGGCGTATGAATGTATGTCCCTTATATTCATGAGTTTTGCATCTACTTCTGAAGCCATTAAGGATCTTTTCAATATAGAGCATGATGTTATGTCCTAGAGATTTAATCAGAAACCTAACCTGGAAATTTTACTGTTTTAAGTTCTCATTGTACTAGAATGAGAGAGGAAACGTAGTAATTTGTGACTCTTAAAATCTGAGGTGAGTTTTTTTGCAATTAGTGCAAATTAATTCATCTATTATAAACACGTTTTACTGTTAAATATCGGTACTACTAATACAGGTTTGTATACATATTTCCTTCCAGCATTCTGACACTTTAATATTGTGATTTCTTTTACAGAACAGTGAACCCAAAAAAGAGGAGGGGGATCAAGAAGAAATGAGACATCAGCATGTAAGGTAAATTCAGATTTAAAATGAATGTGTGCTGTATGGTATCTGCTAAGATACAGTCACCACTAAAACATTAAACATGAGATCTTGATGTATGATACACAATTTCTGAAATAATCAAAGAAACTGTTAAGGAGCAGAGGTGGTGGTTGATTTTCTCCCTGATTGTATTGTCCTCATAAATAAACCCCCTGAATGAAACACCACCTTTGAATGTCAATCTATGATTTACATCTTTAGAGCATGTGCCACCAACCTGATTTTGATCTCCAGCTGGCTGCAGATATTAATAAAACTAATATGCATGGTTTTCAAATTTTTTCTGTCTAATTTTTCATTTGTATTGATGCAGTTACAGGCATTACATCTGGACAGGTTTTTATGCAATTCTTGGCTGATTAGTCACTTTGTGGTTTCATTATCATTTTATTTCATAAAGAGATCTATGAAAGTATTTGTAGAAATATTTCTGTTTGTTGGAAAATTTCAATTTTTTTTCATTTTCAGGAAGAAACAGCAATTTTTTTCTTAAAAAAACTCAATGCTTTCTTCTGAGTTAACTAAGAAAATTGACATTCTCTTTTTCAATAGGACTGTGGAAGATAAAGGAAAAATCAGTGAAAAAGAGATAAGAGACACAAGACAAGAGGTAAAATTACTTGGTTTTGGATCTTAGAATGTTGTGTTTTTCTTGGGATTAATAACAATTACAATATGTATTTCAATATAATGCCATTTTACCATTCTAAGGTAAGGTAATATGTATATTTGTTGATCTTCAGTATCTATTAACCTCTCTTTTTGAATACAGCATTAGAAAGCAGATTTATTCTGTATAAATTTGACAAGCATTAAAGGTAGCCATCTATTCAACTTTGTATCAGTATCTTCTGCGCTTGAAAAAGTAATTCTCAATAGATGGGAAGAGTTTAGACATATGTAATATAAATCATCTAAAGATACCTACAGTATATCATTTCTTTCTGTAATCAGCTGACACTGGCAAATAAAATGTCGTGTAAGTCAAATAAAATGCAGCTAGCGATGTGATTTCTATATGTTACTTAAAACAGTTACCATAACAGAGAGGAAAGTATTTTTATGAACAGACAGGGTGTTCATTCATTCATTCATTTATTTAAACGGGCAGGTGTGGACAGACCTAGGTTTTCAGCAAGTGTAGTGTGCAAGCTGTGTAAACTTGGGTTTATTTGGACCTGTCTGTGCAGATACAGCCTAATTTTATCATAAAAAGCTTTAAAATATTCTATGATATTTTGAACAATTTGTAACCATCCTCCAAAATCCAAATTCTTTTTTGTAATGTTGTAGGATTAGGGTCCGGATCTGAGAAAACGTAGTACCAATTGAAGACATGCTCTTTTGTGTTCTCGTGTTATGGGCAGCGATTTGTCTTTCACATGCACTTCACATATACTTTGTTCTTTCAAAAACATTCTAACTTCTATTATAACCTGACTGTTTTCATGCCGCGAATACATCTGTTTCAAGACTGTTCTAAGACCTCTGTTAGCTGTTATTCTTTTCTTCTAATTTCCAATACATTTCTATCATTCTTGCATTAGGACAAGCATTTACCTTTAATACTTTTTTTGGGTTTGCTTCCCCTAATGAATTTATAGAAAGCATGTCTGTTCTTTTCCTGACTTAATTTTGCTGACCCTTACATGCCAAATTCTTCATTCCTCTCATCATCCTAGCAGCTGTCTCTTTGTTTCGATTTGCATTGATTTTTCTTGAACATGGGTGGCCAGAGTTGAACTCGGTATTGAACGTGAGTTTTCATCAGTGCCTTGCATAATACTGTACAGGACATAAATACCTTTCTGTTCCTGAAAGAACCTTTCTGACGTATTTTTCTAATTTAATATGCACAGCTCTTATCACTGTGGTGAACAGTCATCCTGGATCAACTAATAAGTTGAAATTTTTCTCTTCCTCCATTGTTTCCAACAGCTGAGGTTCCAGGTTGCAGCTGGCATTGCGCTAATCATTAAGGCCCAGATTTAGCCTACCTTTTTATACAAGCAGTTTAGACCTTCTAGGTCTCGTCTCATTTTGCATTAACTCTGTCCTCATTGGCAACAGAAGGCAAACTAGGAGGATGAGATCCTTTCTTAGGACCTGACTCAACAGGGATAGTTAAGTCAAATTCCATGGGTTTGCACTTTATGCTGTAGAACATCATACATTTGTTACTCCAAGTGCCACAGTCATCCAGGTATTCCAGCTCGTCTTCCTGATCCCACTTTGTGTTGACAACATATTCTCCACAGGCTTCCTGAAGTAGGGACCCAGCTGAGATAGAACGATTCTGATTTCCTATGAGAACTTGGGAGGTTCTTAGGAGGACAGTAGGATTTTGAAAACTTTGAAAATTTTTACCGATCAAAAACTACGTGTGTAATAGATGCAATGTTATAAACATGTATGCATTAATAAAAATGACAGCTCAATATACGTATTCAGGAATTGTTACTAGGGTAATGAAAACTATCAATATCTTTCTGTATTACTACATTTATTTTGCCTAAATGGAATAAGGATAAAAAAATTTCTTTATGAGCTGGTTACTGCTGGGTACCTGCAACATTGCAGGAAAAAAAAATCTGGGAAAATTTTCCCAATTTTGGCCAGTTTTGCACAAATGGTCAGCCTGACTAATATAATCTATTCTTGATCCCAAGACTGATCTGAGAAATGACTGAAAGCGGCAGCCAGAAAGACTGAAATACTGTAGTTCTAGTTGTAGGAGTCTGATGACTCTGTAAAACAAGGTATCCATGTAAGCTTATATAATGTCTTTAATACTTTTGGGAGGAAAGTACTACATACTTTGAAAACTAGATGGCTGCTGATCCGTGCTGTAGCTGCAGTTGATAGAAGGGGATTGTAGGTGTTGAGCTAGTCAAATTCCTGAAATACCTACAATGAGTTTCATGAGTTTCCAACCTCTGGTCCTGGTGGAGAGAGGAAAGATAATGGGATCCTAGACTGAACACTGTTATCCGAAACAGAAAGCTCTTGAACAGTCATGAAAAGATGACATGTTTCTAAGCTGGTGTTTGGCAACTACCTGCTGTCCTTTGGTTATAAAAGAAGTAAGTAATAGGTGCTGCTTTCATGCTGCGTAATTTTCATAAAACCTCTCATTTATTTCTGTTTTGAAGTCTGCTGATATTCCTTACATATGGGTAATTTAATCTGATACTTGAAAGAGACTATTGAAAGAAAGGGCTGACTAAAGGTTGGAGAGATTGCTGTGTGTCCTTTAAGCTTTTTGTTTGCTTTTGATCATGTTGGGGTTATTACCACGTTATTTTGAACAACTTCAATAAGTTAGTGAAAGGCAACTTCTCTGAAGTTATTTCAGGGATTCCATAACTCTTACTGCATGTAAATACAGATTGTTAACAAAGTTATCTTTATATAAAACCTATTTTCTCATTGTATACATGTATCTCTTTTACTGATTCAAACATCTGCACTATTTTATTAGCAGGTAGAGTCCGCCAGTATAATTTAAGTATAGAGATTTTTTTGTGTAATCCCCTAAAAAATAGAACTGTTTTATTTTATTACTACTATATTTTGATACTGTGTACTATTTGGC
Organism: Penelope pileata; assembly: GCA_013396635.1. Classification (NCBI taxonomy): domain Eukaryota; kingdom Metazoa; phylum Chordata; class Aves; order Galliformes; family Cracidae; genus Penelope; species Penelope pileata. The sequence continues at coordinate 802,573 of WBMW01002277.1, forward strand.
AGGTAAAAATTTAATTCTTGGTAATACTATATAACAGTTTGCTTATTTTTGTTTAGGAAATTAAAGATGCACACATCTATAATTCAGATACAGGATTAGATAACTTCTCAGCAACTTATGAAGATGATTTTGAAGTAAGTAAAAGCATACAATTGTCCTTTCAAGTATCAACACAGTGGTTAACTTTATTAACAGAAATGGAAACTACAGGATGTTGCATGGTTTTTACTTATACTTTCTAGGAGACAGTGACCTTAACTTAGCTAACTAAATATGTAACTAAAATGTTGTGTTGAAACTCTCTGCTATATATTTACTTAGACTTCACTGAAGATTGGGAACTGGCTTTCTCTTTTGTGGAAGTCTTCGCAAGATCCTTTTTCTGTCTGCCTCACTTTCAATTATTTAAATAGGTTTCTGCGAAAAACGCTGTACTTTAAAATAATGGCAGCAAATTATCAATTTTAGGAGAAAAATTGCCTTATTATTTATTGCAAAAATACTTTGGAAAAGATACTGACACATAGCAATACCTTCACTAATTAGTTTAATTAGACTCTCTTATTTTTAACTCTCTTTTGTTTAATTTAAAGTTAAGATAAAAGACTATGTCAAATGGGCTTTCATTGCTAACTGAACCAACTACATTGTCATCTTTGTTCCAAGATGTTCTGCCTTTGTGCCAAGGTAGAATTGATCTCCACTGAGGTCAGGTATGATGCCTACAGTTGAGATATTCACTGGAAAATGAAAAACAATCTATTTGGGACATTGAAGGACAACACTAGGGTATTTTCTTCTCTTGATTGCAATAACCACACAATCAACATGTGCTGTTGTCTTTATATAAAAGTTATTTTTAAGCCTTTCAGTCAGAGAATTTGTAGCCATATGTCTGAGAATTTTATTTTTACTGGGAATCCATTTCATGATTTGTTAAAAAGATCTTGAAAAATGCAATATCTGTAATCCATGTTGTTGAAAGTTCCATTCCTTCTAAAGGATTATGAAGATGATTTTGATGATTATGATGAAGACAGAAGTGGTGAAGAAGGAGATACTGAAGACAAACTAAGAGAGATTCAAATTTCCAAAACATCAGAAATTGAAGAAATTCAAAGAGCAATTAATGCAGAAAATGATAGAATCTGTGCTTCACTGCCAAAGAAAATCAAAAATGAAAAAACGGAACCAATCATGGGTATGTGACTAGGGGCCAGACCTTTTTTTATTAAATGCATGAGTAACACGTACAACTTATGAGTAAACAGGTCACTTCTAGAAGTCTGCCAAAAGGCAGAAATCTGGTCTTCTAGATGAGTCACTTAGGTTTGTGGTAAGTGCTGTAACTTTTCATATTGCCAAAGAATGATTCAGAGGCGTTACTAATCATTTAAAATGTGAAGTATAAAAATGTACAGACTAACATTTAATATGTCTTATAAGAGGAGAATGAGGGAGTTTGGATTTTGAAAACTGGAGGAGTGCTAGAACAGTTTGGGTCTTCTGGTGATATTAATTGGCCTTCTGTTAAGCAAGGTTGAAGCGACCTGCTCTGATTAGGAAGGTGAGAAAAATGCATATGCAACTTACACATGTAGTTCTGCATCACTTTAAGATTCAGTCTTACATTCAATTGATCTGATACTTCTGTTTATTTAACAAATTACATCTGTGGTTCCCCTTTGCATTCTGCTCATGTGAATGACAGTGTACTATTGTCATGCAAAAGAATCTTAGACAGGTTTTTACTCTGGTTGTTACAGAGTAAGGCAGAACTAACATAGTCAGAGGAGAATAGCATAGATTTTCTCTGAATCTGTCTGGTATCAATGCATTTTCAGTTAAGCTTTCATTGCAAGTCAGAACCACTATATTGCAATATAAATTTCTTCTTGAAGTGGATTAATGCAATTCTTAGTATTTTTCTATTAAACACTCTGGAATCGATAACAGAATTCTACCAAAACTTTGGATCTAGTGAACAGTATGGAATTCTAATAGCGAATGTATGGTGGTTGCTCCGAAAGTAATGCATCCTATTTGTTTCCATGGAAACTACAACAGCTACAAAGAGCACAATAACACCATTAGATAGAGCAAATTCTCAGCTACAAAACATTGTTTTTCAACATAGTTACCATCATTAGCCAATTCACATGGATGAGCTGATTGAGACTCCCTTCATGTCACGGTGTGACAGCTGTGCATGACCATCTGGAATGTGGCTTGTCTTTCACATTGCTGTCACCAATGTTGAAACGCACCACCCACTGCCTCACTGTGCTCACATCCACTGCTTGGTCTCCATAAATGTTCAAAAAGTATCGATGAATGTCAGTGGGTGTCATTCTTCCACAGGGAGGAATTCAGTTCCACACCTTTGCTCCATCTGCGCTTCCACCTCAGATACCATTCAGTCAGACTGCCCCTCTGCTGCCATCTGTCGCACGGCAACAACATGTAACGGGATGTTGGTGGGAAGGTTCACCCTCTACTGCCGTACCAACGCTGGCCTCTGAAGTAATGGGCCAGCATAATAAAATAGGAGGCATTACTTTCGGGGCATCCCTTGTATGTAGAGAGAATATAAATTCTGAATTAGAATACTTACTGCTTTCTTGTAAACGACACAAACTTTTTTTGGACAATGTTACAAAGTTTTGATTTGTTTTGGCTAAAATGGTTATTGATCTTTCTACTAATAATTGTTAGAAGTTTAAAAGGACTTTCCAAGCACTACCTCATAAATGCTCTCTTCCTCTGAGGAAGTGAAATATCATCAGTCCTGTCTGGAAGTGAGATATTAAGCTCAATTGGCTGCCACCTGGCCAGAGGAGAGCGTAAAATCAAGAAGACATCAAATGCTGGACTTACTCCATTAACTTTTAAAGGACTTAGCTTTTAAAGGAACGCTTTTCAATGTTTTGCTTGAAGTTCAACCAAGGGCATCAGTTATGCTTCTGTTGTTGAGGTTCTCTGGCAGCTGTAGAGGTGAATTCCTATTTAGTGGTGTAGTATGCACCTGATGTAGTGAGCATGAATTTAATATGGTTTTCAAAATTGGTCATAGGGTGTTTTACTGTATACAGAGTAACAAGGGACCTGCTAATGACAGAAGAAAGGAAGAAGCACTTTCTGGGTCAGTCTTCTAAAGTGAAAATTACAATGTTCAGTCATGCTAAAGGACCATAATAAGGGAAAAAAGCTGGCCTATTACTGATGTCAAAAAGCTTATTGTACCAATTGTGTGCTAGAAGTTGTGTAATGTGCAATCTAGTAACGTTTTAGTAGCTTTGTGGTAATAAATTTGTCACTGTTTATATTTGCTACTTTACATTTTAGTGTAATGTAAAGTGTGAATTATAACACTAACAACATTTTATAATATCGCAGAAAGGCAATACCCTCCTGCCAGAAACTCTTATCGTGGGATATTCATGGATTTTGAAGCAGCAAACCAAAGACAAAGTAGCCGAAGTATGGCTAGTAAGCAGAAGTAAGTGTGTTCTAAATAATCCACATAAAACGTCAACTCAACATGTAAGATGTATTTTTTTTCCATAATATTTGAAATATGTGAAGTTTAGGAGCTTGTGGGGTTTAGAGTCAAATATGATTTTGTAACCTAAAAGTAATTGGTCTTTAAGTAGGCTTTGCTGTATGTCATTTTACAATGGAAATTTATCTGTGTAGCACTTTATTACAGAATGAGTTGCCAGCATTGTCATTTCTCTGTATAATTCTGCAGTTACTTAATTAGATACTAACTTGCAGTACTAAAGATCAAGCCTCAGGGCTCTGCAGAACTGTAATTTCTTGAAATATTCAAGATGTTATATGGTACATACTGCTGCCACAATGACATATTCCCTTTTAGGGATAACACCAGCTGGTGTAAAAACCTATAGTTATGGATTTAAAATTGATCTAGATTTGAGATTTCTAAGACAGCTCTATATTAAAAGGCAAACTGATGCTTATTTCTTGTTGAATTTGCCAGGAACTCCTGATTTATTTGAATCTCCCTAATTTGCTCTTAAATCAATTGGATGCATAAAACTGAGAACATCCAGTTTTATTGTTAATACTAGATTCCATTGCTTTGTGGCTGCTCGTCAGTGGCTAATCTTCACAGAAGGGAAATTTTATTGTCTAGGCTAACTCGTCTTGCTTAAATTTATATGCTGAAATTTTATGTGAGTTCATTGGCTGGACTTTCTCTGTATGCAATGGAGAGAGGTTAGGAAATTCAGGAAGGCCTCTGTCTGAAGAATTGCCTTCTGAAATATTTGTCACTCTCTCCTGATTATAGAGGGAATATGGGCAAGCAGTTCAGATAAATAATTTCAGAACGCTGAAGTGAATCCACCCACCCATCATAGTCTAATTCAAATGCCTTTCATACAAATGTATATAGCACCACTGTGTAGAACCTATATAAATAACTATGCATATAACTTTCTTTATGTACTAACAACCTATGTAGTCTGTGAAGATAGCCAAAATCTTCATGAAGAAGAAAGGGTTTCTGGAATTTAATTCTGTGATAATATGTTACTACCAATAAATAGTCTGAAAGCATCCCATAAATGAGCTGCAGAACTTTAGGCTTGTGTGTGTAATTATCAGGCTAGTTCATTTAATGTAAAAAATTTGTCTGAATGTGTCATTAAGATTTGTAACTAGGAAGCAACTTCTGTGAGTTTGAATTATATCTCAGCAACCTGCTCCCACGCTGGCTTTGAGGAGGTGGTGTATTAGGAAATAGAAGTAAAACTAACAGTATGGATTAAAAAAAAATGCAATAGATATCATTTAGCAGCAAAAAGGAAATGTGAAAATTCCCCATATGCATAAAGAAAAATCCAACATAAAACATTGGAGGAGCAATTCCAGCTTATGTTACTCTAGTAACTCTTACTGAAAAGAAATTGCAACTAAAAAATGCATCTGGAAGACTGTGTAGGTATGTAACTGATACATGCCCATAGTTGTGTGAGTTGAATTTATATAAAATATATTAAAGAAATCTGAAAGGGGAAGAAGGAGAAAAGGGAAAGACAACAAGAATTTTCCCATTGCCGAGCAATCTGTATTGTAGCAAGAATTTGGAATTAACTTGTAAATACATATCTGTATGTAATTCAAGCAGTTAACTCTTGAAATCATATCTTAACAGTTTTACAACATTAAAATTGATAGATTGTTGTGTAAATTGTGACAAAGATTGCTTGGCTCTTCATTATCCACGTATCCTTACAAGTGGAGCAGTAGGATTTGACACAGATCAATGGATTTTTAAATCGGTGCTACTGCACTACATCAGGTTGTTTTTCCTACAGAATACAACATACTTGATCTTAACTATTTTTGTATTTCTCTTTTGAAATGTGTTCTAAAGGAAACGGAGTGCAGAGCTTCTCCCACTAATTGATCTGGACTTCTCAGTTAGTTTTTCTTTATTGGATTTGCCTCCTGTAAATGAGTATGACATGTATATCAGGAATTATGGTAAAATGAACACAAAGCAGGTAAGTAACAAATGTCATAATATATACATCCTGAAAGTGTTTTTTCTTGATTTGGAAAATAGTTTCCCTTGCAAAACAAAGTTACTAAATCTAATAGAGTACTTCATTAATAAATTCTTATTCTTCATGTCTAATCATTCATTACTATAAAGCAATAATATCAATTTGGCTTTTGGGCCAAATAAGCCATTTCCTTTCTGTGTTAGAAGAGGACCTTCTCCATTTTATGAAGGATTTTCTGTATGTTTTTAGCTCCCTGACCCAGGTGTGCTGGGTTTAGTCTTTACATGTAATATGAGATGTTGTGTATTTTTTCAGTAAATCAGATACTTTTGTGCAAAATGTGTTTAAAAATGTGCATGGTTACACTGTCTTTGTTGGTACGCTTAGGTCTGAATTCAGGAACAGAAGAAATGGAGCGCTTCAATTTAAAAATGAATATTTAAATTCTATTCAGTTATGTGCTGTCATTCTTAGCTGTGTTACCCATATTACTTTTTTTTTATATATACTTTAGGCATATGTTCAGTGTAATGAGGACAATCTTGACAGAGACATTCAGACTGAAGAGGTTGAGACATTGGAGAAGTGGACACAGCATCCAGGAGAAAGTGCCCTTGTTTCTGGAGGTGAGTAATGTTTTAATGTTAGTCGATTATGGATATATGCACATAATCTTTCTCTTTTGAATCCTTCTGGTGTCAGAACTTGTACTGTGGCAGGCTGTGTCAATAGCAACTTGCTGTAAGCACTCTGAATCCCTCGATGGAGAGGGTGGAGAATAAGTGGCAGAAAGTTTCTTCCTCTTGGATTGCTGTATCTGTTGGCTGTGGATATGATTCCGCAACAGAAGTTGTTCTTCAATACTATAGTTGCTGCTGAAGAGAAGTTGATTCCTGCTGCTCTCTTCTTGTTTAAAAATTACATTGTTCTCATGGTTTTCTTAACTAATTTCCTTTTGAATTAAGCTTCAAGCTTGTTTTTTGATGTTTTTTTGTTGTTTCTTTCATAGGTCCCATAAACAGCCAGGAGATGTCAGCAAGTGGAGCTCTGACACCCAAAATTGATTCACAAAGATTAGCAAATTTCCTCCGGTCAGCTGGCCAGGTACACTTCTGTACTTAATATCCTTTGTGAGTTGTGTGCATAAATATGCAATGTGGCAGATCACTCACAGTACATGTTCTGACTAATTTAAATAAATGACCTAAATACTTATTATCAGTGAGATTCATCTCTCTGCGAGAGCATGAAACCAGAGCTGGGCAGCTTTGACATCTGTGCTAAGCTGTGTTTGCAAAAATATACAATTAACAGAGAATTGGTAAAGGTTTATTAAATTAATCTACATACTTTTTAAAGCTACAGTAGCAAAACTGAAAGATAAGACGACCCTTTTATTTCTGTAAATGTAATTATGTTTGAAAGGTGATTGCTGTTTTGCTAGAGGAAGATCAAGTTGCAACACAATCCAGGTGGAAACTCAGATCTCGACAAACCAGTCTGTCTATTAGTGATAGCTGTTTCCAGTTAAATACTAACCAGCCATTCCTCCATGGTAAGGGAATTTTATTATACACCTTTTAGTATACAGTATGAACTCTTCCTTATGCAAAATACCATGCTCTTTCTCGTGACTGAAGTGCAAACAGCACATATCAGGATATATAGATGGTGTAATGCTCACTTTTCTTCAGTTGTTCTAATGTTGCTGTAACTTGGTGCAGAATGGTTTCACATGGGTTACATCAGAGCATCCTAGCTGCTGTGGAACCAGAAGTATAGCCAGTGATTAGCATGGTGTCGGGGTGTCCTTTATGTACCTTCTTCCCCTGTTGTTGAAGAGCCATCTCACAGGGTGTCATTTCATGTAGGCTCTTTAGGCTGAAATTAATGCCAAAGTAAGAAATGAAGCAAAGTCATTGAAATAAAGTGAAGTCACAGAATGGGGAAAATATAGCCTGATATGTTTGAACTGCAGCTGTATGTTCCACACATAAACAGTGTAAGTTCAGATGAAAAGAGAAATGAAAAATAAAACGTCTGGAATTGTGTGAGGAAGACCTATTATAACTGAAAAACATAGGTATCCTCAAATGAACACATGAGATAAACCAGAAGCCTGGCCTGTGCTGTTTCCTGTTTGAGATTGAGCTAAATTTTCAGCATATGTACTGACATCAGGTCAGACTCTTTTATTGGCTTGCTTATGCTCGGAATAATCATACTATTCATTTCCTGAATCTGTTCCTTTTTGCTTTCTGCTTACTTCTAATTCTGTTGTATTCCTTCTCTAGTCACTCCTCTTTTCTTGAATAGCATCAAAAGCAATCCACTGTTAGCAGAAATATTCTTCATAATTATGTCCTTATCTTCTTTATTTGTTGCTATAGCAGCTAAGCATGATTTTTCATCTGCAATGAGTTTTTTTATTTTTTTTCTTGAATTTTTTTTCAATGGTTTAGGCCGAAAAATATCCTGCCTGTATGTCTCTCAAGTTCAGAGGCAGGCACTACTATCTGTTCATGGCTTACCTGAAAAAGCAGATGTTGCCTTACTGAACAGAAAGAGCATCATATGTGTTTGGAACATCTGGCAGCCCTCCAGTCCTCAGAAGGTTTTAATATGTGACTCAGAGGTATGTTTTAATAACATTGTACAGTTGCCCATTGAATAAATGACTCTATTATGTATATTCCATGTTTTTTTTTTGTCTCACTGCAAGATACATCATCTTCTAAAAAACACATTCACGCCTAGCAAGCGAAGCACTGCCCTCAATCCATTTTATGATTTAATACTAGAATTTAACGATGGTCTTTGATTTGATTTTGTTTTTGTAATGTTGACTTCATTTCATGGTTGAAAGGTGAGCACAAGTGGAACAGCTGAATCAGATGTTGTCAGGACATCTCTATTCATCTCTATGGTACAGTTGAATCACTCCCTTCAGCTTCGTGGCAGGGGATGCAGATTACACAACTGTCTTGAAAAGGCAGGGCCTACTAAAAATCTTGTGTCCTACTTCCCTCTTAAATAAATAGTCCTCCTACACCCACCTATAATCTGTCTTTTCTGGATTTACATGCCTAAGAAGAACATAGTTCAGGCTTATGAAATTATTGGTCTTTTTCATGATACCAACTACGTATATTTTTCCTACTTAACAGGTGTTATGTTGCTGCTTCAGTCCCAGTAAAACGACGTTAGTTTTTGCTGGAACAGTAGATGGTTCATTGTTGGTGTGGGATCTTCGAGAAGACACGAGAATGCACCCTCATATGACATTCAATGAAACTGACTGGACATTTAGAGTTCCAACATTTTCCACTGGTTAGTATGAATGTGTTCTGATTAGTCACTTTATACACAGTGAAACAATTCCACTACAAATTCTACTAACACTGTTTCTCAATAGTCTAGGTCAGCCAGTTTGGAAATTATATTTAGTCTAGTAAGGTTACTAATCAATAATAACTTCAAAGAAAATAGCTGTAAAGTTAAAATATGCATCAGACAATGAGAATAAAGAGGTGAACCAGATAGAGAAGCTAAGCAGCACTGTATTATTAAAATAGGCAACTCAATTACTACATCTGAAATCATTAGCTTAACCCATTTTAGCCCAATAGCTCTCTGGTATCAATTGCATGTTGGACCAAAACCTGGACATAACATTTTTCTGTCACATGAGTAAAATCTCTAGTACTGAGGCCAGCTGGAAGCCATAGCATGGTCCTTTGAGGTACCTACTGGAGAAGCACAGCAACAAAAAACAACATGGAAAGAAAGTTTACTACTGTGTATGACTGACACACACGATTGACCTAATCCTCACCAATTAACTCTGCATTTGAATTGGTGTATAAGATCTCCTTACAATTGAATCTGATGGAAATGAATGCATCTTTGTGCTTATTATCATTATTTTTCAGTGCAAATTTAGACAGAGGAGCAAGTCATTAAGTTTACTGAAATATTCAATGTATGTAGTTGTATGTTGAGAGACTGGGAATGAGGTGTACATCCCAGCAGTTTGACACTTGATTCATCTCAATCTCATTTGTAATTTCGTGCCACTTTACTTGGCACTGTGTTGTACCCTAGAGAGAAAAAATAACACATAACTATTTTTTGTTAATACAATTTTATTAAGGCAAAATGAATCCTCAAATTTATTTTTCCTTTTCTTGTCTGCAAGAACTACTTACAAATACACACTAATGCACAAAGCTTCTTTTGTCCACAAGCATATCTAATTGCAGTAGCCATGTTAAAGTAGACATTCGTTGGTTTTTGATAGAATTTGAATTTCTTTTAGTAGATTGAAGACATTTGGACTTGTGTTGAACGTTTTGCTACTAGTCAAGTGCATATATATGGTTTCATGTAGTTGCTTTTATAAGCAAGTACATTTTAATGCTGTATTCTTAGGGAGCTTTATGCCCTTAGTCTTAAATGGGATTAAGTTCAGTGTCCAGAGCAAGAAATCAAGAGTATCTTACAAAGTATACATATTGAAGGAGCTCTAAATACACATAGCTCTAAGTACATATTTATTTTAAAATTTTATTAAAGGATAAATACATATGTTTTATGGTGAACTGTTTAAGGGTAGCTACTGTCTATTAAATAATACTTTGTAAAAGCCATTTTCCTTCAGTTTTGTCTTTCCTGTTTTGTAAGCAGGGATTTATTTTCCCTCTTGCTTATGGAGCTTGAAATTAACATAGATCTCTTTTTGGTAGCTTTGGAATGACAGATTTTAATGAAATGTAGGGTACAGCAGCATAAATGCTGCAGCAGGTATTTGCAAAATGAGAAGTAAAAACAAATGATGAAACATTGATTTATCTAGTAGTATTTTGTTAATTTAGGAAACAGTTTGCAATATTGTATTTTTACTTTTTAAAAGTAACTTTTAATGAATTTTTAAAAGTAACTCACTATGAAGTTCATTACTTGCACATATCTTGGTAATTGTCATTCTCCTGTAAGCTAAAAAGTGATTAGGGTTTTGTTGTTTTTGTTGAAAACAATTTGGTGTTTACTTTGAATAATACTTTTTACAGATGGTATTCTAAACTCAGTAAAGCACACCTCTCCCATACTAGCAGTGGAACCTGTCTCAACTCCTCTCTACACTGATCAGAATTATGGGCTCTCTGGCCTCTCTCACCAGGAGGGTATGTAAACTGCTCTGCAAAGGATCAGTACATCTGAGTCTTTCTTTAGGTATCCACTAAAATAAATATATCTGTGCCAAATTCCAGTATTTAATTGTCTTCTGCCTTCTAAGTTCTCTTCAGTATCAATTACATACAACATTCACGTTTATTTTCTCTTGTTCTGGTTTCTAGTTCTAGTTCTGATTTATTCATTCATTCAGTGCAGTTTCATATCAGATGAAAGTGCTTGCTTGTTATAATGTCTGTTTTCAAAACAATATTTTGTTCTTCCAGGATAAATGCTATCACTCAAAAACTGCCTTTAGAGAAGTCTTAATCCTTCTGTGATGTCCAGCAATCCCTATCTATGTTATTGGAGCAACTTGTTTATATCTGACTGCACTTAAAATGTGTGACTGTAGTTGGCAATTCTTCCTGTGCCTTTTGCCTAAAAGACCAACCTTTGCAAAGAAACTTCAATCCTTGGGCTCCCAAATTCTGAGGCAGTGTGATAGAGGATTGTTAATTCCATAGCAAATTTTCATTTTGAAAACCACAGTTATCCAAAGAAATGTGCTGCACATTGCAGGTTTTACTAGATTTCATCTATTGCAGTTCTGGGGCTGTTCAGCCTGGAGAAGAGAAGGCTCTGAGGCGATCTGATAGCGGCCTTTCAATATGTAAAGGGGAGCTACAGGAAAGAGGGGGACAGACTCTTTAGCAGAGTCTGTGGGGATAGAACAAGGGGGAATGGCTTCAAACTGAAAGAGAGGAAATTTAGGTTAGATTTAAGGAAAAAGTTTTTTACAGTAAGGGTGGTGAAGCACTGGAACAGGCTGCCCAGAGAGGTGGTGGATGCCCTGTCCCTGGAGACATTCAAGGTCAGGCTGGACCAAGCTCTAAGCAACCTGAGCTAGCTGTAGATGTCCCTGCACATTGCAGGGGAGTTGGACTAGATGGCCTTTAAAGGCCCCTTCCAACTCTAAGGATTCTATGATTCTATGATTTGCTGTTCCAAAGTCCCTACAAAATTCAGACACTTTAAAAGATGTGAACAGATGTGCATTTCTTGGTAGGGCAAGCTGAACACACTAGTTTCATGCCTTCTTCTTCTTCGCTAAAAAGAGTGCTTTCCTTTCTTGTGCAGCTAAGAGTAGCACAAATTTCTCAGAGAATGTATTAATCCAGGAAATGTTATCGTTTAGGATGATGGTCAATGTGTGGGTTTGAATTGTTACTGTTCTTCCATAGAAATGTCAGGCCCTCCATTTCAGATAGCTTCAATGGATGAAAATGGAATCCTCAATATGTGGGTGAGTAATACATGTATGGGAAGAAAATATTACACAGGAGTAATAAAATACGGCAATTCAAATTTTGCATTTCTGATAAGAATTTCCTCCCTGCAAAATACAGCATCACTAGCCATTCTGTTGGAATTCTCCTTTTGAACTGACTCCCTAATGCTAGGATGTTATCTTTAGCTAATAACAGATACCTGAATTCATGAAAACATGCAATCAATAGTTTTTCTTCACAGGAATATATTCAAATATTTCTATTAATTGAATAATGGACCCTGGCCCTCATTCATCCGCCTACTTTTATTTTATTTTATTTGAATCACAGTGGTTTCAGAGACTGTACTGAATGTGAGAAGTCATATTAATAATTTATATTAAATAAATGTTCAAGAGACAAAATGTAGAAATCTGTGGATGAGATTACCCTGCCTAAAATATGGCAGGCAGGGAAGCACAGGGTCTGTTCCTCTTAAATACTGTCCCGACAACTCTCCTTCCCATCGGATGTTTTCAGTCTTTTTCTGATGGACATACCCTGAACTTATTGTTCACATATGAATTACCTCGCTTGAGGAACTGAGTGACTAAGTGCATAGTAAAAAGTGTTTCTCTTCTGTAGCACTAGGTAAGTCCCCTAAAGCTCTAAGTAATTTCCGTAGCAGCAGATTCAAGCCAATTGGTCTGTCCTTTGGAGTTCATGAAAGGGTAGCAAAAACCACAGGAAATGTGTTACAATTCCTCATTTGGGGGTTTAGGCTGTTTTTGTGGTTGCCAATCAAACCAACATGGTGCCAACCAGCAATTAAGTACAGGGAGTGATTTCTCCTTTTCTGCCTTCCATTAGGGAATTTCCAGTAGACATCTGTGTAGCATTGCAAGCATTGACAGGGAGTGAAGAATCTACCTGTGATCATTGTAATGTTAGATTTAACGCTAAAGGAATATTTAAATAGGCATGTCATACATTGTTAGAACTATTAAAAAACTTTAAAGTCTGGTAAATATTTGTTTTTTGATGTTGAATATTAACTTTTCAGGTAGTTGTAGAATTACAGAAAGTGGATTTAGCTGGTTCACAAACTGATTTAGGTAAGTACTGTCTGTTAGAGATAGAATAAAGTGCATGGCTTTTGAGATTATGAAATTACTGAGGAAGAAAAAAGGTCAGTGGTGACAGCAAATAATGTTGTAGAAGGCCAAATTATTGCAGAAAAGATTCATTCTGAGTAGAACATGTATTTGCTACTTTGGGTTGTACGTTAGGTATCATGAGCTTTATCTTCACTGCTGTCTTACTCTCATCTGCTATTTTGTACTGGCAATTGCCACCACAGACAAACACATTTCTTAAAATACTAAAACATATTTCTGTGTCCTCAACAGCTTTTTTTCAAGGAATGCAAGATTTTGTGTCATTCTCAGTCCTCCTGTTCTTTAATTTTAACCAAATTTGTTACACTGCTTTTGTTGTTACCGACACCTCCATTTTGATAGTAATGCTCAAAGTTCTCTTTTTGATCACGTTTCATTCAGTGTGGGAAAAGAGGTTCTGTAAAAGGAAAAAAAAAGGAAGGAAATCCATTCAGCCCTTGTTGAGTTACCAAATAAAGAAAACTACTTTTTTTGTTCTTGAAACAAATGTAGGCTTACATATTTATCTAGCTGAAAATGGCTGTGATTAAAATTTGGATCTGTTTTTGAATGCATATATAAATAACAAAGCAATGCTGACAAAGAGTCATTGATCAGTTTTATGTTTTATAATCTCCTGTGCCTTATCTGGCTATGCTGAGTTGCTAAAGCTGGGTGTTTGTGTCTGTGGAGAGGTGCGTTTTAAAGCTCTGGTGATGTGTTGGGCACAACTTTACTTCTGCCAGCATTCATTTTCTTTTCATTTGTAAAAAGTTAGTGGGTCTGAAGAGTTTTAGTCGTGTGTGCTACTCTACTGACAAGTAACATGGAGCAACTTCATAGAAGCATTCTTACTGTCTCATTACTATAACTCATTGTCTGGGATCCAAGTCAAATATTACAACTCTTTACATTTGAATTTTGAAATAAATTGTTCTAAATGATTTAAGATTCTTGCATATCAAAAACTCTTATCTACAAGAAACAATTTTATTATGAAGTATCCTTTTATTTATTAGCTTAGGTTTTAATTTGATGATAGCACTTTCTTGCAAAGTGCATGAATCAGTTTAAATAATTACTTTGTATATTTTTAGGCTTAATTCCTGGAGGGAAAGTGAAGTTAGTGCATAGCTCTACTATGGAATTGAATAGCAGGTAAGGAAACAGGGGCACTTGGATTTCACATGTGTATCTCATAAAGCTAATTTTTCCTATACTTTGTTAAATTACTGTTATGTAAGGTATATTTAGCAATATTTTCATTATTTTTTATACTTTTTAAAGCACACTTTTCCTAGAGCTATCCATAGATGTTTTGGATTGAGAGTTTCTGTGATACACTTGCATGGCTTTAGGAGAAAACTGCCTGTGTATTTTTGTCATCTTTTCTGTTTCTCCTAGCCTTTTCCCAAAGGATGTGCGCCTGAGAATGCCCCAGACACTGGCTATTAAATTTCTGCCTTCTAATCCTAACCATTTCATTGTTGGAACAAACATAGTGAGTAATATACTAAAATTCATTTCACTGTCATTTTTGTTTTTGGATGAGGATCCATTTACTTGGATATTTACCAAGGGACTGTATATAACATTTGTAATTTGAGAATTATTATTAAAATCTATTCACTTTTCTTAGCAATTAAGGACCTTTAAAGGTAGCTGCTCTGTGAAGTAAATATTTAAGTTTTACCTTTTGAATCATTAACTTTGTTGTAATACTGATAATGCATTTTTTTCTGTTTTGTTTTTGTTTTGATTCATTTTCTTTATGTTTTTTTTTTTAGGGTCTGGTAGGCCATGGTACAAGACATGATTTAAAAGTTCTTCCAAAGCTATTCAGACCCCGGGAGAGTGGGATGAGATCAATAAGCATCAGTGCAATTGATTTCTTCCCTTTTGGAAAGTCCCTTTTTTTGGTATGAAAACATTTTCATTTAATACAAGTTTATTTTTAATTACTTATCGAGAGAAGTTTTCCAATTAGACAAATTTAACTAGATGTGCTAGTTGATGTACCTCACTAATTCTAACTGCAACAAAGGGTGACAAATATTATGTCCTGATGTTGTAACTTTGCTTATGTGAAAGATGGAACATCTGGGGCTTACAGAAACACACTTTAGCTTTCTCACTTACTCTGATTTTCCTGAAATTCAGCATTACTAGCAGCTCTTCTGCAGTGATGAAGCTTCAGCTGTTTCTCGCTCTCCTTGTATACCCCTTAGTGACATAATCATTCTGGAGACAAGAGAGCTCTGAAAGAAAAGTCTGTGGAGCAGCTGTGGGCATTCCCTGCCATACACTCCTTGCCACTTCTTGCCTTTGCAGCTCGCCTGCTGATAACCCCTTGGGGTACTCATGGCAGCAAATGCATCCTGTGTGTGGTCAGGTGTCTTCAGCCCTGGCTCTGCAGTTTTTTACTCATCTCCCTTGTGATAGTTTATTCAATGTAAATTGACTCTGGTAGGATTTTCTATCTGCTTAACCCTGGATATACTTGTACCTGATCCTCTCTTAAATAATGCTTTATTGCTAAGTATGCCATGATTTACCTGACTTCATTGGGATTGCTTGAGGAGAAAAATGAAT
The DNA here is from genome assembly GCA_013396635.1 of Penelope pileata. NCBI lineage: Eukaryota > Metazoa > Chordata > Aves > Galliformes > Cracidae > Penelope > Penelope pileata. The sequence continues at coordinate 818,302 of WBMW01002277.1, forward strand.
ATGTTTGGCTGCAGTGTACACATCTTGTGTCACCATGTGGTCTCAGAACTTTCATTTACCCCTGTGGAAGTTCTTCCCTTTTTCACGAAAGCATTTATTTAGAGTGATACTGGCTTATACAAGTTTGTATTTGCAGAATCCTTTCTAATGTGAGTACAATTTACAGAGTAATCTTTGAATTGAATTGAATTGAATTTTTTGAAAACCCTAGAGAGGCTTCCTGTTGTGGAGAAGGCCCAAGGTAGCAAGAAAAATGTTATTTTCTATTCTCATGAAATGCTTTCATTACAGCAAACTTGTAAATGTTACACTAGGTGAAACAAAGATTTTAACAGAATGTCTGGAAGCAGTAATATCTGCCTGTCTTTGAATCTTGCTTTTAATTATGAATCAGTTTAGTATCACTACACCTTTCAGTGCAGTCTGTCCTACTGCAAGCTGTTCCTGGATTTACAGTTTGTGTGTGTCACTAAGTAGCCTTTTGAATTGGTTTCTGGGCTCTGAGCTCGCCCCGGGTCAGACAGCCATCAGGTTGTGCTGATGGTATTATTAGTGAAGCTGATACTTCAGGAACTTTTTAAAATGGGAAATGGGAGCTTCTTCCCAAGATCAGTGGATTAGATTACTCTAGTGTACTCTGTGCAGACGTACTGCTTTTGAACTCAAGGTCACATTAAAAGTTAAAATCTGGATAGTCTGTACAGTGAAATATGATAGATAGCTAATTGTATTTATATGCCTGGTGTTTTAAAGAATTGACTTGTGATTTTTATCCTGCTTAGTTTGTTATTCTTCTTTTTGACAATGATACAGGTTGGCTGTTCAGATGGAAGCATTAGATTACACCAAATGACATCAGAGCATCCCCTCATGCAGTGGAATGACAGCACAAATGGCCAGCCAGTTGTTGCCCTGCAGTGGGCTATAACAAGACCTGCTGTCTTTTTTGTCCTGGATGCATCATCTAACATTTACATTTGGGATCTTCTGGAAAATGATTTGTTGCCTGTGGCAAAGGAAACTATTCCATCAGCAAAGTAAGTACATTACATTACTCTATTTTTACCAAATTATTATTGTTGTTGTCATCTACAGTTTGGTTAGAGTTTGGGTGAGGATTTCTTTGCTTTTCTAACTGTGTTTTTTAACCTGCTTGAAGTGTAGAAACTACATCGAGTGTACTTTTAGTCTAGACTTATTTATGTAGTATTTTATGTAGTCTGATAAAGAAGTAATGGTAGTACAAATCAAAATCAGAAATAGTGCTATTATTGGAACAGTTGCCTGTATGTGGACAAGTTGCTGTTTATATGTGAAGAAAGATGGACTGCTTAAGTTCAAAGATAATTTTCTGAATCAGGATCTGCCCCTAACATACAGAAGATATGCTGGAGAATATCTTAGATTCCTGTTTATAATATGGTAACCAGTATAAAGAAACGTATTGTGTTCATTGTCACAAAATAAACAATAATATTTTTGGCTAGCATACCTTCACCAAGACTAAAACCAGGGCAGTCTCACAGCGCTGTTCCTGTAGTCAGTGTGGAGACCTGGCTATCCTGTAGATCGATCCAGAATCACAGTTTAATTTGACCTTTCTGAATTACTGTCTCGAAGATTTTCTTTCTTCCTTGCTGGGAACCCTACTGGCAGAGTCTGTCTTCCCCAGGCTTAAGTTATTTTGGTACATATACATCCTTCTAACTAAAAGTTTTCCTTACAGTTTTTCTAGCTGTAGCAAAGCACTGCTAATTTGGGGAGAAATAAATATATGTGTTTTTAAGTAGTTTAAAAAACAACTTTTTTTAGTATGAGTTAGGAAATACCGCAAAAAGTAGCCAGTTCATTTTTACAAGCTTGAAATAAGTTGTAAGTTATGATTAGAAGCTGATGATGGAATCTGTGAACAAGGGAAGAATTTCCTCTTACATTTACATTAAGTGATTGCTGCTGGTGGAAAGCTAAACAACATGCTGCGACTTGAAACAGGGAGGAATGTTACACTACGATAATGAGCAGATGTAAGGAGTCATTTAGATAACTGTAAGTAACTTGCTCAAAACATGTTTGAAAAGACCAATTTCTATCAATTTTGTCTCAATTAACCATCTTCTCTCCCCCCACCCTTGTTTGGTTTCAGTGTTGTAACTATGGCTCTACTTGGAGAACCAGAAAAAGCAAATGGGTTGTTAGGAGCTGTGCTGGCCAGTGACTCTGGGCAGATAGATGTTCAATATGTAAAGAAGAAGTGGGCACTGCCTCAGCCTGAGGAATCTGAGAAGCTAGATTTGATTCTGTCGCAGTCCTATTAGAAACAGGAAACCTGTTTGGGCTTATGATTTTTTGCAAAGTATTTGTATTATTTTTGACTGCATTTAAAGGATTTGTAGTATAATTTTGTACTTGTATATAACTTGTATATATTTTAAATAAAATCAGTGGATTGTTTCTGATGAAAAGATATATTTTATCGTAAAAATGACAGAACCAAATTTTGCTTGTTGTACTAAAAAGATTACCTGTATTTCCATATTGAAAGAATTTTAGACGTGTATATTTTCCAAAAAATACTGAAAATATATTCCTATAAATGACACTACTGTTTTTCATTATTCCCCTCAGAAATAAATAATTAGCAATCCTTTGTCTGGCAAGCATAAAATCGTGCCCCTGTGTTGGCAACCTGAATGTATTGCAGCTTTTATCTCTGGGGCTTTCCACACTAATGCTTGGTGAAGCTTTCTTACATCTACCTAAAAACATCATGCAAACAAATTTTCCTTGCACAGTGCATCACCTCTGATTTTGTCCCTGAGGCTTTGCAAAAGGAATACCTGAGAGCTCAGGCTGTCCTGCTACGTACACTGTTTGGATCAAGCACTGGGAACAACGTGCTTGGCACATGTACTGAAATTCTGAATCCGTTGGGTATCTAAAGCAAACCAAACCAACCTATTTAATCCTGTAAAATGCTTTCAGGGCTCCTGTAGCGAGGAAGAAGAGAGTTGTCTGTAACATGATTCAATTTTTATACACTGTTGGTAAAATCTGGAACAAAACCACCCACAGAAAACATCTTTAACTTTTGTAACCTACCAAATTCTGATTTGAAGATCATGAAGGAAAACATGATTAAACAGCAGAGATCTGGGGAACAAAAGACAATTGAAAGGTAATAGGTTCAGAATTTACTGGATGCTTATTTAAGCTATGTACTTTCTTTTCTAAAGTAGGCAAATCATTTATAAATTTTAATTAATTGCAAACTATGTAAAGTGTTCCTTAAATTGAGCAAACTCAGAGTGGCCACATGATGGTGCCAAGTCACTGCAGTAAAAGATGAGTGCTGCACACAATCAACGTGCACCACTCCGGGAGTGAACTTGTGTTCCTTTGCACATTCCCCTCTCCTCAGAAGCAACAGTGGCAGTCCAGAGAGCCTGAGGGAGTACTGGGGTGACTTCAGAGATCACCTCTGCTGTCCCGGTTCCCTGGTCAGCCATAGGTTTTATAATGGGCATGAACAAAACTGACTTTTCTCGTCTTCACTGTGGGGTTTACACAGTGACAGTGTATTCCTCACACAGGTGAGTCTCAGCAGTGTTTGCTTTGCTTTCTTCCTCTCAAATACCACATTGAAACAAGTAACCTCAACAACTGTAGATCAGGGGCACTAAAAGTTAGAAAAATTGCAGCAATTCAGGCAGAGAACAAATGGCAGATACTTTTTGCAGGAAGGTATGGCTACTGCGACCCACAGAAGGAAAAGAAAAAGAAACCACATCTCTTCCTCTCGCTCACCCACATGGATAGAACTACTGTTCTCTTCCCACCCACCCAATTTAAGGTCGAGTAAACTTTTGAAATCACTCTGGTCTTCCCAAAGAAAACTTGCTTATTTTCATTTCACTTTCAGGACTTACCATACCAAATTTTCTTACTGCAGAGTTTCCTATACATGGAAAATACAAACAATGGCTTTTGGCTTTTTGTTATCGTACGCTGTATGCAGTTCATTTTTCTCTTCTTTACTTTTTTTTTTTTCCCCCACAATATGCAAAAAGGAAAAACTGGCTGCCTTCACACAGAAGTTCCTGCCCATACCTCTGAACAGCTGTCAGTGGGTACCCTCGAATTCAAAGATCCACGCATTTTAGGCCGGTTGTGCTTGTGCTGCCTGGAGAGTTGAGCGCGAGTTAGTTCCCACACTGAGCCAGTGCTTCTTGCCCAGAAGAGCAGTCTTCTCCCTTGAATTTCAAACTAATGTAATATAATTGTATCCTGGTGCTGACAACTGCTGTTATGAGAGGGTAAGGAAAATGCTTGCTGCTTTTTTGCCCGTTTCCCACTGGATAAATGCAGACCGCTGCAGAGCCATGTAACCCAGCAACTGGGCGTATGGGTGTGAGCATTTTCGACCATGAATCAGAGAAGTGGGAAGTGTTGGTGTGCTGCAATACGAGGCAAGTGTTCCATGCATGAGGACTGATAAAACAATAGTCAATTTTCCATCAACTACTACTAATGATTGTGAAGTTAATACTGTCAACATAAGGTGTTGGATTTTTCTCATGTCTCAGAAGCAGGCAAAAATGCAGTCAATGAAGAACGAAAAGCTGTAGATGAAAGAAGTCCACTGTTAATTCCAGAGTGTTCTCACACCCGTATCATTTACTTGGCAGTTCTGGTATGTGTACATATGTGAGCACATTCTACTGAATGATCTTTATTTAGGAGGAAAAACTGGTATCGTGAAACATTGGCAGTAGTTTCAGTAATAGATATGTATGTATTTCACCTTTGAGCGTTTTGGAACATCTATTTTTCACAGAATCAACTGGTTAAAATTTACTGACTCACATAATAGAAACTTACCACTAAAATGATACAAAAGCTGAATCACTATCCACCCATATTAACGTTCATAAAATATCACCTTTTGATCACGAGCCAGTAAATCCTGGCAGCAATGCTGAAATATTTTAAATATGCAAAATGCCTGAAAGTTTTGGATAAAGTCCTGCTTTGATTTTCCACTTTATGAACATGCTTTGAAAGCTTTTTCTATTTAGAACATAAATATTAATAGTGTTTTCATTGGATTTTGTCATCTCACAGATGGGAAAATGAAGTTTTCAGTAGCTAAATAAGTTAACTGAGGAACAGAATTCTTGAATCAGATGGCTCATTCCTTACAACTGTGTCAAAATGCTATTATTGATCTGTCAGCCTATCTTTGCTGTGGAGATTGGGAGAACAGGAATAGCACGGCTCTTCTTTTGTACCAGAAGATTTATTTTTAATTGCACTGAATGTGGCCATCCTACCAAATGCAATTTTTCTTTAATTCATCATAGCTGTCATTTAGCTACGATGGGGTGAAAGGCACAGGAGCGCTGCAGCCTCCATAGCATAGGGGAAATATTCTAATAGCTAGAATTTTTTTAGCGGAACGTAGCTAAATCATAAAATCATTCTTTTTAAAGAGAGATGTTTTTTTCCTGATGGAGTTGGAAAGTTCATCTGAGTTTGTTCTAGGTGTAGAAATTCACTGGAATAAAGCAAGCAGATACTGAAGTTTCATGAAATTACTCAGCCTTTTGGAATTGGCCTATCTGTAGAATCCACATAGTCAGGAAGTGACCAGAATTTGGCCATCAGGAAAAATGATGAGGATAGTGGGACAAGAAAATAATGAGCCATATTTTCATTGCTAGCTCAACTTCCAATCCAGCTTATCAAGGTTCTATTTATAGACTGCTTCTATTTATAGATTGCTTGCTTGCCCATGTGTTTCTAGAGCTTGGTATACCCCTGCTTCAAAAATTAGCAACTTCAGGACTTCCTCATGAACAGCAGTCCACTGCCAGCTGGTTCTCTTACACGTTAAATCATATAAAGGGGAGGCTATGGTGGAGAAATCTGGGACATGTTTCCTCCAAAACACTAATAAGCCTAGAGCAAGTTGGAACTCTTTCTTATTTCCAGGCATTTTCTCCTGAACAAGAGTGGTTAAAGATTCAGGGGGAATACACACCATTCCTCCCCGTCACCAGATGATCAGAAACTTTACTTCGGAAGATGGCAGTTCTACCTTCCCTGGTGGAATTTGGAGCCCTAGATTTTTCCAGAAGTGCAATTATTTCTGTTTGGGTTTGCCCAGCTACTTCACTGTTAGTGCCCCTGACCAATATATCACAGATACATATCATTGATGTATTGGTGTGCCCTAGCTCCCTTATTGGGAGTGATTTGTGCAAGTTCTTGTGGTAACACGTGGTGAGCAATGGTTGGCGATCGGTGGAACCCCTGAGGAAGGTGTGTAAAAGCAAAATGCACAAATTTCCAGGTGAGGGCAAAACACTGTCTGTTTCGTGTAAGGGGACCATAAAAAACATGTATTTCACATCAGTGGTTACGATAATCTGATGAGCTTGCCCCTGTATGATTACAAGCAGTTTGGCCTTGTTAGGAACCTGTTGCATGAAAAGGGCAGTGAAGTTTGACAGAAAATAAGCCCCCTTGCTTGTCCTCAGACCCCAGGGGCTGGGAGCAGCTGAGCTTAGATTCTGAGTGATGCCCGGTTTGGCACTGTAAGGCTGGCTGAGGGCATTCAATATACGAACCATCACGATTACGGATTCACAAATAATGCTCAGATAGCCCGATCCATCTAGCCTCATTCTAGTGGGCTCTCATGACCACTCTTAAGGAGTTGTGGCTGCACCCAGTGAGAACTCTGATGGCTAACTCAGTGAATAGTGCAGTTTATTGAAGCAACAGATTACAGATTCTTTTGGATTGCTGGTGATAAATGCATTGTCTGCAAAGCATGTGGGGTTAACCAAGAACATGAGCAATACAGCTGACTACAATCACGTTAAATCATGGAATAACTCCATTAGAGATTTCTAAGTTTCCCAGAGAAGCACTTGGCATAAGCAGTTCTGTGAATCTTACCCAATACGTGTCCCTATGGGGAGATGGGAAGAGAGAGGCTCAGCTTGTTCACTGGTCCTGGCTTGTCTGCGATGGGATCCTTCTGCCCCAAATCCCTTCTCTCTTAAGCCATTTTATACTATTTTCTTACTTTCAGGTGTAGCTTGAGTGACTCTAGTCAAACATAACTTTTTCTTCCAAAGTTTACTTGAAAACATGCTTTTGATGGAAAAGTAGAAAACTGCTGGCTCAGGAAAACAAGATAGTTTAGCAGTTCCAATAGTACCATCAAGCCCCATCCCTGCAGGGTGATCACAGAATTTGGCCACGGGATCTCCACCCCGCTCCACACTCCATGTCGTTTTTTTCTTAGAGTCAGCATGCCAGGCTCCCCTGGTGTTTGCTGACAGCTAAGGTCGCAGGTCACATTGCTTAAGGAACTATCACGGAAGGGATTATCCAGCACATTCCACTCTTGTGTTGAGAGAAGGTTTGCTTTCTCCCAAGAGGTGCACATTTCATTAAGTCACCTCCATTGAATATTCCACATAATCCACTCCATGACTGTAGTCACTCAAGCCTCACAACATTTAGAAGGTGTTGGGGATGTTACATGTGTTCTTGTCGTGGGGGTCATCGATCACATCCATTACATATGTATCTTGTGGGGATAACAGGTGGACTAAACATTTTCCCATAATCCAAAATTTAACATACAGAGTGATTGTGCAAACGAAATACAATACAGCGAGTATTAGTAAGACAAGGAGAGGGTGAACCGTCTGGCTGAAGATTCCTGTGGCAGTCGGCAACCATCTGAGAAGTGTCCCGCCATTTATATTTGCCATCTTTCCTTACTCTTTCCAGCAGTTGATGTATTTCTTCTACATCGTGATGGGCAGTAATCAGAGCTTTTTGTCCATTTTCTTGAACTTGCTTCAACAGCCACTTCAAGTCTTCACGTTGCAGCAGTCTTCTCACCAAGGTGAGACCCATTCCAATAGGAGTAGACAGCAGGTTGTGAACTAGCATGTAATTAGATTGCAACAACTGATAAGAGGTGGCAGGAACTGCGTAAACAAAACCATGCCCTAGCGTTTTGACCAAGTTACAAACAGAAACGCTGGAGTGATTACTTGTATCTATGGTAGTATTACCTATGACTGTAGAATCACAAGTTCTCATACAAACACATCATTTTCCAACATACACAAGTACAGTTTCTGGGGTTTTGTTGGGATGTATTTCACAATGGCAAATGTTTTGTTCTGTATCCAGACAGCAACCCAGACCGAGGGGACACAGCCTCTCTGGGCTGACGCAGGCACCCAGGCGGACCTCCCGAGGGGAGATGTGGCGGTCCAGACTGTTGGCTGCGGGGGGCTCCGGAATCTGGAGGCCCCCCTGGGTCCTGAGGGAGGAGAGGGCTATCGTGGACGCAGGTGTGCTCTGCTCAACGAGCTGCTTGAGCAGATGGCCAGGCTGCAGCGAGAAATCTGCAGCCTGAGGGGCTCCTGGGAGTCTCAGAGGGAGGCGGACAGGAGGAGGCGTGAACCTACACCTGCAGACCGACAGCCCCCTCCTAAGTCCCTGTGAGGGGAAGTAGCCAATCCAGCTGCTCGCCTGCAGGACAGAGGGCTTGACAACACACAAGATGAAGGGAGCTGGACCCTCGTCTCTGCTCAGAGCAGGAGACATCTGTCCCCAACACCCACAGTGCCACCAACCCCCACAGTGTCCCTGGGTAATAGATTCAAGGCTCTCAGGCTGGCAAGGGATGAGGGTCTGGAAAGCAGTTGGAACCCAGGCCCAGAGAAGCACATTGAGATTGCAGGAAGTAACAAGCACAGGGAG
>WBMW01002279.1:0-53378 GCA_013396635.1 Penelope pileata
GCCTTAATAAGGAGTTATCATTTACTCATATTTTATTTATTTGTTCTTACATTCAGCTGACACTGTAATTTGAGACAGTTCCTCCAAGTCATATTCAGTGAAGAAAGGCTCCCATAAAGGATGCTCCCTGAGCTTCTGTCGTGAAAAATGAAGTGAATCATAAGACAAGGTTTTCTACCATGGTCTTGTTTTGTTCCTGTATTAAGTATCCTTCCTTTCCTATATTAAATATCTGTTGACCTATAAGGTTTGTGGTAAGTATTTTTCTTCTAGTATGTTTTAAAACATCTTATTAGGAACTTCATGGCTTTGGAAAAAATGCTTCAAAGCATTTTTGGCTTTCTAAAGTTTCATATTTAACTTGACGGAGCTTATTTTATTTCCATTCACCTTATTCACACAGTACTTTTTTTTGTACTGTAAATGCCGTACTATAAAAATTGCAGTATCCTGTAAATACTGCACTTCGGTAAAGTCTTTTTAATTTTGCTATTTAACTATTGCTGTTCTCTACTGTTTTTGTATTCTTTTATCAGACTGATTAAAGTATCTCTTGAATCACTTTGTATCGCTTTTTGTATTACTTTGTATTCTTGAAGGAAGCTCTTTGCTAACTACCGAGGTTTATTCTTTGGCTGGATCTTTTAGTTTACTTTTAGCAAGTTTTCTTGTTTACATAATTTTCCTTCACAAGATGAACATAGCTGTGGTGTTTTATTTTCTGTGTGTTTCACTCCTGCTTAGATTTGATCATGAGTGTATCACAATTAGAAAGGCTCTTTGGGAGAAAAGTTTTGAGATAAGTCCAATGTACATCTTACATGGACTTTTACATAGTGCTTGGTTTAGAAGTTTCACCTAAGCTTTAAAGTTTTAGCAAAGCTCGGGAAAATATTTACATCTCGCTTTTTTTGATCTTCTAGGAGGCCAAGAGCTCAGAGGAATGAATGAATGAATGAACACACTCAAACCCTACACCCACACTGCTGTTCCAGGAGAATGATCTCCAGCACCACATCCAGTAGATACTAACAATAAAAGTTGCTTTAAAAATATTCAAATCCTTTAAAACTACTTCATCATGCTAAGATTTTAAAGTGACTGGAATAAAGACTATCTGCTAACAACAACATTTAGAGTGGGTAACAATCCTGGTTCTAGCATCATGGTCCTATCTATTTAGATGGAGATGATCTTAAAATAATTAACAGTTTTGTAAAATAGATGCTACATTAATTTAAAGAGATTTTCCAGTTTCTACTGAGTTAAATTACATTTTCTCCATACAACTGTGTTATATATGAACAGAGACTTAATCTGTCCAGACTGGTGCATGGCTTTCTGCATTGCAGTCTTTGTCTTCTAGTTCTCATTTACTTCTCAATTTTGGCTCCAGAATCTCTGTTCTCCTGTCTCATGTCATGCAACAAACATGGACAATCTCTATCTAGTCAGGAAATCTTTTCTGCTAAATATTTTTTGCTTTATACAGAATTACAGAAAAGCTGAAGTGAGAAGGAACTTATGGGTATTTGGAGTCCAACTCCCTGCTCATAGTTGATTAGAAGGTTGCCCAGAAACATGTCCAGTGAGGTTTTAATTATACCCAAGAAGGGAGATTCCATAACCTCTCTTGGAAACTTGAACCAGAGCTCTGCCACCTTCAAAGTAAAAATGTTAATGATTAAATGGAGATTCTTGTGTTTAAGCTTGTGCCTATTGCCTCTTGTCTTGTCATGGGGCACAAGTAAGAAGACTCTATCTCTGCTTTCTTTACCCCATGCCTGTCAGGCATTTATATATATTGATTATATCACTCTGAGCTTTCTGTTCTCTAAGGTTGAATGACACCAGCTTTCTCAGCCTCTCCTTACATGTCAGATGCTCCAGTGTCGTCACGATCTTCATGACCCTCTGCTGAACTCACTCAAGTTTGTCCATCTCTCTCATGTACTGAACCGTAGAACATAGATATAGAAATATCTAAGTTGGAAAAGACCTTCAAGTATATCAAGTTCCACCATTAACCTATCTTACTGAGTCTCATCACTAAACCATTTTAGTGCCATGTCCACACATCTCTTACACACCTCCAGGAAGGCATATAAGAGATACTTATATATCCTACCCTGGACAGCCTGTTTCAGGGCTTGGATAAATTCTTTCTAGTATCAAATTTCGATCTCCCCTAGTGTAATTTGAGTCCATTTCCTCATGTACTGTTACTTGTCACTTGAGAAAAATGACAGACAGCCTCTCTGCTGCAACTTCCTTTCAGGCTATTGTAGAGAGTGATGAGGTCTCCCCTTAGCCTCCTCCAGACTGAACAACTCCCAATTCCCTCAGCTGCTTCACATAACTCTTGTTTTCTAGACCCTTCATCACCTTAATTCCTCTTCTCTGAACATACGTTCTAGAACCTTGATATCCTGCAGGAAGGGCTCAAAACTAAACATACTATTTGAGGTGTGGCCTTACCAGTGCCATGTACAATGGGACAATCATTTCCCTAGTCCTACTGTCCGTGCTATTTCTGATGCAGGCCAGGATGTCCACCTGGACACACCTTCTTGGACACTTGGACGCACTGCTGGCTCATGGCCAGCCAGCTGTCAACTAGCACCCCCAGCTTCTTTTCTGCTGGGCAACTTTTCAACCATTCTTCCCACTGAAAACAAAGCCACTCAGACTTTTTTCTGCAACAGGTTGTTATGACAGAAGTGCAGCACCTGGCACTTACTCTTCACAGAATCACAGAATCACAGAATTGTAGAGGCTGGAAGGNAGCCAGCTGTCAACTAGCACCCTCAGCTTCTTTTCTGCTGGGCAACTTTTCAACCATTCTTCCCACTGAAAACAAAGCCACTCAGACTTTTTTCTGCAACAGGTTGTTATGACAGAAGTGCAGCACCTGGCACTTACTCTTCACAGAATCACAGAATCACAGAATTGTAGAGGCTGGAAGGGACCTCGAGAGATCATCGAGTCCAACCCCCCTGCCAAAGCAGGTTCCCTACAGCAGGTTGCACAGGTAGGCGTCCAGACAAGTCTTGAATATCTCCAGGGAAGGAGACTCCGCAACCTCCCTGGGCAGCCTGTTCCAGTGCTCAGTCACCCTCACCGTGAAGAAGTTCTTCCGTGTATTGGTGCAGAACTTCCTGTGCTCCAGTTTAAGGCCATTGCCCCTTGTCCTGTCCCCACAGACCACTGAAAAGAGATTCCCCACCTCCGTTAGCCTCCCACACCTAAGATATTTATAAACATTGATCAGGTCCCCTCTCAGCCTTCTTTTCTCCAGGCTGAACAGACCCAGATTACTGAGCCTCTCCTCATAAGGGAGAACTCTTCAACTCTTGTTGAATGTTCTTGTTGAATGTTGAAATTTCTGTTGAATTGGCCCATCAATCTAGTCTGTCCAGATCCCTCTGCAAAGGGGATGCTCAAGCAGATTGGCAGTTCCACCTAATTTGGCATCATTTGCAAACTTAACTGAGGGGGCACTTGATACCTTCACCTAAGTCACTGATAAAAATATAAAACGAAACTGGCCTCAGTACTGAGTCTTGGGGAATGCAACTCATGACTGGTGCCAGCTGGATTTATCTTCATTCACTGTGACTCTTTGAACCCAACTATTCAGCCAGTACTTCACCCTGCAACCTGTACACTTGTCCAAGTCACGAGCAGCCAATTTACACTGGAATACTGTGGTAAATGTTGTCAAATTCTTTACTAAAATTGAGGTAAACAACACCCACAGCCTTTCTTTCATCTAATAAGTGGCTCTTCTTGTCATAGAAGGAGAACTGTGTAGTCTGGTAGGTTTCATCTTTCATAAACCCGTGCTGGCTGCTCCTGATCACTCAATAGTCCTGTATGTGTCATGTGATGACATTTAAGATGCTCCATAACCTGCCCTGGTACTGAGGTCAGACTGGTAGGCCTGTAATTCCCAGGATCCTCATTCCTACCTTTCTGGTAGGTGGGAGTCACAATCTTCAACCTTCAGTCAACTGGGACCACTCTGGTTAGCCAGGAATGCTGGTAAATTATTAAAAGTGGCTTGATGAGCACTTATACCATATCCTTCAGTACCCCTGGCTGAATGCTTTCTGTCCTGATGGACTTATGAATGTTCAAACAATGTAGTAGGTCTCTTACAGTCTTCCATTGAACTATAGGAAATTCATCTCTCTCCATCTTGTTCCCTGTAACTGTCAGGGAAGCTCAGACCTGAGCACAGCACAGAAGATATTTCTCACCAGTGCTAAATAGAGGAGAAGGATCACCTTCCTCAAACTTCTGGCAATCCTTTTCACTTGCTAGAGCCCGAAATGCTTTTGGCCTACTTTGCTGAAGGGACAGATTGATGGCTCGTGTTCACCTTTTTGTCCATCAGAATTCCTAGGTTCTTTTCTGCAAAACTGCTTTTTACGTAGTTAATCCCTCAGAATGTCGTATGTTACATTCCTCCCCATTATCATTGTTTGACATTTTACATTTTTCTTTGGTAAACTTTATATACTCCTACTAAGAAATGTTTTCCTCCACAAGCAACATTTGCTACTGGCCTGGAATTCTGCCTGCTTAGGATGTCTATGTATTGTCTTTGTGGTTAAGTGTCACATGTAATTAATGTGTTTTAGGGAAAAGAAAAAAAAAGATGACAACTTGGTTTTGACCTATCAGTCTGGTGTAGGCATATTCTATAGCATTATGTCTGTTTATTCCTAAATTTGTCTCTGCCTTTCTGTAGCTGTGGTACTCAGCTCTGTGCTGTCTTGGCCATGCTATTAAAGAAGAAATAGTTTTATAGTCTGGATGATTATCGTTCAGAAATTCTTACCATCCTAATTGAACCTATATCATGCTTTAACACATTTCAGCAGCTGGAGCTGCCCAGTGCCTTATGATTCCTTCTCTAGTCATTTTTGTTTAAAATAAAGGAATAGCATTAAACTCTTACATAAAAACTCCAAATTTTTTCTCTGATAAGCAAAATCTATAGATTTCCGTACTTTTTTCAACTCCCTGCTGGGGTTATTCCTAAAAACCAAGTGTTAGTCTTGCTACCACAGTACTGTTCAACAGAGCTTGAAATTAGCAAGAGGAGCTCAGGCCATCTGACAGCTAGTTCTACCATGGTCGCCAACTATGAACAAACAGCAGCAGCTATTTTACTCACAGGGGAAATAAGGTTTGCGAAAATATTAAAGAAAAGTGAATGTCACTGCTGGCATGGCAACACTTTGCATTAATTGATTCCTTGTGATTCACGCTGTCCTGACTCTGAGAACTGCAGATGGGAAGTTCAGAATCTTGAGTTTGGAAGCCTGAGTCTGGAGTTTAGAAGCTCTTCCTTCTTAAGAAATGGGAAACAGATCAAAAGTTCACTGAAGTTAAGTGGGATTTAGCTGAATTCTTTCTTCATGGATTTTGTAAATTCCAAGAACATTTCCTGTTAGTTTACTTTTGTTTGAGAGAATTCATCTATTTGATAATGACTATTGTAATCATTCAGTTGCAGGTACTGTTTTTTTTTTTTGCAAAAAACTGCTCTTTTTAATGTTTTCTAGAGCTAAGCTCTAATTCATTCACAAACTGCTAGCACTGTGCTTTTCTTATTATTGGCAGTGGATTTGTATGACTTCATAATGTGATTAATTTTGAAAGACATTGCAAATATTTTCCTGACAATTTTGTATAAATATTATTAAAATCACAAGTAAACATGAAAACTTTCATTGATCCAGGGTTAAATACAAAACCGAAAAATGATTAACTGGCCCAAAGAAGTGGTAACTGAAATTTGAAAAAAATAGGATTTCCACTCAGTTATGTGTCTCAGTTCTTGAGTGCAAATATGTACCAAATCTGAGTTGTCTAACTTAACAAATCAAACTGGAATTCTCAAATAAATTGATTAGACTGTCAGTAAAGTTGAGAATATTGTTTGCTTTTGCTACTCTTTTGTTTGGCTTGTAAGGTGGTGATTGATGAAGTTTATATTCCTGTTACTTGTTCCACCTTGAACTGTGAAATGGATGAAGAAAATAGAAAAAAAAGTGAATTTTCCAGATCTTTTTCAAGCTTTAAGTTAAAATGTGAGGATATTGCAGATGTGTTTGAATGAATCACTTCTGTCATTTACAGAGGTTAAATCTTGATTTCTTGATCTGATCATACTCCATTGCTATTGAAAAACGTGATAATACTACAGGTTGGTAATGAAAATTAGCAGGTTGTCCAGAGAAGCTGTGGAATTTCCATCCTTGGAGATATTCAAAACCCAACTGGACACAGCCCTGAGTAACCTACTTTAGTTGATCCTTTAAGCAGAAGAATTGGACTAGGCAATTTCTAGAAGTCCATTCCAACATCAGCCATTCTATGGCAATACCAAATATTATCTCCCAAAATGAGAGCTCAATGAATATAATGACTGTGATATATCCAGCTTTCCTAATATACTTGTTTTCTGCCATATTACACCAGGACTCTGATCTTGAAAACTACTGTTAGTAATGAGTCATCTGAATCAGCATGGGGTCTTGTGAGGCAGACAGCCATTGATATTGACCATTTTCATTCTCTTCCAGTTTTTTTACTTGCACAAATATATATTTAATCTGAAGTGGAATATACAACATTCTGTCAGAAGGAAGAGAACTTTAAATAATGTTACTGTCTTCCTCAAACCACAAAGAGTAATCTACAAATGTAAATGTAATTTTGCACTTAAAGAAATGAAAGCAGTGTGAATTATGTAGCTTGAAACAGCTATTTCTAACACTGAATATTCAGAAGGAAGATACAGGAAGAGCAGAGTGAAGTAGTGTGATTTGGTGACTGCACAAGGTAGATGGAACACCACCCATGTGGCTAGCAGCTAGTGAGCCAGAAAATCAAGCTTTACCAAGAGTGAAACATTAGATCCCATGAGTCTATTTTTCAGTCTAAATGGATAGTAGCTTTAGTGGCATTTCATTAGGTCTACTCACATCACCACATCCCAGTGACCCTATTCCATATCTGCTCTGCCATCAGTTTTCAACAAAATTCTGCTATATTCTGTTTTGATTACCTGCAGTACAAAAAGACATCCCACGTTGACCTTTTAGTGAGTTATTTAATACATGCTGAAAGCAGTTCTATTTTGACAGCTGAATTAAACAAAATATAGAGATTATAGCTAGTCAAGGCTTCAAGCGTATTGTTTTTAGCATAGTAACTACAAAGAAAACTGCTTCAATTCTCCACAACTCATTTAACACTGGATTTAAATATACATGTAAATGTGATGGTCCCACTACTCAGCTCATGTAGACTTGTAACTACCCACTAGATTATTTGTGTTTCCAGATGCCTTAGAAATTCAGTTTGCCAGATAATTCCTTAAAGTCTTGTCATGCCTACCCAGCAATGTCGTATTATGAATGTTTGATTAATGTCCTGATATTCCACTCAAATTAGCAGTGCCATTTCAAAGTATTCCATCTCCCGAAGGGAAATTGTAGCCTGATATTCAGGGGATTAAGCTGCTGATAAAGCAATTATAGTTTAATGAAATCTCTCCTCCTTACTTTCATATTTTTTTCATTATAAGACAATAATATAATTTATAAACAGGCAAAAACTATGTAGTCAAGCATATTTAGAAATGTTGCATTTAAAAGACCTAATTGTTTGACTTTGCAATCAAACAAAAAAGAAAGTGTGACAACTCATTCATTCAACACTTAAGCAAAACCAGTTTTTCATTGGGATCACAGCAATTTAGTGGAAGCCTTAGTATTTCCAGAGATCCTTAGTTTTATCATGCGACAATTTTTAAATTTTAAAACAGAATCTTGGAACGCAGACATATGCATGGTATAATCTGACTATTAAGAAGCAAATGTTTTGTCTAGAGTGGATAATCTGACTGAGCTATCTTAAAAAGGTTAGGACTGTTTCATTATGCTCAAAAATAATAGACCCAAGGATAATTATAATAGGAGAAAAAGAAAACCTCCTGAAGAGGAATATCATTACTAGAAACTCAATAATGTGTTTTAATAATAAACAGGCATTGCAACAACAAAACAAAATAAACTACCACATTTTTTCAGGCTTATATTGCTCAAAAAAAAATCATTTTGTTCTCCAATTAATTAATCTGGGAACATGAGATTACTACATGTGAATCTACTGTTCATACTTGTTCCTGTTCATCAGTCCAAAGAAGGATGAGTGCAGTTTTGTTGTGAGTGAGGAATTTGCTTGGCCTTGTGGCAATGATGTTACTGTTCAATAAAGGCATGTCAGACCCTGGAGCAAATAGAGCCAATAGAGCTACTGAACTATGTCAGGGCCCATAATGCTTTTTGTGTGGTAACAGTGCTTTGGACATTGATCTCCTTCTTGTCCTTTCAGAAAAGAAGCATGTAATGCCAGTATTTGCTACCGCTTATTTCCCTTGCCCTTTCTTTAGCGAATATTGGAAAGATTTTCAGTCAGATATCTGGAAATGGAGAATATGGCTTTATGTTTTCTTCTCCAGTTGCTAATCTTTTCTCAATATGCTTTAGGAAAATATGATAAGGACAGCTTCTGTCAAAAATAGGTCAGCCTTATGACTAAACACAAAGCCTTTTCTGAACTGCCCTGTTAATTGATTTCTACTACAGTTAGTAACAGAATGTCTCTGCAGGGTGTTTCTACATTTAAATTTTCCTCTTGTTCCATTCTGTCTATTTTTGCTTCACCTGAAGTTAGTTCAGGAATGACTTTGACTTGTGCTACAGTTTCTACCCAAGGAAGAATAAAGAGCTACATCCAGAGGTATATTAATCTAAAATTTCACAGTTATTTACTATGCATCAGGCAGCTCTAAATCTTTTCACAATCCTCTTAATTTGAAATGATTTTACATGCAATATGCTGTTTTCTTCTGCAACACTTTTTACAGACCTCAAACCATTTTTAGCTCACAAGATAAAATATTAAGTGCTATAAACAGTGCACCAAGAACATTGGTTGGGCTTTAATTTCCCATTAATGTGCAAAAAAGAAAAATATATTCCCATCAATATCTGCATTAAGTAGACAGATGTAGGAGTACACTGAGTGATAGTTACGATAAAACCTAACAGATATCTTTTCAGAAAATACTACTGCACCTACTTATATTTTAATTTTGTATCAATAACATCTCAAGTGCTTAATTTTGTACAAACAAAAAAGAAAGCTTGATCACATTCCCAGAGAACTAAATATCAATGTGAAGAGATGCAAAAACAAGGTATTAGAGAACATGGCAATATCAAACATGGCAAAGTGTTTCAGGCAGTTTTCTTCATCTTCATGCTTTTTGTTGCTGTTGTTGTTGTTTGTCTGTTTTGTTTGTTTTTGTTTTTCTTTTCCCCAAACCTCCATTTTGGTGTCATATTGGAGGATTTTCGTGAGCAGAGAAGATGCATGCCTGACACAGAGATCATCTCCATCAGTCAGCAGTATATTCTCACCCTAAAATAGGAATTGCTAAATGTTCTCAAGAAAAGTCTGCCAGAATATTTTTAACTTATGTAGAGCAAATATTTTTATCTTACCTCTTCTTAGAAATGTCTGAATCATTTTGGCTGAATTTTTTTTTTCTCTTAATTGACAGATGGATCTGGTGGATGAGTTAAGCTTTCTACTAGAGATGTTCTGCTGTAAGTACATTTTGGATATTTAATCTGTCTATATAAAAAACTAGAATACAGATTTCTATGTTTAACATGCATATTTCTCAACCAAGCCGCCTTTGGATGTGGCTTTAATTTGTTTAATTACTCATTTCTTTATTTTTCCCCTTGTTATTTTCCCCCGTAAGTCATTAAGCAGTTCACTTCTTATGGTGCTAAGTCTATCATTTTCTTTCTTGTTTTTTAAAATTCTCTCCATTTCTTAGATTCTAATGCAACTACATAAGAACTTTTTTATATATATTCTGTGAGAACAGGGTAATCATACCAAACAAACAGATAAAATAATAATTGAGGAATGTGTTTTGTATTTTGATGGTCTAGTACGTAGAGATGTCAATGACAATTACATATTGATTGTGTTTCAGTCCTGCTTGGGTACAGACTTCATTTGTGACCATGGTTTCTCTACTGTTCAACTCACGTGTCTAAGTGGGAACATTGTTTCTGCAGTACAACTAGGTAATTAGAGAAGCATCTCTGGAGGCCATCTGTCTTAGTTTCTAACTGAAACTTTCTCTCGGTGTCTGCTACAAAGCTGTGTTTTGGTTCTAGAAAGAAAACATGGCTGATAACACCCGGCAGCGCTGAACAGAACCAAGGACATTTGTATGTCTCTTCCAGGAAAGTAAAGAGGCTGCGGGGGGCCGCAGGGAGCTAGGAGAGGACAAGAATGGGGCAGCTGACCCAAACTGACCAAAGTGATATTCCATACCATATGACATCATGTAATATAAGGAAGGGAAGTGAGCGGGGAGGGCCTGTTTGCTTGGGGGATTGGCTGAGCACTGGTCGTGGTCGGTGAGCGATTGCTTTGTACAATCACTTATTTTGTATATAATTATCATTACTGTTATTGTACTCTATTTTCCTCTTTCTGTTAGTAAATAGTTTTTATCTCAACCCCCGAGTTCTACCTTATTTCTCGATTCTCTCCCCCATCCCAGCTGGGAGGAGGGGGGGGGGTGAGCGAAAGGCTGTGTGGGGTTTCCAGGCCTGCCTGCTGAAACCAGAACACCATTTCATCTTACTCTAAAAGAGAAGGTAAACACATAGAGGAAGTGGCTTCCTCTCTCCATTCCCTGAACAGAATTGAGAGAAGTAGCTTAGACTACATAAAAAATTTAAAGATAACTAAAAGTAAGTGAGATGTGTAACAATATTGAGGAACATAAAAAATTTTTTTGCCTCTTAAAAATTGGTTGAATTTTGATGTAAATGATTGGAAGGAAAAATATTTGAGAAGTTTTTATTTTTCCAAATAATAAAGAAAAAGTAGTTTGTTTCACTCTTTTCTTCTCTTGGACACTCATCATATCGCCATTATCATTGGTACTTTCTTATTCCTGCTAACAAAGTCTATAAGGCTACATCTTTGCTCTTAATTTTCAGCCACTAGCCTTGAAACTTTGCACCCTCTAAGCTGATGTCTTGTATCAGTACTGTGCAAAGCAGTTGATTTATACCCACGAGGCACTGGGACAGGTTGTCCAAAGAAGTTGTGGATGCCCCATCCCAGGAGGAGTTCAAGGCCAGGTTGGATGGGGCCCTGGGCAGCCTGATCTAGTGGGTGGTAATCCTGTTCATGGCATGGAGGTTGGAATTAGATGATCTTTAAGGTCCCTTCCAACTGTCCAAACATATGCTGCTGTCTGTAACCAAGTCAGAACTGACCTTTCCTCAGACTTTCATCTTCCCTGGTTGTTATGTGTTTCTTAAGTTTTTTTTCTTCTTCTTTTTTATAAACTACCTCTTACCTAAACTGGATTTGGCAATCTCAGGCATGTCTCTTAAACTTCTGTGATGCATCTAACAAAAAATAAGTTGTGTGAAAATAAGAACTTTTTAAATATATCATTAGAGAGGAAAACAATTCCCAGACACTCAGCATATTAGGCCCTAAAGTTTCAGTTATTTGATCTAGAAATTATATGTTAAAACCACATGAACTCTCCAAAAGTACATTCCTGGTTTTAGAGACTAGCTGGCTCACTTAACTCCCAGAATCATTTTACAATATGCATGCACTTACAATCCTCCTACAATAAGGATAGACAAAGGAAGAACAGTCTCTCTGAATTCTGTTTGTGAAGAAATACTTCCTTTTTCAGCTTTAAAAATTTTAAAAATATCTGTCAAAACAGCTAGTGAAAAATGACTGCAAAAATTTTGGTGCCAGAATGCAAAATTCAAAATACTAACAGCAACCACAAGTAAAGCATTCTACAGTGTTTAGATGGTTCCCTTTCATAAACTGAGTGGACTTCCAAAAATATGATTTCAAAGCCAGTAGATACCTTAGACCTACTGATCCGGGGTTTAGCATATGACAGGTTTTAGAATATCACCACAGTTAGGCGGAAAGTAGATATCCCAGATGTTTATTTCATCTTCTGAATATTTCAGGAGATGGGAGATCTGGTTTTGCATAATGAATGGACTTTTTTTTAATTTTTTTTATTTAATTTTTTTTTACCAAACAGAAACATTTGTAAAGATTTGTATAGAATAACATAGAATAACATAGAATATCTGCTGGTCTGGATCAGAAATTGTGGCACATCCACATTACATTATTAGTCCAGAGCAAAATGATGAATTTCTTGATCTGCTGTTTTCTTTTTTTTTCTTTCTTTTCTTTTTTTCCTCATAACTTTTTTTTTGCATAACTTGTGGGTTTCCACAAGCACATCTGAAAGGTTCCAGAGATGAAGGTTAGATCTGCTAAGAATAAATCTTCACAAATCTTTTTTTCTTAGAACCTTTTGCAAAACAGTTACATAAAAGTTACCCCACTGACTTTATTGTTTACCAGCTGATGCACGGTCTCAATGTGTTTTCTCTTAGCTTGTTCCTCTAATTAGAAATCAAAAAGGTTTATTGAAAACGCTGGTGAACTTGGTTTCAGCAAACAACCACATTGAAAAGGGTAAGTAATGTTCACATAGTCAATCTGAGAACAAGTATCTTCTTCTGTATCACTGGGTAGCAGTAGAAAATGTTACTTTCTTTAGCTGCTTGTTGGAACTTCCTAAAGCATTACCGTCTTTGTTGATGTGTGAGTGGCACAATTTTTGTATGAATTTGCTGAAACAATTTAACAGTAAATTATGGAACTGTTTTTCACAATGTTGCATGTTGGCAGATTTGCAAAATCCCTCACATACTTCATGAAAGTGTTGAAAAGTAATGTCAGATATTGAGCCAACTGGATCTAAAGAAGACATCTGTCCTACATCCTCATTTGCAGTTTGGAGACAGTTTAAGAAGCAGTTGATTACTATCTCTGAAAAGAGATACTGATAGTAACTGCTGGTCACTTACCATGTAAGCATTCCTTGTCTGTTTCCTTGCAAAGTTAAAAAAGGTCAGAATGAGCTACCTTTGGGGGTGGCAAACTAATCTGCACAGCAATAGACTGAGATTGTCTGCACTGTTAGTTATCATCTCAAGGTGTTGCAAAAAGCTGGAATTTGCTCACTTCTAACCCACCATGTTTGGGACTCTGACTTCAGATGTGGCCAGAGAAGAAGAAATGCCTTGAATCCAGAGGTTTAAGAGAGCGGCTCTCAATTAACTGTATAAATTATTAATTAAAATTTACACACAGGACAGGCTTTACCCAGTAGGCAATCAGGAAGGACGAAACCATTTATTTACGCGAACATAAACTGTAATATGCAGTGTGCATCTGACGCAAAGAGATCTGGTTTTGTTGTTGTTTGTGTTAGAGAAGTAACCGTACATTTCTGTTTCTTTTTGACTGTAGCCTGTTATGGGAAAACCTTGCATCTGCTTAAATTTAGGTGAAGTGGATCCTCCTTTAGAACCCTTTAAAGGACACTTCTTATCAAATATATATACTAATTGAGGATTAGTTCAGAGAAGTGGCATACTGTCACTCTAAGTGCCCTTCTCTACAGTTTGTAACTAAAGCAGTCTGTGGAGTTACTGTCATACTGATTTCACTATTATTTCTAGCGGTACAGAAAATATCCTTGCAAAAAAATTTCTTTTTGTCTGCACTCTACCAGGTGAACTCGCCCTCCCCCCTCCACGTAAGTTCCTACCAAACCTGAGACAAATTTGGCTGTTCCAAACTGTCATGCTGCAATTCACACAATGTATAGACTAAAAATTAAAAAGCAAAATTAATCACAGTCACAGCCTGTTCCCTAGGTGCGTTACCACACTGAGACCACATTTAGTTGATGGATGACATATATGCTATCTACTGCATATAATGCATATTACATTTTCTGAGAACATCACAGTCTAAAATGATAGCTTAAAGTATTTTACAAACATAAAATTTTAAGATGATAAACTGAGTGATAAGAATGCATAAAAATGAGATGGCAAGAGGACTGTGAAATATTTTTAAAATTTTGTCTGTCATATAAACAGTATTCTTACTTATCTATGGTTTTAAGGAAAAATACTTTTCACTTTAATGGTTATCTGCTTTGTTCTTCCTTTTTTTTTTCCTATTAAAAAGGTATATTTGCTTGAACAGTCATGATACTTTACTCTTTTCATGACACTATGTTCACCATGATGTAACATGATTGTCTTCAATTGACTGTGAAGCACGTTCTATTATACACAGGTTTTTAAATATTGAGTTCAATTGCAGTTGCTTGTTACATTTATTTTTAGCTTTGGATTCACTCATGTCTGCTGCTGACTATTTCTCATATTTTTTCCCTATATATTTGATTTTATATGCCTAAAAAAAATGATGACAAATCTGACATATTTAAGACACTTGTCATTTCTTATGTTTCACAGCTCCTTTTGTGTAAAGAATTGTGATGAAATGCACTGACTTGAGCATGACTAGTGAGTTCCATCCAGCATGGTTTAAGCTGTATATATTTTGCATTTTCAGGGAGGATTTAAGTGTTATAAATCTTCATTTAGTTGGGCTCCTCTCCTGCTTCAAAGCACAAAAGAGAAATGAACATTAGTTTTAATGCATTTCATTATTACGCTGATGATGTGTGAAAGGTTTGCAAGGATCTTTTTTTCTGGAGAACTTCAAAGCAGGATTGGAAAGAATGCCATCACTTCTCTTTTCCATCTGAATTTCACATGGTGTGGGATGAGAGGTGATATGCCTCACTTGGCCACACTTGAGCTGATGAGTCTGATTATTAGAAGGGTGTAAAATTCATTACTCACAGCTATGTAAGTGTCCTGTACTATGTCATACCACAGTCAAAAGGAAAAACGGCAGATGTGACCAATAAACAAATACATTATCTCAGAACAAGAAAAAAGATTTACAACTACCTTTAAATATTGTCATCTTTTCCACACAACCCACACTTTCTAGAATGTTTCTATAATTCTGAATAAACATTTTGATATCTGACTTTCATTATTTACTTATTTACATTTGAAATTGAAAATGAATATGAATATGTAAAACAAATGAACATTAGAAAAAGGAAGCTTTATAATTTCACTAATTTCTGGATAATAATATACGTGGTGTACAAAGTGGGGCTGCAACACCTGATTTTGTTAAGTCTGAAGAAGAGATATAAATAGGGATCCTAGTGTCTATCCTCTAATGTCTCATGGCAGAGTATAGCACAAATGGAATCAGACTCTTCCTGAAAATGTATGTTAAAAAAGAAAGAGAAAACTGAACTGTAAACAAGGAAAAGTCTGATTTAACATTGGGAAAAAGAAAAGAAATTTCGCACAGCTTTTGAATGTTAAGCTTTTGAATGTTAAGCTTTTGAATGAGTTGAACAGATTCTGTGTATTGGATCAGACTGACCTCCAGAGTTTTCCTCCAGCAAAAATTATTCTCTCATCCTATACAGGAAGCTTTCAATAGAATACTAATTTCCTATACATAACCTAATGTTAATATAATCCTGTGGGCAGCAAAGACCTGCTGCCTATAGCTTTCTGCAGTATGTTTGGATTCTCTTAAGCTGACCTTACAGTCTTTCCCTGAGTAAGGTCACTAACAGTACTATTTTTAAACTAGACAGATGTTTTGCATAAAACTTGAAGGAAGTTCATGGCTTAAAGATATTTATCTCTATTTGAGAACCTGATGAAATTAGCCAGTGGTTCAAAAGGCAGAGGCATCCATACCCGATGTGATTTTTATGGAGAATACTTTCCTTAGAGAGCCAGGCTGAAATCGAGGCCATCATGTGCCCATCAGTCAGCTGGGACTTCTTGAATTTCATGTACATTAGTGCTTCTTCCTACCCAGTTTGCATAATGTTAGCACTTGTATGTCTGGACAGGAAATTTCTTACATAGGATTTTGTGGACCACTTTCTCCTCAGCTGTTACCTTGAGTTTCTATTCTCTACAAATGGGAATATTGGGCATTAAATTTCTCTGTTAGTGCCTTTAATTTGTTTGAATGATTTTCCCGATGAAGACAAATGAGATCTGGGAATAAAAGAAACTTATCCGTTACAACTATTTCTGCACCAAAATAAAAAATAAAATAGATTTTTTTCAGAGATAAAGAGCAAAGATATGCGCATCTGTGTATGTGCATAGTCATGTCATTCTGCAGGATTGCAGTCAGAAAGATTTACAAGTCATCAGTGAAAGGATTATTGCCAGATTACCAGGGTAATCTTTCCTTAATAGTGTTCTGATGTTTACAAAAAGAAACATAGCTAATACTTCAACATTTTGGTGCTTGGCATTTTTTTAAAAGCAAACAGGTAAATACAATAATGAAAAAGTTCTTGGACAGACTTGGACTCCTGTCAGTTGGGTGGTTTTTATAAATTGCAGGATATTAATGTTGTAGAGAATATGTAGCCAAGACATTTGTGTCTGATGCCAGGAAATCCTCTGGACAAAGTCTCAGAAAAATGGCTACCAAAAAGGAGAAAAATAAAGGCACGTGAAATGATCTTTTACCAATTCATGGCCATATGCTACAAAATAATGGTTACTTGTAACAGCGGACTCTTAAATTCTTCTCAGGAGTGAAATGTGGAGGGTAAATTCTTAACACTTTACATGTTAAGAGCCTCAGTTAATATGCAGAAGAGGAAGCCATGGTGGAATGGCTGAACAAATATTGTGAAATTACTACTGTACTCATATGGCGGTTTTCTAAAACAATCTCTAAATAATTTTTTTAAGTCTGCTGTTAAACTGAAAAAGCTCAAGTTCTTGCCTTCAAATTGCTAAACTATTTGTATCAGT
Source organism: Penelope pileata (assembly GCA_013396635.1). Classification (NCBI taxonomy): domain Eukaryota; kingdom Metazoa; phylum Chordata; class Aves; order Galliformes; family Cracidae; genus Penelope; species Penelope pileata. Next base: position 16,932 of record WBMW01002279.1, read on the forward strand.
TAACCTTGATCATATTCAGAGAAAAAAGAATAGGATGAAATTAGAATTTTATTGTACTGATTGAAATAAACATCCATGTTCTGTGAGAAGCCCTGCTAGTAAAATGTGATAAAAAATATTTTATTTTGATAGATATTGTATTTTTAGACCACCTGGAGAATATTCACACAGTCTGATGAAGTCTGCTTATTTCTGTTCTATTTTCCTCTTTTCCTGGCACCACAAAATTGTATGTGTTCAACATCTTCCACGAAAAGAATCTCCAGTCACTTTTGCAATTTATGCTAATCTCAAACCACTACATAAACTATCATAAAGTTCACAGAGTGCAGGAAAGTTATTAAATTTTGTGGACAATATACTCTCTAGAATGAAGGACTAAACATCAACCTGGATTTGAATAACTGAGCTGAATTCTCAATGCGGACACTAGCTTTAGATAACTTTTCTCTTGGCATTAAGTTCACCATGTCTAAAAACCACTTTTTTTCCATGCCACAGCATTCACTGTTGCCGCTTTTAAACAACTCAACATGACATGTAAATACCAATAATTATTTCTAATGTGGTTATGATGATGATAAGTTGTAGCATCATTTTGACAGGCATAATGACAGACAAACTAACAAGTTAACTTTATTTAATAAACTCATTTGGTGAATGGAAGAAATGCAATAGATTCCACATTTCTGGACTTTTAGTAAAATATCACTTACGTAGGAGACAGATTGAAAATCATAAATAAAACCAGAGAAAATGTGTAAGAAAGAACTAGCTACAAGGAAAATTACAATACACAGTGATGAAATGATATCGGTATTGCTATATCACTGGCAGAATTTCCTAAGAATCAAAATACAATAGATATTAAAATCAGTGAAGTGATATGTCATTTAAAATTGCTGATATCCTGAAGTTCAGAGATATCGCTACAGTGAAACCCTACCAGAGCAACAAGAGAAATTAAATGATCTTGAGAACTTGTGTAACGAATATGAATGTAGTTTAATAGCAAAGATTTCAGAACAAGACTCTTAAAAACTAATAAAAGCAACCCCGGTGTTACTCTGGAAATGTCATCAGTTGGAATTGACTAAGGAAGAAAAAGAAATTTTCACATAAATTGATTTCAGCTTGACTATGAGAAACATTTATCAGATGGCTGTGAAAATGGAAATGTGATCGCCAGGAATGTCAACCTAAATATTTTTAGTTAGGATTGGAAAACATTAATAAAATGTAGAGCCTACAATTTACTACAATTTAGCAGTTCTGTCACACTGGTCACTCATGTTGAAGAAGGATAAATTTAACTTCAAATAAATGCAAACAAGAACTGCTATGATGATGTGGAGTGTCTGAAATTCAAGCATACCAGAGTGCTGTAAAATACTTAAATCCAGAAAAAAGAAGGAAGGGAGACATAGGAGGTCAGTGCGTATGGATAGGGAGGACATAGAATGGTACTGGGGGAACCAGAAACATAACTGCTTTCATTAGAGGATAATGATGGTACAAAATTAGTTATTATGTGAGTGTCCCATAGTCTTCCAGTGAGAGTACAGAGGACAAAAAGCAACTAAGAACTGATATTTCACTCCTTTACAAATAATCTCTGATGTGATTGCTTTTGGGGAACTGGATTCTATAGTCCAGACAGTCCCTTTATATATGAAGGTTCCTTGTTTATGAGTACTCATGAAGTCACTTACTGCATAATGACCTGCTTTTGGCTTTCTTAACAGGATTACCAAGGTAGAGGAGAGGAGCTATGGAGTTGCAGCTTTACCTGCAAGTAATTGGGAAAGAGGCATCTACCAAGAGAAACGGATTAGCTTTAGGATGGTCTGAGATTCTAATATATAGCATCTCACTTTGGATCAGGAACTTGTGTTTGAAGGAAATCTCCCAGTTGGATTTGTGACACAATGATTTGTGACACAATGATATCTTGGTGCATATGAGTTAGGCTTTAGTTTCCCCTGAAACTGAAATAGATTATTCATTCTGGGGGCCACCTTACAGACTCCATGCTCGGTAGGCTGTTCAGTCTTTAAAAATCTTCTTCTATCTTTAAAAATAATCTTGCGCTTTGTGCAAATCTTTTTCTCCTAACAGTGCTTTCTCTCTCTTTCTCTGTCTCTCTTTTTTTTTTTTTAGGATGAAAACAGCTGCAAACTCTGTTTAATTTGCTTTCTGCATAGTGAAAGACTGTATGAAGAGCATACATGTTAGTACATTGCCAATATTGAATGTGGTACCAATCATGCTTTCCTACTAAAGACAAGCCATTAAACATTGTCTCACTTACACATAGATTACTTATGATGAATGATACTAGGAACAGATACAAGTAAAGCTAATGTAGATAGTCTACTTTCATAACCGTAAATGATATCCTGTGTTTGCATTTACTTTAAAGTTGATCAGAAAAAAGCAGAAGATAACCAGTGGAAGAAGATAACAAGTGGTAGAAAATGTGTTGATCTTTTCTTTCATCTCTGTGTATTTCTAATAGATAAATGCTTCGCAAGTAGTTGTATCAGAGAGGATAAGAGGCCAAAAAAATAATTTCATTATTAGTGACAGCTACCTAAACCTCAGTTCACATACACATTCATTTGGAAAAGGTATATTTAGTACTCACATCTTCACCTAAATAACAACAAGTGATAAATACAGGTAACTAGTTTAAAATATAAGAAAGAAGTAATTTCCATTTGTCTACAGTAGGACATAAACTCTCAAACCAGGTGAGATTTTCCTCAAGAAGTCTCAGAAGAGGATTATGCTGGCATCCTGTTTTCCCCATTTCTTTTGTGAAAAGAAACAGATATACAAACAACAAAACTTTTTCCTGGAGAAAAAAAAAAAGGAAACAAAACCCAGAAAACAAATTAAATTCATTTTCTGCTTCCATACCTCCCATTTTGATTTTTGTTATCCTGTGTAATCCTTCCTGTTTCTCCAACAGAAATATTCTTGATTTTTTTTCTTTTTGTAAAATGGGAAAAATAAAGTAATATTTCAATGGAAAATGTCTTTCAGAACTATAGAAAATCGTGTTTTTTAAAAAAATCAAGGTATATTTGAATGGGAAAATTTCATCTATCCTAAGTAAAACTCTGTGGTATGACTGCAATCATTCATATGATTAGTATACTCTTAAACACTTAAGTTTTATATATGCAGTTATTTCTTAAACAGATTTTATACTATTGTTTGGAAATTGAGGGAAGAGCTGAAAAACAGCTGTCACCTTTTCTGTAATGCTTTCATAGAGTTACTGCACAATGCTCTTTATTTCCAAGAAGTTATGCAAAATGGCAAAAACTTCTCTCCTTTGAAAAAATTCTTTAAACACTGGTACTACCAACTTAAATGAAAAAGAGATATACAAGCTTCCCACATTTCTGTAAAAATATTGTTTTGATAGACGTTTTTGCCACTGATAAGAATACGGAGGTCTTGCCAAATATTGCTTTTGCTATATACATTCCTTTTAAAACAGCTTTAAATGGGCATGTCATGAATATCTTGTTTCCTTACTGATCTCAAAAAGCAGGAATAAGAGAGCACTCTTCTCGAATGAAAATCAGTGTTATTTTTCTTTCTGTAGTTTTGTCCAACATTAAAAAGGTAGCTTATTGTTCACTGTTGACAATTTCAGAATTCTGAACACACTTCAAAGGAAATTGCAATGCTCTTTCTGTCACAATTCTGATTTATAGGGAATCAGTGAATTCCCCTGGGACCTGGAATGTAAGAACAATTGCTCATATTATGAAAATGAAAAGTAGGAATATATTGTGTTTAAAAATGAACAAATAATTTTGAATCAAATAACTCTGTGAATCTATATGACTGAATGCTGACAGGTCAGAGAAGGAAGTTTGGGGTTAATATTTCAGCTGTGACATTGAAGTAATTGTTTCCACAAAGAGCAAAGGAAGGCAGGAAAGGAGATGGAGGGCATGTTGGGAAAAGTGTTGCATCCCTCTTCAAGGAAGTAGGGTACTCATACAGCTATATCTCTAGCTTTTATGTGTGGAAGGTGTGTAATTGTGAGTTCAAATCCATCACTGTGGTATTTAACAGTTTTCATCAGCTATCTTCCTCTCTTTACCATCCAACAAGGGTCTTGTGCACCCAGATAAAGGAACACTTTGAACATACATTTGTCTTAATGAAGTCCTATGGCATTGCTTTGCAATTTGTGCTTTGGACTTCTGTGGAGTTTGAGCTAAGGCAATTGGGAAAATTCACAGATGAGCAGTCAGATTGTTTCATTATTTATAACAGTTATATAGCATTGAAAAATGAGGAAAGCAGCTGCCTCACAGTTGCAGCAGTATAGCACAGATTGTTAATATGTTGTCAAATGAGTAATATGATAATTCATTTTTAAATAGTTTTGGTAACAAGTTGAATTCATCTGCTGCCAGATTCAATAATACTTAATTTTATCCCATCTTTAAAGACTTCATCTTTTTGTGTTTTTTACATATCTATTTTCAGTGTGTACTTGACCAAAATCAATATCCATGTTTAGACTAGGTTTGCTTTTCAATGCCCTTAACTGAATGCCCTTGGTGAGTGTAAACCTTCAGTAGCAGTCTTTGCATTTTCTAGATTGCATGGGAATGAATGAGAACCTTTGTGCTTAACCTCTCTTTATCAAAGTGATTTGGAAAAGTGACTACAAGTCTTATGGGTGCCTGATTTTTCCCATAGAAAACAGTTGTCCTATTTTTTGGCTCACTATTATCACAAACATGCCTGAAAGAATTAATATGCAATAAAGTACCAAACTAACTCCTGATTTTGTGAGGAGTTAAAAGTTTTGTTTCCTGTCAATCACCTCCTATTTTGTTAACTCCCACCTGAAAAATGGTTTATATCTAAAATACTTGTTGGTCCTTAAGACATTATTAATGACTTGAATGTAAGCAGATGTGATCAGACATCCAGTGGGACCAGACACTGAGCAGGTACTCTGAGATACAAATTCAATTTTGGATATTTTGGTCATTTTGGTCATTTCTCCTTCTGCTCTATATCTTCTCCTGTAGCTTTCTACTTCCTATGTTTCTTGCATGTGCTGAGAAAATTTAATTCATTGAAGCACAGGCAACTTCTAAAGTGATTGGGACGCTGGAACCCTTATTTCCTTGAGTCCATTCAGGTACTGGTGCATTAATAAAAACAGCTCAGTGGCAGGTGGGCAGAAAAGATAAGTGTAGATACATAGGCAGCATAAAAAAATTCCAAATCAACCTGTAACTTCTTCTCTAAAGAAGTAAGAGAACCAAGGAAAGACGGATTCACGAAAGGCAATGTCTAATGTTCAAGTGCTGCCTAAAAGCTGATTACTCATGAATACAATAGCATGTCACCAGAGGTATTGTTCATTAGGAGGCTTTTTTACGAATTATAGTTCTCTGAACTGGACAAGGTAAAGAAATACAAAACTATGTCACAGATTTATTTGTTTTTGTTTTCTTTCCTTTCTAAAGAAATAGAAAAGAGAAGGTAATTCGTCATTTTTTGTTTATTCTTTTTTTTTCCCTTATCTAAATAATAGATATTTACTAGTTTGTTACAATTAAAGTGTCATTAAGACAATTAGAATATCATTGTGCGCTTTGGACCAGTTTGAAGGAAGGAAATCGCTACTTCACAACTATTTAACATTGGAAACTTAGTTATTTTGAAGGCTGAAGTACAATAAGAGGAAAACAAGGTTTTGAAAATGTGTGAAGTCTTTTATAGGTTCATTATTGTTCAGCAATGTGCACACTAATAAATAAAGGTCCACACTATACAGAGATTGCACAAATTCACTGTATGCCATTTATAAAGGTTCCATCACCTCTCAGCATTGCTGATTAAAATCAGTTGTAGTTATGAGAATGATCCTGTAATCAAAGACATATAAACGTGATATTTTTAACTATTCACACCTGCACACATTCAAAATAACACACCCTGCTGTATTTTTAGATGCTGAAAAAAACAAACATGCTGTTCAAATTGTGTGCTATTTTTAAATGCCCATAATTTGTTATTTAAAGCTCAGTTGATGCATTTTTTGTCTTAAATATAGCAAAAAGCACTGTTTATCACCCAGAGAGATGAAGAATTTTATTTCATTTGGAATTGTGTGCATTGCTTCCTCTGAACTGAAATAAAATGTTTACTGTTCTAAGAAATGTAGGGTAAAGAAAAGTACTTACTGAATACACCTTTTATCCAGCAGGTTGGGAATTACATCATTCTGCAAGATTGTGAGATGTGGACTCAGTTCCCTACTTTGTTTGAAGACATCTGAAGCCATACTGATACTGAATTACGCTACCTGTAATTCTGTGGTGAGGCTGAAGAATGGTGAGGTGGAGGAAGAAAATCGGCTTATGTGAGATAAATATTTGGACAGTAAATTGTATAAAAAGACTCATATCACTACCCTTTTCAGTGAATGTATCAGATAGAGTGAAATCATCCTAGTGCGTAATTCTGTGACTCACAGAATATTCAAACAGTCGACACAGGGTGAAGCTACTCTAATAAGAAGAATAGGCAATAATGAGATGTTTAGTCTTCTTGATGGCATTGAGACTAACTCTGACATTACATTGATCTTTGACTGATTCTTAACAGGGATATAAACTTGGATCTTCCATCCTGCATCTGGGTATGTTAACTGCACTGAGATAAAGGCCCACTATTATCTCAGAAGAGTCATATATCTAGAGGAAAGTGGCTGATATTTTGTTTTGACAGTGACTGTGATTTTATGAGAGTTGTCCACTGCTTCTGTTTTTCCTCTATGTCTTATATTTTCAAGGAGCCCCTGGGAGTCTGCTTGGCCTGTCCAGGCACAGCAGGGTTTACTATTTGAACTTACTGAGCCCCAAGGAGGCTGCTGGACATACTCCAAGAAAGTTGTCATAGCCACAGAATTTTGATTCTTTTTATTTGTATATGCTCTATGTCATTCCCCCCATGGTGGTAATTCACATTAGACCTCCAGGATGTTGCTGTTTCTGTGCCTTGAACTCTGTCTACATCACCTGTCATGATTTTCAGGTCAAACTGCAGCCAGGCCTTTTTCTTTTATGGTTAGTTGGTGCTACTGCTTTTTGCATTATCTCATCTGGCTCCCTTTCTGTGAGAAAAAGCAGAGAAGAAACTAATAGCCTAATACTTGCTCTTTGCTTTTTCTCTTCTGTCTTCCTTCTGGGTGGGCATGTAATAAGTCTCCATCTTTTGTCTTGTTTGTCTTTTTCCATTTCTTTCCAATCAGGGATAAGAAAGAATAAAACCTGCCCAACAACAGCATAAATCTGCTCCTGCATTCCTCATTCTTCTTTTAGAATTTATAATAATACAATCTAACATTATCTCCACATAAATAAATGCATACATTTACTTTAAAATTTATGTACTCAGTAAACCCAGCATGGCTACTGACACCAATGCAGTCCTGAGCAGGTGGTGTGCCCAAACACAGCAGCACCACACTAGCTAGAAAGAAAAATCAGTGTCCGATGTGGAAGACCAGGAAGATAGAGGTGAACACGGAGGGGCTGCAGGGTCTGGACTGCACAACTAGGTGCAGGATCACTCAGGAAGGGAAGTTCTACACCAGGTTACTCACCACTATTCAGCAGTCACTGCCCAAAGGCTTCCAGTGCCACAGGCTCATGGTCTTATCCACAGAGGTAGTCTTAAGGAGGACAGCTAATACCTAATGCCAAAGGTAAAAACTGAAAGGAAAATGCTGAGCTTTTTAACGTATTTTAACATCTTCACAATTCCTTCTGGCAAGCGAGATTGTGTGAATACATTTCCTCATAAAAACCACACTGGTAAAAGATCTGAATTCAGTTCACATCAAAAGAGACCCACAGCATCATTAAGGTCCTACCTTTAAGTGCTTCTGCACTTCTTCCTATTTCAAAATATACAACTGACAATTTTACACGCTGAACAATTATTGCTGATAAAATTGCTATTTGTCAGGGTCCCTGAGGGCACCCACAGCCCTTGCTGTTCATGTCCAGTCTTCCATGGGTCACCCTTCCCATGGCACAAGACCACATGTCACCTGCAGTGCCCTCAAACTCTTCCCCAACAAGACTATAGCAGGGCTGGTCCCCAGCTCTCCACAGCCCTGTCTTGCCCAGATGTGGGCCCCACCAAGTTGGGCCCACCTCATAAGCCTGCCTTGGCCTGTCCCTTGGGGCTACTGTGGTACTCCAACTACCCTGCAACTCACTGGGGCACTGGGATTGGGCGTGGTGCCATACCCTGCCCTGGCCGGCCCTGTGGGGAGACGCTGCCCTGCTGCACTCCGATAGAGGGCACAAAATTGAAGAAAACCGTGCAAAGGAAAATGTTGGCCATTTTTCCAAGACAGACAAATTTAGAAAATTTCAAACCGTGAACCGTTTCTCTCAAAAATCTCTTTCTTCTATTGAACTTCATATAGCTTTGCGTAAGGGGATAGAGTAGTCTCTGAACTATCTATTTAAATATGTGTGACTTAAAACTAATGCGATTTTGGAGGAGGACTGAAAGTGTCTACCCAGCTGTTCTCCAGCCTGTGTCTTGTATCCTGTCTGCATGTTTCTTCTGCTTTTCTTGTACTGACAACTTTTTTATTTTTTATTTTTTTTTAATTTTTCAGCAGCTAGAATTCGAGGGGTGGAAGGAAGACTTGACTGAGGCAATCTGTAAGACGTGGCTGGTCTATCTTTTGCAGCAGCAAAATGGTTTTAAAATGACTTAAGCTGCTTGAGGCATTCTAAGAAACTCAAGATTTATGTGTGATTCTGCTAATACATACTAATCATGATTCTATGAATATAAACCTTCATGAGAAGATCACAGATGACTTAAGGGTATATATTATATCATGGTAAGTGGGTATAAATGGATGAAAATCACATAGAGATATGAATGCCACACAAAAATCAGCTGAGAAGGAGTGCATGAATGAGCATTTTATCATACTTATTAAAAAACAACAGAAATATATACCAAACTGTTTTTTCTCCACTCCTAAAGTGTAGAATACACAGTACTCCGTATATTTTCTTTTCTCAATGAGTAGAGGAATAAGGGAATTTTTGAACAATAACTTCAGATTACGATTTACTTTTTTAAATCTGCAGTGTTATTTCCTGATGTATGAGTTTCAAAATGTGTATTGATAAAGTAGACTGGTATATAGAGATTTAGGCTTCAGCTTCCAAGCAGTCACATGGAAGAAAACTACAGCCACTGATGTCATCTATCTGGACTTCAGTAAGGCCTTTGACATGATATTGCACAGCCTCCTTCTCTCCAAATTGGAAAGATAGGGATTTGACAGGTGGACCGTTCAATGGATGAAGAGCTGGTTGCAAGATCATGCCCAGAGAGTAATGGTCAATGGCTCAATGTCTGGATGGAGATCAGTGATGAGTGGTGTCCCTCAGGGATCAGTACTGGGACCAACGCTGTTTAATGTCTTCATCAGTGACATCAAAAGTGAGATTGAGTGCACCCTCAGCAAGATTGCAGATTATACCAAGTTATGTGGTACAATCGATACACCTGAGGGACAGGATGCCATCCAGAGAGACTGAGACAGGCTCGAGCAGTGGGCCCAGGAGAATCTCATGAGGTTCAACAAATCCAAGTGCAAGGTCTTCCACCTAGGCCATGGTAATCCCTGCTATCAATACAAGCTGAGGACAAAAGGATAGAGCACAGCCCTGCTGAAAAGGACTTGGGGGTATTGGTGGATGTCAAGCTGGACGTGAGCCAACAATGTGCCCTCACAACCCAGAAAGCCAACCATACCCTGGGCTGCATCAAAAGAAGCGTGGCCAGTAGGGCAAGGAAGGTGATCCTGCCCCTCTACTCTGTGCTGGTGAGACTTCACCTGGAGATCTCACTGCATCTAGATATGGAGTCCTCAGTACAGGAGAGACATGAACCTGCTGGAGTGCGTCCAGAGGAGGGCCACAAAAATGATCCAAGGGACAGAACAGCTGCCCTATGAGGACAGGCTGAGAGAGCTGGCGCTGTTCAGCCTGGGGAAGAGAAGGCTCCAGGGAGGCCTGATAGCGGCCCTTCAGTATCTAAAGGGGGGCTACAAGAAAGGGCGGGACAGACTCTTTAGCAGGGTCTGTGGTGATAGGACAAAACAAAACTAAAAGAGAAGAGATTTAGACTGGATATAAGAAGAAAATGCTTTATGATAAGGCAGGTAAAGTACCTGATCATGTTGCCCAGAGATGTAGTGTAGTGTAGTGAAAGTCCCATCCCTGGAGACATTGAAGGTCAGGCTGGACCAAGCTCTGAGCAACCTGATCTAGCTGTGGATGTCCCTGTACATTGCAGGGGAGTTGGACGAGATGGCCTTTAAAGGTCCTTTCCAACTCTAAGGATTCTATGATTCTAGTTATCCTCATGGATCTTTGTTTTAGCCTTACTGTTGTTCAAAATTAATGTATCCCCTTCACCTATATTCCATTCACTACAGTATATATGTATTGAAAAAAGTTACACATAAACTATGAAACCTTCTGAGAAGGACCAGAAGCAGAGTTCATTTTAGTGAGACAAAAAATTGGAGAGAGCTCCTAAAAAAATTTGCATTTGTTCAGCATATTAGTGGATAGCACAAATAAAATATCAGTGAGTTCTTCATGGTTGGCCATTGCCAAGAACTAAAGATTATTAAGGTATGTAAAGATCCATATGGAAAAGTAGGGCAGCGATGACAGGAATAAGGGAAATGCAACGGTACTTGACGCATTCAGGGCAAGAGTCTCCTGATGGACAGTTGTAGTGCCATTGCCAGCTCATGAGCATCTGCTCCAGTCAGTCACACCACAGTCAGGAAAAAGCTTCCATTTCTGTCCTGCTGTTTACTCATTCTTGTGGGTGTCAGAATACCAAAAGTGGTCTAATATCTGTTCAAACAGAAAATCCAGTCTTCGGGGTTCTCTGATGCTACATTGCTGTCTACATCAAAGATAAAACTGTCCCTAATTTCCACCCTCCCCAGTTGTTATCCTCAGCACCACTGGTGCAGTAGATTCTGCATGTTTGTGTCTTACAGAAATTAAAGATCTATGGCAGAGGAAAACAGTATTTATTGACAGGAAAAAAATTTGAAAATATGGAAATGTGCTCTTTACAAATAAGATGATTCACATTTATTTTAATTCAATGATGCCTAAATTTCTTTGCTGTGTAGTTAGCAGCTACGAAGCTTCTGATCATCAGAATTGAGGCAAAATATATATTCCCCTCTGCTCCCCACAATCCTTTGCTTTTAATGTCCTTTCTGTCACTGCAACTTCTTCCTGGACATTTTGTTGCCCTATGGCTCTTCACTTCATGTTCTGCTGGTAGCAGCCATGCAGCCATTTAGGAACATGAGAAAGGACTCTATCTTTTTCTCAGGTTTCTGTGGCTCTGCTAGCAAATTAACGCAGCACAGGGAACCTACTTTCCATTATTTATAAAATTTGTTACTAATGTTATTATATATATATGTATATATATATGTACAACTTGACATCCTGCCTTTTTATTTTATATTGAATGTGCTTTTGCCTCAATTTACTGTTTACTTCTGTAGAATAGTCATATTAGCAAGTTAAAGTAACGATAGAGGTAAAAGTAATGGTTTCTAAGTAGCTGTGGTGATGCACTTGACTTTTTTGAAACCCTTTTTTTATTATAAGATTTTCACTAGTGATAGAGAATCAAAATAATCTTTTCCCTCTCCACTCTTAACAACCCCCATCAGCCCCTCCAAAAAAAGAGGGCTGAGAGGACTGTTGTGACATTATTGCACATGAAATTCCTGTATTACCAATTTTTGAAATGAATATGGAGAATCACTAGTTCTTTATGCTCCATATAATTCATTTGTAAAACAGAGATTCTTTCTGTTGTTTCATATGACAGTTAAAGCAGTTCAATCCAAAATGCTCTTAACTGATTTTAAATGTTATGGCTTTTATGTTATTTAATATAACGATTAGAAAACCTATAATAAAATAGAACATTCAGAGAGTAAAATTTGGTGTCTAAAATACATGCCCATGCACCAAGTCCATAAGTCCTTATTTCATGTAACTTAACATTAGCCATTCTGCAGGAAAAATCTCCTAATCTTTGATCTCATGATCCTACACGTTATATTGAATAACACTTTGCAGATGTTTGTCTTTATCTCTTAAGAATGTCTACTAGGCCAATAAGTAATTACAGTTGTCAAAAGTTCTCACATTCTGCATTGTTGTTTTTGAAATCAGAACTCTCTTTCCTTAAAGACTGCATTGAAAAAAAATTAAATTTCTTGAACTGCATGCTGTTCTGTGACAAAAATACCTTCTAATCCATTAGCTTTTGCAGGATCTTCCTTGAATCAATCTAGGCAGGAAGATATTCTTTATCGTTACTACAAGTAGATTTCTTTTGCTTGGCAAAGTTCCCTTTCCCCTTGACAGAAAAGGAGACTCAGCATTTCTTGATGAAATCATTTCATGGCGTCTGAACAAGGGTCTACAATTTGACAAGGGAGGTAACATGAAAAACTCTCAATATATTTTAGTCTGACATTCAATGGTTACAGACAGTATTTAAAAAGACTGTTGTTGCTTCCTCACTGCATCAGATTACTTTGACAGATTATGTAGAGATTTTGTTATTTTAAAATAAAATTCATAAGCAATTTTTGAAGATAATTTTCTTTAATACTTATTATAACGTATTCATATTGTGTTTACATCAAAAGTCTCAACAAATTTCACATAACACACATTGTATATGTTGGAATTATGCTTGACATCTGCTAATGATTAGTAGCTTAAACCTCAAGTGTTAAATGATTTGCAATTATAAAAGGTCATAGATTGTATTTAGAGTATAATCAGGCATTTGGGAAAGCTAGTTCCTTAAACTATACATAAGAAAAGATATTTAATGAAAATTTTACATGAAGATTTTATGTTTTCCTTTTTCTGACAAACATTTCCTGTTATTTCTTGAGAACATATGTTCTGTAAGTTGGATAAGGGGAGTAGGAAGGGAGAAGACAGCATTTTTATAGTTCAGAAATCTTTAGGAACTGAACTGGTTCTACATTTTTTGTTGTATAGTGACAAAATACAACAAAGTGTGTTCACATTAATATTAAAAGTACACTTCAGGTACAAATCAACCCTAAATCAACCCTAAATCTTTATTTGTCTGTTATAAAGGATGGGCAGAGTTTCAGAGGAAAATTCTGGCACACTTGGCAAGGAGAAACTTCCTAAGAAATAAATATATAAATAAAAATAAGATAAATTTAGAAAAAAAAGTCTGTCTTGTCATATGACTACTGTCAGCTTCTGTCACAAAAGCAAAATCTGTCTATTAAGGTTTGTTTTAATCATTAATCACATAAGGGCAAAACAGACTAAATACAATTGATATTAACTCTGAGCATAAGGTTTGTACCCCTCCAATTATCTGAACATTCTCTTTAATTCCAATATTGCTGTTCATCACACTGAACAGCCATTATCTGCCTGTCTCTAATAGGCTAAATATGTTATTTCTGTTTTGTCGTATGTTTTAAAGAAATATGAAACTGAAAAAGACAAATAAAAATGATAAAAATAAAATAAAAAAGTAAGCCTTTAACACTTTACTGTTCTTTTAAATATATTTCCTGTATTAGCAATTCAGACTGGCTCTGGGAATTTGCACTTATTATTCACCTCGTTAATATTACAAGTAGATATTAAACGCCTAAATATTAAAAAATATGACTTTTAAAACCTCCATATTCTCAAAGTTTATATCCTGGCACTACTTTTACACTATTCTTAATAAACTGAATAATTAGACATAGGTCTTGCTACATTTTGAGTCATAAAACCTTTACGTTAAATACCTAACTCTGGGACTAAAAATCATTCCTCCCATTAAGGTGTTCTAAGTATCCCTGTACCTACCCCTCTAGGGTGGGATGCAATTAGACCAAGGCAGATGCAGAGAACATTGACGAGAATGCTGAATTCTTTGATGCTTTTCTCAGCAGAAAGAATAGAAGGCATCAAAGACAGAGGTAATGCCTTTCTCCAGGGTCTTGCTCAGCCACTTCTGTTCAGCTGGGATTTAGGGTTTTCAGTTTCCATTTTGCTTCATGTCCACAGGTCATTCTTTTCACTTAGAATACAAACAGTTAAAAACTCTATCTCTCTGGAAAATAGTTTGGTGGTTCAAGTGCACTATGGGCAGTATAGTATGTGGTTCAGGCCTCCTCAGCCTGGAAAGGTCTGAAATTTCAGCTGTTTCATTGCAAGTGGTTATTTTATACCCATAAATAGTGTGCAGTGTGACCACAAGAGTAGGTGGTGTGGTATACCTCACATCCTTGTGATGAAACCCTCCCTGTGGTCCCATTCATATTGTTTAACTGAAACAAACCATGGCTTAGCTATTTCTTGAATCACACCTGGGAAATTACTAGGTGGTATGGGCCAAAACACTGCTGAAAGCATGCTGATGATTGAACAGCATGGATGAAAAAGTGCTGGTATCAGACCACATGCCCAGGTCCTCTTGAATTTATGAGAATAGACATAGCAAACAAATACCATGATAACAGGATTATGGGGTACTCCATGTCTTCCACATTCCTCCTGTTATAGTTGAACCACTATGTAGTAAGGAATAATTGATTCAGAAGCCCAGACAAAGAGCAAGTGAAAGATAAGTGATCTCAGCAGTTTAAAACACTCAATAAACAAAGAGAAAATCAAATGTTGGACTCTCACTTGCTGGACAAGTGCTCTATATGCAGTGTAGAACAAGCAACTATCACTTCCATTTCTACCCTTTTCATTATTTCAAAGTGAGTAAGAACTGCTTATTTCTTTGAAAGCATGTTTTTTACCCTGTGAATTAAGAGTGGAAGCAGTCACCTCCAGCTTAATTTCAGAGATGCCCATATCTCTACAGACTTATGATCTCTACAGTGCAGGTTGCACAAACTTTAATAGGCTCTTCCTAAACATTTGTACTGCAGAGTTTGTACTTCATTCACGAGGACAGATGAGAGGTAATCACTGAGATAAGGCATATTCTGATATTCTGGTTATAATTTCAATGGTAAAAAGAGGCAAAGAATAATTGAAAAGCATTATTGATAATAATTTATTTCCACCCTCCTTTATTTAAACACCTTTTCAAAAATCTTATTAGGTATTTGACAACTATGGAGGTGTGATAACTCTTTGGAGAAAGCCTGCAGGTTTGTTTTAGGCGATGATTTCCACAAAGATGTAACAACACCCACAAGGTGCAATAAGGCTGCATAGGACCATTTAAACTCCACCTTAAATGAACAGAACCCATGAACCTGAATTATTTTATCCACACAGATGTTGTAACTTATATTCGTTAATTAATTATGATAGGGACAATTACTGTCCTGCAATTTTGCAAACTGTAGGCAGTGCTCTTTCACTGCTTCATTAAATATTTTGCCCACTAGGTGGGAGTAGTTAACCTTATTCAAACAAAGGTATTCTGAGGAGAATTTAGCTGAAGATGATATTGAAAACACATTAGATTATGAAGGCTTTATTATTATTATTTCTTTTTTCCCCTTTTCTTTACTGTGATGAATTACAGATTCATTCTTTACCAGATGAATTACTGTTTGTTAATTATTGAACTTTATAGGTGATAATGAACTGAGGTCACTGACAATTATGTTTAATTTGATTTGATGGAGAACTACAGTGTTGAACTCGCAGTACTACAAGTCAGGTAATTCCTATACCAATACAAAACAAGTATTCTAGTGGAAAATAAAGAATGAAGATGGAGCTTTCATCCCCTGGCAGCAAAACAGTAAGTGAATGACTAAAATATCACAAGTATAATACATGTGCAGACTAATGTCGATCTATTATTTTTGACTGCTTATTGAGTATTAGACTCAGATGATTGCAATAGATAGTCTACAGTATGTGGATCCAAGGATTTCTAAAATTTTAACATTAGCTGTAGAAGAACAGGCAAAATAATCTACCTTGCCAGAACATGTTGAGGCACCAGAAGTCAACGTAAGTATGATTTGATTAGCAAGTTCACAGGACACAAATATTGTGTGCACACCTGATGCATTCCATGTAAACCTCTACTTTCAAGTGAAAATTTTAAGAAAAGTCAAAGTGAAGTCAGAGTGACTTTAATTTCTAAGCTGTAGCACAGCTGAATCACACAGATAAGACTGGATACATATATTGCAATGAATGACTATTTTCTGGAGGTCTGTCAATAAAAATATATTAAAATAATGTTATTTAAATATTCTGAAAGCCTATGTGGCAGGAAATGTCACCTGTTGCAAATCCTGGAGACCTTTCACAAATCAGGTTAATGGGGAATAGAATACTTCAGATTAATGTTTATTCGTGACCTTAGCTAGCAGCTTAAAAAAGTGTTACCTAGAATGAAAGATAAGTACATTAATCTACTGTTCTCTTCTTTTTGAGTAAAATCTTCACTGCTGCACATTTCTTTATTGTTGTAAAGTTATACTGTGATTTGAGACAAGAAGCTCGTAATTTTATGAGTACATTCAATTTTGCTTAATTAGACAAAGTCAATATTATATAAGAACACAAAAAATTTAAGTTCAATTTCCAATACTTCCAAGATACCATGAAAAAACTGAATGTAAAAATGAAAGCATGTGATAAAATTCTAAGAACTCCCACAATTGTATGTGTTGTAATCACTGTCATATTTTTAATGTGGGCTCCCTTTTCTAATGAATGTTGTCATTTTACTTCCATGAAGTAAAAATGTATTCCAAATTTTGTTTTGGTCTCTGTCACCTTTCCTTTGCTTAAGCTGTTATTGTCTGTTTCTGGAGGGTTTCATTTTCAATTGATCAAATAAAGGACAGATTTTTAAAATTTTGTTTCCCCATTCCATTTGCATAATTTTGTTGAACCTGGAATAAACATGCACGTGGAAAAATAATCTTTGTATGAAATTAGTCAAACATTTGCTTGTTAGTATTTTCCCATGATTGATCATTACAGGAACAGTTTTATGGTTGTTGTTGTTTTAACGTCTGTGAAAAGAAATGGCAAACTCACTCAAATTTGGAGCTTGATTCTATATAGCAGTCATAGAAAAAATACTTTTAGCAGCCCTAAGTGCTGTAAAGGAGTGACAAAGCCAGTGGATATGCTTTGAAATAGAAAACAAAATATAACAAATACCTGTCTGATTTCTGTAATGTTCTGTGTAATAATATTGAACTACAAGTATTTTTAATGAATAAATTAATATTATAATCTTCAAACGCTTTAATTAGATATTCTCAGTAATGCAAATGATGTATTGAAATATTTTATTGTAATAGCCACATCATATTAATAGTACCTCATATTCAAATTGTTTTAACAGGTTTAAAGGACTTTTAAAATGTGCATTTAAAAATATATATATATATTTTGAGAATTAGCCTAAGTTGCTTGGAAATACGCAGTTCTAAATATGATTGTATTGCTACCAAATGACCTTGAATATCCTACATTTTGAAGAATTTTTTTACTTGATACAGTGTAGGAAACACTTTCATATACTGAGGTAATTCCAAGTGACGCAGTAATACATACCCATACTGTGTGTATGATGAATAGTTACCACTCCTTATCAGCTTGGTTTTCATATTTAATAGTCTCTTGTTAATTGCTTCATGTGCATTTTTGAAAATAATCTCCCACTGTGTTTGATACAATCTATGCAAGAATCCCTTAAGTATAGATGTGTGCCAATGGTCATAATTGTTTTTCCTCTTCTTTGGTCTAGAATAAGTTACTCTGAAGTGGCTCTGAGTGATGAGTCATCTCATCTCTTTTTGTATGTATGCTTTTCTACACAACACATATCTTCTTTATTTGTTCAGTGGTATAGTTTGAAAACTCTACTTATATAGTTCCTCTACCTCAATCTCCATTAACTTTTTTTCCGCTGTCAACATAATCTAAAACCTGCTGATGTCAAGGAACTATATACAATTCAGCATAATTATGCAGTAACAATTGCAATACCTAAAAGAGAGAAATCTCAGTCTCATTGAAGTTAATGACAGCTTTTGCATCGTGAAATAGATTTCACTATCAAGCTTCTAAATTGTAATCTAAAGATTCAAGTAAGTAAACACCTAACCTGTTGTTTTTCTGCTCTCAACAAAATCCCAAGCAGAAATATGAATGAACATGCCAGAAAACGTCCAGTGCTTGAGCAGTTGAACCTATCATATTCTAAACACACCATGTGGACACTGAATAGATGTGCATCCAGTTTAATATGATGTAATTTCATCAGCTATGTTCAGTGTTCCTCATTTACTGATACACTTTGCAGTCAATCCAAGGTATTCCCAATAGCTGTGTGCAGAGAGTTTTAAATGCTTTTTGTTTTAATTTGTTTAATTGTTATTGTTCTGATGAAGCAGGTGTTCTCCTATGAATCCAATACAAATGGCCAAATTCCTCCTTTCCCAAGGCAGAAAAAAATGTTAGTTCAGAGAAAACAGGACTCATAGCTATATCAGTAGCAGTAAATTAAACAGTGTAGAGACCTGCTCTGACTTTGAGACCAACTGGCACAAATAAACCATATCTAATTAGCCATGACTAAACTTTCATACCCTTCAGAATATGTCATCTGAATTCAGACTAATAACTGGAAATTCTCTTGGCCTCCCAACTCACTTCCAGCCCTGCCTAGAAGGTGCCTGGGAGTGTCTTGGTTTGCTCAGGCCAACATTATGCTGAGGACTAACCTGAGTGGTTAATGGTGTAAGTAAGGATTTGGCAGTTTAGTTTATTAGAACAGGCATATTCACAACGTCTTTAAGTGTTTTCTCATGCAATGTTATGTTATTACGCAAGGAAAATCACGTGAATGGGGTTTTGCAGAATTCAGTCTCTGCATATGCAAGCCTTTAAGCCATTGAAATAGGTTTTCATTTTGTATTACAACATTTTGGTTTCCTTGACTATACAACATATTGTGTAATCAAGATTTAATTTAATATTTTTAATTTTGTTCCTTAGGGAAGAAATTCCTTTTTCCTAGTAGTTGAAAATACTCACAAATTCAGATTGAATGCCGCACATACTTTTGGTTGAACAAAAATAAATGAAGTATTCAGAAATATCAGAGAAAATTATTTCAGCAGTTCCCAGACGGTGTTCTGATTCTGGTCTGTAGGGGTGTGTGTTGAGATCCAGGTGTAAGTCCACAAATCAGGCCAGAGTTACTAAGAAAGACTTCAGGAAATTTAGTGAAAGGGACAAGTTCTGTCTCAGTCTGGTTTAGAACAGAAGTCTCATCAGAATTTTTTCCTCTCCCAGCAAAATGCCTTAGCCTGCAAGTTATGGAGAAGCCAGGAGTGTGAAGATGTTCCTATTTGTATAAATTGAATGTTTATTAATTCAGAACCTGGTAACTACCCACCGGCCTTTTCACTTGAGTGCTTGAATCACAAGGTTTGTGATAGGGATCATGAAGAAATTAATGCTGAAAGGTGTACTAATTCATTTTAGTCCTCCTTGTATTAAAATCTGTGGAACTGAGACAATAACCTCCTCTTGATTTTTGTCAATTTCTTTGATTTTCAAGAAATGCAAAAAAACTAAACTCTAAACTGAATCAATTACATTGGCCTGAATTTATTTTTTACAGAACTGCCAGAACACAAAGCACCCAATTATACGTAGAATATCAAACAGGAAAGAAAATCATTCTAAAGAGATTCATATATTTTGTTTTGGCATAAGTCTTTGAGAACAAAAAAATTATTGCTTCTTGTTACTGAGCATTCATTTTTTCTCCCACCTCAACTGAAGTTGAACAGTTCATTGATTTTATTTTATTTTGTTTTATTTACCATGTTTTAGTTGGAAAGTCAACAAGGACACTGACGTTCTACATATCCTGGTGTGTACGCAAAATAAAAGGCTCAAAGCATACTAATGACTGCCAGTTCATGCTGTCTGTGGAGGATTACTAAGGATTACAAGCAATTATTTGAAATTGCACACTGGTTTATTTGCCAATTTTTAAAAAAAGTTGAAATGATAGGACTTCTGATTTTCACCAAGATTTTACATCTGTATTTTACATTTAGTATAAGGTCTTTTGTGAAAAATAAAAAGTGAACAAACTAAATGAAAGTCCCTGAAACTCTTTCAGTGATTACATGTACATAAACATCAAAAACAAATGTAAAGAAGTTAGAGAAAATGCCAGCAATTTATTCTACGTAGTAGAGAATCTTGCTTAAAGTACACTTTTCAAATGTCACTGTTGGGGTCATAGAACAGATTCTAGTTTTGATTTTAGTGATTTAAATCAGAATAGTAGAAGTTCATGGAATCATATCACATTGATGGTACAAAAGAGTAAGATGTATCACTGAAACAAACAAGATTAATATGTGGAAAGATTATTTACTACATTTTGAACACAAACTGGTAAGGTTCTATAAAAGAGTCAGTCACAGTTCCCTGAATCTTAGAATGGACAGTGAAAATTTTAAGTTGAAGAGATTTTAGGATGGAAATCTACACTGTCAGACAGTCAAAAATTAACTAACTCTCCTAATTAGCTATTTACCTAGCAAAGCTTGCAGAAATGAAGTTGTTTTTAAGACCATTATTCCTTTGCAATCTTTGATGAAATTGTACAAGATTAAAATATAAGTGAATATTGACCAAAATATTGGACAAATGAAGAAATAAAAACTTAGCAAGAAATTCATATTTTATGGGAAATAGAGAACATAATTTATGGAAATCTGTGTGCCACTTGAGATCCTCAGAAATGTTGCTTATTTTCTGTCTAACCTTTCAGATACCTAAAATTCTTAGGCACTTCAGTTTGGTTTAATAGTATGTGCACATTTTTCCGTCCTCATAGTATCCTATTTTTAAAACAGATGTTTATAATAAAAATGAAGAATGTTTTTAAATAAAAGGTCTTCCCTAGTAGATCTTTCCCCAGCATGTTTATTGGAGTTGATCTTGGACAAAAGTCATCCAGATATAACCAACCCAAAGAGTGATAAGGGTGACCTCAGTGCTCTGTGCTTGTTACTCATGTGAGGAGTCCTGTTATGAAACTAAATACACACTAGGCAGTTTTTGATGCTAAATTCTAGAAGATTTAGGGCTGAGAGTCATGGATGGAGTTGGGTATTCTTTTAACCATGTTGTCAGGCACACACAGCAATTTTAAATCACGGTCTAAGAAGCTCTCTCTCTACTCATCAGTTTTCCTGGATGGTTTACATGGTTCCTCTTTCCCTTTCTGGGAGTCTGTAGTATAGGAAATGAATGTTACAAGCTCATTGTGAAAATTTATGAAAGGAGAATGTGATGTTTATTTTGCAGTGTTTCAAAGAGATTTCACTCACTCATGTTCATACTTCAGTCTTCACAAGAACCAAGTTGAGGGTTCAGACAGTCTGACCAGAACCACTTGTATGCCAGCTATTGAGCCTTCACTACATCCCCTGCAGTATTTTTGATTAGTGATGATGAACTAGTTTGGTCTTTTTAATATATTTTAGATACCTACAGTTACTTATGTGATTCTTTGACATCAGAATTTTACTTATCATAAATATTAGGCAAGGTTGTTGCACTGCCTATTTTCCCTTTTTTGGAATACACATTTCTTTATGGTTACAGCCTGCCTTCCATTTGGGCAAACAGAAGAAATGATGACATGGAGAAATACAGCATGTTTGATGTGCTATAACTGTTTTCATCCTCCTGTTGTCACAGTGCAGTGCCTCGTGCCAACAAGTTGTCTGTGCAGCGGTCTTATAGAGTGCAGGCCTTCTAGCCTCAGTAAAAACAATACATTTTTCAATTTTATTGCTGTGAATGGTGTGGTTTTTTTGGTGTGTGTTTTTTGAATGTAATTCTCTTAACCCTTGTTGTGCTGTTTCTTCTGGCATTTACGTACACCCATTTCCATTCATACTTTATATCAATCTTAATATTCATCACAGAGTCCTGACATTTCTCGCAGGGTTCAAAACAAAGGGCATGAGGTCACCGGAGAAGCAAATCTAAGTGGTCTTGAGGATATGGCTCTTTATGTGTAGAGAGATTCAAGAGACTCTCAGTAAAAATGAATAGTTTTAAACTGTAACAATAGGCCAGTAGAACAAGCCTTTGCTGGTCAGCATTATCATGCATACCTCATAAAAAATTAAAAATTCAAGAAAAAATCAGGAATGGATACAGATATTCAAGAAGGGCAACAGAAGAAAACTAAAAACTATATGTGAGTTAAAGGCAATGCCAGGAAGGTTTTGGTCTTTTGCAAAAACTTGTCACACCAGTCCTTTAAAGAGATCTCTCAGTGCACTGGCAAAATGAAATGGAGATTCACCACATCTGGGCATGTGCTAAATGAGCAGAGGTTACACAGTTAACAGGCAACTCTTCTGTAGTACACAAAGGAAATGAAAGTTTGTGCTGGTTTAGGACATATATTCTATGACATAAAAATCCTAGGGCCGTGTTTGTTCTTATTGTCATAGGCAGTCTCTGGAATACTGTACTCAAACAGTGCAGCACATGATGCTCATAAGCTTTGCAAACTACTGTAGGAGTCCAAGTTATTTGCTATGTTTAGTTTTCTTAAGATTCAGTGAGTGTTGTCACTTGCACTTTTAAAGTTTTCCAGAGGAGTACTCTAACAGTTTCCTTTGGTCATTTTGGTTGATTCCTCTATGTTTGATAAAGCCCACTATATCCAAAATGAAAGGCTTTCATAATTACAATGTCCAATTTTTCAGCTTACATGAAAGCTTTATTTAAAATTCTTTGTCACTTCTAATGGGTGATACGAGCTGATGACTGGTACATTCTAATTATATTTTTGAGTCTTTGGAATTACCATAATTAGACATTCCAACACCATTCTCATTACTTTACCACATACCTCAAATTGTTGGTAGAACTTTATTATCACAGATTCAAAAACTTCATCAAAATCTATGTAAAATTCTATTCCGATACCCAGATTACACTTTCTTTAGCAAAACTAATTAGCAGTACAGTGAAGGGAAAAGAAGAAAGGAAGCTCACAGTATTCGGCAGACTTACGAAAATCTATATAAGAAAATTCATAAATTAATATTGAGTTGAAAATCAACATGACATTCAATAGAGCATTTGAAATTGTCAAGTATACTGTACAAGATACAGTAGGAATCTATAATATGTAAAATATTAAGCACTGTTTGTGATATTATAATGATTAGAGCCTTGCTCAAGTCTCACCAGACAAAGCCAAAGTTTTGAAAAGTGTCAAAATAAAGTTTCTTGATTTCTTATCTAAAAGTTTCTCATTTTCTTATCTTCTCTAATTGATAAACTCAAAAAAAGTGCTCAGTCTTTTTCTTCGTGAAACTTTCATCTGAGGACTAGACAGATCTTATTGGTTAAGGTGAAAGCTTAGAAATATTAATTTCTTTTCTGGAACATTATTTTAAAAGAGGAGTTTCAAAGGCTCAAGTGGAAGTTATATAGCAAAGTCTTTTTGATTTCCTTTGGGATCTGAGGACACAAGAGTGCCCTTGAAAAAATTCCACTGAGAGTCAGTCAAAGTTGGAGAACATCCCAGAATATCATCTCACTTAAAATCCTTTGGCTGCCCTACATCAGACGAGGAGGCCATGGGGGTGTGAATGCGGTATGTGTAAAGCAAAGGACAGAATTACTTTTTGAGGTCACCCAAAATTGTAAAGGTTGGTGCTGACTGAAGGAGAAAATGTTTCTGTTTTATTATTTCTTAGGATAGTACTGAACTAAAAAATTATATGGTTTTGGTAAGAATGCATATTAAATAGACTTGTCCAAAAGCTACCCTATGAGTCAGATAAAGTGAAATGTCTCAAAATGCCTATATAATTCCAGCTTTGCAAGCTGGTGTAAATCCATGTTGTTCCATTGAAGTCTGAGGGGTCATTCCTGTTCATCCCTGCTGAGCATTTGAGCAATTAAATGTATGAAGTCCTGGCAGTCATGTCAGATGTCAAGGAAGACGTCAGTTTAAATGAAAACTTGGAGTTAGTGAAATCCTCCACATGCAGTTAAAGAGTGGGCTGCCAAAACGTTAAATCAATGCACCTTTTAAAAAAGTCCACTTCATAGTTGAACACTCATGGATCAAGAGCTCATGAAAGGTCTAAATGCTACTGGGGGTTGGAGAAGTGACAGAGAGGTGCTCAGGAAGTTGTTCCTGTTGCAGGGCTATCAAGGGGTTGATTAAGTTTCCTGCAGACTCAACTTCTCAGGTGGTTTGTAACCTGTATTAAATCCAAAGCCTTAAAACATCTCAGGGTCAAAACAGTTCAGAATAAATGCCTTCAAGATTTAAGAGCAACAGTTTATAAAGAAAATCTAGTGCTTAATTCAGGTATGCTAAGAATATCAATCCTCTTGAATTACAAATAAATTTGTGGATTTGGTTGGATAGGGAATGCATACCTATGGGAAATGATGACTAACCTGTCAATAGTGTCAAGAATATCCATTATGCTTGTTAGTGGGCATTTTTGTTAGCTTTCTCTCATCAAACTCTTCAAGTCACACACCAGCGCCCTTCCTCTCCTCCCAAAACAAAACAAAACAACAACAACAAAAAACCACCAAATCCAAAATCATAAAACAGCACTGCGAAAAAGAGATTTTTTTAGTGGGGAATTTAAGGATGATTTCAAATACAGATTAAAAAGGATCAGTAGGTGCTATCAGGATGCCACAGCAGACTAACACAGATCAGTAAACAAGTAGTGAATTGTTAACTCGTCTAAGTGGAGCAAGTGACAGAAACTAATTCTACTCCAACATTTCTGTGCTGATTCTACTACACCCTGCTGCATTACAGGAGGTGGATGTGTGAGAACTAAAGACTAATTAGGGGAAACAGATTAGCTTTGTAAGTTGGCCACCTGGTATCTGCCTAGTTCCTGCACATTTATGGACTCACGCTGCTCATTGTAAGAAATGTTTTCTTTTTTTTTTTCCTGTTTTCTTCCTTTTCTGTTGTTTTTCTTTCTTGAAAAAATATCTCCTCAAAACTAAGCTTCACTAGGACTGTTAGATCAAAACCATATCAAAATCAAATTAATCAAGGTAGATTCAATGTAGAATTAAAATTAAAACATCAGATTAATTATAAAAATAATCTATAATTTTTAAGAAGATTGCTATCTAGTTGGATATAAATTCTAATTAGATAATTTGGTTGAGTCAATCAATACAATAATTTGAATGTTTAATGCTGAAACCAAATTATTATCTAATTTTTAAGTCACAATTTCAAGGATAATGCCAAAGATTCCTACTTAGAATTCTACTCTTTTATGTTAGTTAACCCTTTCCTCCCTAAGAGAAGATATTGAACAAAATTTCATAAATTCTCATATGTAAGAAATTGAGAGGAAAATCCTGCAGGGCTTTAAGTTTGGAAAGCAGATCATAGTAATATAGCTAACTATGAAAGAAAATATGTAAGGGAGATTAAATCTAAAATTTTTGCTTTTTTGTGCCTTCATCAGTATAAAACTTTATCTGATCTATAAACATGCATTCATCCACAACACTTGGAAAATTCTGGCAACAAAGCCAGCTACTTAACATTTATTCATCTGCAAAATGGAAAATAAGTTCAAATTTATGAATAATATGCAGACCGGAAACTCCTCTGAAATAGCATTTTTCCCTTTGGATCTGTCAAATTGCTTATTCTTCTGGAAAAGGAATGTCCAACATTGTAAAAATTGCATATTTCTACTGTTTTGCTCAGCGGCTAATAAAGTAATGTGATACTGGAAAAAAATTGATCTTGGCAGAATAAATTAATTACCAATAAAAATGTCATTTCAAAAATAAAAAGAAAAATATTTTGCTTAATAAAAAAATCCAGGGTGTCCCAGTATTTATATTTTATTTTTTTAATGTTATACTAGACCTCAGTTTGACAAAAGTTTATGAATATGCTTTTCTTTTACACCACAAAAGATTCTATTTCAGTTTTCCTGTCTACCAAAAATTCTTCTCAGCTTTGATATTTAAGATCTTTATCTCTTTGAGTTAGTTCGTGGTGGTAAAAAAACATATTAGAAAAATGTAAGATTGCTTATGTGGTTCCTGTTGTCAGTGTATTACGATATGCACAAATACGTAATATTATACAGTATAAATGGAATATTGCTAGTAAACAGTTTTTATATATGTTAAAAGAGAAATGTTTGCAATATTTTTTGTTACAAGACAGTATTCCAGTTCAAGACATTGTGACAAAAATAAGCATACACTTTTTTTCCCCTTTGCATCTGTTTGACATTCTTTAATTATTTTTATTAATGTTAGAATTACATAAATTAGCTACTTTGTATTATTAAATCAGGAAAAAAATCTGGTGTATTACCTTATCCCAGGACTAAAATTTTGTAGACCGATATCTCAAAATGCTTAGTACAAACATTCAGGGGTTGAAAATAAATATAAGGATGTTCTGTAGTTATTTGTACCTTCAAGATGGTGCGTGTGTGTTATATCCATGCATGTGCACAGGTATGCATATATGTTTTTATGTATTTGTTTGTTTTTTAACATAACAAATCTTATAAAGCAGTGGAAAAAGCCCTTGTATTCATCCTGCTGAGGAAGTACTTAGATTTCTCTTTGCAAATATAGTTTCATCTTAATTTGCTAATTTGCAAATGGAATAGTTGCAAGAAGACTTTTAGGTTACTAGATTAAACAAACACCTTTCTGTTAGTTTGTTTGTTTTTGTTTTTATTTTATCCACATTTGCTTTGATGGTGCTGTTCCAGTTGCTTCCCTATTCTACTGAAAGACGCAAGAATGAAGAATAAAATTCACTTAATCTAGATAAATGTAATATTAGTGATGATAAATAAAAATGTCTTGTATGTAGCTAACAGACATTCCTTTCTAACCCTTTCATCACAAGCCAGAGAAATAAGAGCAGCCCCTTAATAAACTCTAAGAAAGGTTGACGAGTCTGTCCTCAGTGAATCATAAGAGTGAGTAGCGAATGGCTTTCTGTGTGAGGGATCGCTTACAGAAAATGCCTTGTGACTAACTCCTTTTAAAATTAAAACTCCTTTTAAAATTAGCAGACAGAAGTTCAAACCATTGCACTAAGTATAGCAGTAGTGCTGTCACATGCAGTAAGGGAAAAATTGTCAGCCAGCCGTAACAATATGCCTAAAATATTCTACCTCTAATCTAACTTCAGAATTTAACACCATCACTCAAACAATAATCACTTACAATTAGTAACTAAATTGAATTGTGTTTTCTACAAGTTCTGATTCATATTGCAATGTGCAGGTAATTTTATTTGGATCATTCTCTCTAACTTGATTTAATATTTTAATTATGGAAATATTATTTGCCCTCCATTTCCCCTTTAAAAATGTACTGAGTCCCATGCAAGCTTTATTTTCTTGGTAATAGAATTTAATCTGAGGTTAATGACACATAAATTGTACCTGAGTACTTAATTCTGTATTTAATTCACTTTTTTTTTTTTTTTTTTTTTTTTTTTTTGCCATTTAACTTTGTTAAAAAAGACTATGGTCAAACTGAACTAAGCCGCTGTGCTTTTTAATGTTATTTTACCTTTGATCTACCTAAAAAAAAAAAAACCTATAATTTTTTCTGAAAGACAATGACTTTAATTTTAGTAAAACCAAGTTAACAGAGAAAGTATCTTGCTTCTCGAAGGAGCACTATGGATGTCAACAGGATCATGTTTGTCTCTCCTTTTCAGAAGATACAAGATTTGGTTGAGTGAGAAGCTTACCATAAAAAACAAACAAACAATCAAAAACAAAAAAAAATTGTAGGGAAACTAGGTTGATGATTTTTTTTTTCTTGTGAATGAAAAGATTTTCTCATTTTCTGCTATGAAAATGCTCATATAAAACAGAGATGAACGTGTAAATGTTTTTGTGTAAAATTGAGAGTTATAGTGAATAGAACTTTTTTTCTCAAGAAAACACTAATTCATAAAATGTCAGAGGCAAATGCATCTCAGTGCTGCTCTAGAGCTCTGTGTAATGCCGCATTACCAGACACTGGGTCTGGGCAGCAGACCCAGTTCGGATGGAGAGCCAAGTTCTGATAGGAAGCCCAACACGCATGCCATATGATCAGCAGGGAAAAAAACATGAATTCGAATGGCAAACAATTGGTTTGCTGGCAGGCAGAGTCCTGCTGATGAAGCTAACTACTGTCACTCTCTAAGGCTCTGCTGTGTGTCTTTATCTGCCTGTCACAAAGCTCTTATTTCTCTGTTGTATTTTTGCTGCTTAATTATGGTTTGTACATCTATTGCAAAACAGTTCTTTGATCCTCACTCTACTCCTGGTTGTTAACATGCTATGATAAATAAATAAGAAATACTAACAAGCAGTGATAGCTGTAGCAGAGGCTGATGTGCTGCTGCCTGAGACAGGAGGAGGACTGGAGCACCGAAGTCATGGCTTTGAGACAGAAATAGAAAGTGAGCCCTCTCAGGAATGCAAGGGGCAGAGCTGCTCCTTCAGACATTGCTTTTCCTGAACACTTCTGGTCTCTGAAGGCTCCCTCTCTCTTGTACCAGGTGCATCAGTGAGCCTGTGCTACCCCAGCTCTGGCTCTGCTATCTGCTGCTCTGCATGGAAGGGGACATGCTGGCTTACTGAAGCCACAAGGAAGATAACTAGAAGTAAGATACTGACAGATGGCCATACTCTGCCTCAGTTTTGTCTTACTTATATAGGCAATAGCATTTTCTTTTAAAATGGGTCAGACATGCTGGGACTAGAAAGTGGGCACAGCCCTCAAATAAGAGCAGACAGATTGGCAGTGTAGCTAATTGCTGGGAAGATCATTGTCTGACCTACCTTGCTGAGAAGCCAGAAACAAGCACTGCATCAATGGCAAAGCTCAAGAATCCCCAAACTCATTCAAGGTAAATGTTTGGCAGGAGGAGTCTGCAACATTGCTGAAACTGTCCAAGAAGTCTGTGAAACGACAGTGAATTCATCAGCTTCACTCAGCCCTTAAGAGGCACAAGAATCCTCCACAGAGGAAGGAAAAATTGTGAAACAGCACGCTTTGAGTGGAAAAAAAAAAGGCAGGAGGGGAGTTTAAATCAACTTCAAACTATCTATAAAGTGATGGCATCAGAAAAAGGAGGAAATGCTCAAAATGAGTATGGGATTCAGACAATGAAACATTCATATAAGAACTAAAGCATTGTATCATTGTCTCAGGAAAAAAAAAGCTAGACGAATTAAAATAGCACTCTTTGCAGGGCTAGCCAAAAAAGGTTATTTCAAGAGATCTCTAGAAGATTTGTCTTGAAAAACCCTAGCTCACAGATCCCAAATACATTATCAGGACCAGGAGAAATGTGGGAGAACTCAGCTGAACTTCATAACTTCAACTAAATTCCATTAGAGATTCAATAACAGGAAAATGTAAACACAGATAACAAAAATGACTAAGACAACCTTTAAAAACAAAGAACTGGAAAGCACCAGGACCAGATGTCATCCATGGCTTTGGATTAACTGCTTTGCTCTGATACAGCCACTGTTTCTGTGCATTTCATAAGTAGAAAAGCCACTGAGACACAGCAGAAGAGCACAAGTAACAAAAAACAAAAACTTCAAATCATCAAGTGATTTCAGACTAATCAGTCATATGTATCACCTTCCTTTCCCTTTCTCAGAAACTGCTAAAGTGGGTTTTATCATGTCGGTTTTTGAACTCTGACATTTAACATAGGATCAAAATGTAAGCAAATGAAAAACAAAAGACATCAAAACTCTATTTCCAACTGACTTCTGGTTTCAAACGTTGTTCAGTCCAAGTCAAGAAATTAGAGCTGGGAGGACTTTTCATAGGTCTCTGCAAAAGATCAGATTCTGCAGTCACCAGGACCACTGCAATTGCTCCAGCCTGCACCTGGCTGTATATAATTTACCAGGGAGAAAGAGCTGCAAAGTGCCTTTTTGCTTAGGTTAGGTAATATCTTTCTGGGGAAATATTGCCTTGTAAATTGTTACTTTGTCCTTAAACTGACCCCTGCAGAAAAACAGGAAACATACAAACCTTGATAACCCTACATTCACCTCAGCTTTCTGTGAGTCTGTCAGCATGCCTCATTGCATGTGCATCTTTTATTTCTGCAGAAAGCATTTCATATTTCTCAGTCTCCGCAACTTCACTCTTAAACAATGCAAAAATGTAAAGTTAAAAGCATGTAAGTTTAATCTAGAGATGTAAAATTTGACATCCTTGATTACTAAGCCAGAAAAAATGTTACTAAATCAGGAAATTAAAACAGCAAAATGTGTTCCTTATTACCCTGTTGGCATCAAAGCGAGTATCATTTAAGGTCCTCGATATACGTACATAGGTGTCTTAAAAACAATGGAACTGTGCTGAACATTCTACTGTCTTCTGAAAACCAATGTTCAGAACAGGATCGAAAATTATTCCAGCAGTGTACATTTCTCCTTTCTCCCCACCATTAATACAGTTTCTCTGAACATTTTATGTCTTTGTTCAAAATGTTTTTCTCTGCCATTTTTGTTTTAACATAGACCAAATTGTAGTTGCAACAAACTGCAGTTTGTTATGTTTTCTAGTATTCACAGACACTGCTATACTTTTTTTTAAATAAAGATTTGCATATACTTTCCAGCTTAAATGCTTGTCAGCAACATTTTCATGATAGAATAAGTCATATATCATAAAGAGTAATTCCTGAATATATATTTCATAAAATTCAAAGCCTTTAAACTCATTTTTAACTTTTTATAGAGTTGTGACATAATGTTAACTAAACTGTCTGATCAGTGAAAACGTCTTTCAATCCACTTTCTCCAAAATTTTAGGAATTCATGGAAACAGTCCAAAAAGCAAAATTCAAAATCTTAATATACTGCTCTATCAGTAACAATAATATGAAAATTGTATGAAATGAGGAAGAGGCTGCATCACCCAGCTCATGAAATCCAAGTGGATACTACCATATATGGCAGAATTTTGCCTTTTCTGCTAGCTTCTAAAACTAAGCTTGGGAAAAACTGACAGCACTAGAGATGATAGCAGGCAAACAGTATATATGGAGTTTTACTTAGAAGAGTGTATCCACTGAAGATCAGTGACCTTTAGAGATGATGGGCAAAGCCCTCTTAGATGCACAGAAGTGTTAGGAAGGTGATGAATATTCTGCTAAATGATCCAGAAGATAATTTAAAACTGTTGATTTATTATAGATTTACACAGTCCAGGCTCTTCACACAAATTTCCTAGCACATCATGTTTTGAAACAAAACACAAATGCAGAAGACGCAATATGTATAATGAGATTATACTTGAGCTAGTGCTGAAAATTCAGTATGCAATATTGGGCAAGTAAACATATGCCTTCACTGGGATACATACTGTTAATACAACTTCTCTAACACTGTGTGGTGGTGGGAGCACAGACATGAGAATAGTAAACATTACTAGAGCTGTTCACCTTGTAACCACCTGCATTACTAAACTATGCACTTAAGA
Organism: Penelope pileata; assembly: GCA_013396635.1. Lineage (NCBI taxonomy): Eukaryota > Metazoa > Chordata > Aves > Galliformes > Cracidae > Penelope > Penelope pileata. Next base: position 48,650 of record WBMW01002279.1, read on the forward strand.
AACTATGAGAGTCCATGCTTGAGACATGGTGTGAGACATTTTCCTGCCCTAACACACCTGTCCTATGTGTTTTTAGACAAATTAAGGTATTTTACCTGATTCACAGCTGAAATGCTCAAGCTGCACTAGATGCTAGCGTTTAGATATGTTGATCTCCACACCCCAAATCACTCACTTGTGCTTGGAATGAGCACCTGTCAGATAAGAAAAAGAAAAAATAAAAAAGATTTCTATTCCAAATATTGAGCCTTAAGAAAGGGGAAAAGACTTGTCTTTTAAAAACCAATCAACCAACCAAACCAAACCAAACCAAACTAAAACAAACAAAAACAAAAACAAACACAACAAAACAAAATAAAAAAAAAAAACAACAAAATGATAGGAAGCAACCACTGAAGTTAGCCTCACAATTGTGCTCAAGAATATCCATGACACAAGTATTTCCATCAGAATGCAGATCTTGCAAAAACATGTTATTTTAGATAAGAATTCCATTCTGTAGGAACACATTGACCTCCTGAAGATCCAGCCATGTCATCTTCTAGATGAAAGATTGCCAACTTGCACACGATGACCCTGGTCCATGAAGGTGTGATTTGAAACAATAGGGACCATGGTGTAAGGAAAGTGCTTGGATTACACTTGAAACATTTTTTTAGAAGCATAAGAAATATATCAGTTTGTAACAAAGTATAATAATTCTAGTTTTTAGAATGAGCTGACTATATTTAAATCTTAAATGTCTTTTCTTGATATTAGTCATTCAATCAAAACTGATTGATTTTAAAAAGTGTGGCTGCGTAAGAAGCTATAGGCAGATTGCTACAGCAATCATAATTAAAATCTCAATACAGAGAATAATTCAGCTACTGAATTTTAACTTCTCAGTAGAACTACAGCAGGAAAAGCGAAATAAATCCTCTCTAGTGTATGAGTATACTCTCAAGCCAGCTGAATAGAAAAGGTCATTCAACAGTGTCCCTGCTGCCAGTCACTATTAAAAATAATAATAATATTAAAAAAAAATAAAGAGGAGAAATACTGTGAAAAGAATTCTCAGAGGATGAACTTCTATCATGAAAACAAGAATAAATTGAAGTCAACAGTTTATTAATGGCAACTTGATAACCTTGTATAAATATATAAATGATGTTAAAAGTAAAAAATGTAGCCAGGGAAAGCAGCCAGATTCCTAAGGGAGCAGACTGAATTCTCACTGGCTATAGTTAGACACTCACCTTTCTCATCCTGATAAGTGATTAAGATGCTATTCCATTAAATCCCCGTGACAGCTACTCTTCGTTTGGATCAACGTAGATGAATAAATGAACGTGGACTGTTCCTTTAGTTCCTTTTTGTATTTACTGACTATGTGAAGCAGGTTGGCAGATCTTGTGCAATAAGTGTTAATTAAGGCTTCTGACATATTTTTTCTCTTCCTTTTTTCTATTTTTTTTCCCTACAGTAGCATTTTGGAATTCTTTATATTCTTTATCAATCAAATGCTACAAAGAAGTTCATATGCAATATTTGTACTGTAATTTTGCAGTATTCAAACTGCAATATCAAGTTATTGGAGGATTTGGGTATAAGTATGTTGCAAAAAGGCATGTTCTTAAATGGGACCAACAGGGATAGCTTGTAAATCTTTCTTTTTCTTTTTTTTTTTTCCTTTCTCATAATTCCATCCTGAGATAAAACACAGGCCATATGTACAGTTTTTAATAACTACAGTCAGAATCTTGGTACTGACTACAGTCTGAAAGCAGAAGCTTTCATCTAAATCATAGAAGATACTTTTCCATGTCTCTGTGCTAGTGAATGTTTATTTGTACAAAAGGTATAGGTCCAACATGACAGATGCTCGCATCACAATGGCTCGGGGGTTAAAGTCACCTGCTGCTGAGAGGAAAAACTTGAACTTCTTTCACTTACATTTCTACAGATTATCTTCATCACACTCTAGTGTTTCTCTTTGCTTGCTGCCCATGACTCACACCCACTAACCAGCTGGCTTAGGAAAAACAATTCTCCACAAAAATTTCAGCAGAACTGGTATGCTCATGTTAAAAAAAAATACAGTTAAGATGAACTTGCATCCATAAAGAGAAAAAACACAGTCATTTGGAGAAATATACCACATTTACATAACATTTCTTAAGGGTTGTCATAACCCTAACTTATGTCCTTAAGTCCTAAGTACACATACAGAATATTATATCTTACTCATTTTCTGACACTAAAATAATTTCTGGATTTACTAAGCCTGTCAGTGGCTTTAAGCAGGCGGCAGCTTTTTGTCATTCATTGAATGTGAAATAAATGATTTGGAACTTCATTTTCTTTCATCAGAGCTGAGAGCCAGACTCACCTAGCCAAGGACTGCATGAGGGTTGCGTCTACACAGACAGCTCAGAAATTGTCACCATCATAACAAAAGATTTGACGGCACCGTGTCCAACTGACAGCAGAGAACAGAATGCATTTTCAAGCATGTGTAGCTTTCATTAAAAAACAAAAAAAAAACAAACAACTCTATTGGATCTTGCAAAGGTAGCTGAAGGGATTATTTTCCTGCAACTGTTTTCCCTGCCCACCTTCTGCTTCACATTTCTATCTAACTTATTAGTGCAAACAGCTGATAAGGACAGTTTGGTGGTGGGATAGGGTCATGTAAATGGAATGAATGAGAATCAGGGAGCTTTATTTTTCTTTGCTGGCTATGAAAAAGCTATTGATGCTGCTTTTACACTAGTTGCTATAGAAGTATGCAGTGGAGAGGGAGAGTCTAAAGCCATCTGGAAAGAATCAGAAGAGTTGAAGTTTCAGATCTGCCAATCACTGTGTGCCAGCACTTCCTAGTGCTGTTATAAATTCAGTTGTAAGAAATTAAATTTTGTCAGAATTTGGATACAAGCCTGACAGAGATGGAGTTATTAACTGCAAAAAGGCAATCAGAAGAGTCTCTGAAGTATTTTGTTGATAAAACAGGTTGAATGACTGTGGAGTAGCAAGCATAATTGCTGCCACAATATCAGAATATCCCCTATTTTGTCTCTGTGTTCGTGTTCCTGTGCAGTTGCCATAATAATGCTGTTGTATTCCAGTATATGTTTAACTGATTTCTACTAGAGTCAGGAAGGGAAAACACTGCTGGAAAAATTGCAAAAAAAAAAAAGAAAATCTGACACTAATTGATAGTTCTGATATAAATGCTTAATGCTGCTTCAGATTTTAGGCTTAATAAAAACTTACTTGTGACTAGAGTGTAAACATTTTCTTGTTGGATAAAATATTTAGATTACGTTCACTTATATATGGTTTTAAATACAACTAGTAGAAAAATCTTTCTCTTTCAGATTCTTAGAAAATTTCTAGAAAATGACTTTTATGTCTGCCTGTTGTAGGAAAAAAGGGTGATCACTGAGTTCGTAGTGAATCCCCTTAGAGGCTTAAGCCTTTTTGTTTTAGTCAATTTTGCGAGGAAGTAGATATTATATGCATAAACCAAGAGAACTTTGTTTTTCTAGATGCCAACTTTGAACTCTGTTGAAGTTAGCCTTTTGTCATACATTTCAGAGCAATCCATGCTTCTGGAACTGCAATCAGACTGAACCAAGCGTTGAAGCAAAAAGGCGTTTTTGTAGTACACATTCATGATAATGCAGCAGAATAGGGAAGAAAGCTTACATCTAAGGCTTTCAGCTCTTATTGAATTGTGCTTCTCTGAATTTAAATCCCTAGGTGTTTCCTTAAACATAGAAATCTGGAATGGTATGAATAATGTTTCAGCTACTAAAGTCTCTCACCTTTTCTTGAAGGCCGAGAAGCTTTGAATAAATGCCTGATAGAACCAATGGAGAGTTACTGAGTTGCCAAATACATTTCTCCTTACATTTTGGAGCTGTGTTTTCACGATACACTTACATACAAGATCTCTATTGCTGTTGAGCTTAAGATAAAGTTTTCCAAATAATGCATATTTATACAAAGCTACTTTCTCTCTCAATTTATATCACTGTGTTTGCATATATTTCTACAAAATTCACACATTAAACTACTTGAAAATATTGATTGAAGAGATTAGCCCTCTAAATAGATAGTGGATTGTCTATTTAATACTTAAGCTTAGTACTTTGAAGAATGAAAAATATTAAAAACAGATATTTTGAAAAGGATAAAGAAGACTAAAGTATAATTTATAGGTACTTTTATACTAAAAAAATAAGACACTGAAAAACTATAACACACATTTAAATTAAACTGCACTTGTAATACATATTCTCCATCATCTTTGACAGGTCTTGGAGAACGGGAGAAGTGCCTGAAGACTGGAGGATAGCCAATGTCACTCCGGTCTTCAAGAAGGGCAAGAAGGAGGATCCAGGAAACTACAGGCCAGTCAGCCTCACCTCTGTCCCTGGAAAGGTGATGGAACAGCTTGTTCTGGATGCCATCTCCAAACAATTGGAAGGGAAAAAGGTTATCAGGAGTAGTCAGCATGGATTCACCAAGGGGAAATTGTGCTTGACCAACCTGGTAGCCTTCTATGATAACATCACTGGCTGGGTAGATGGGGGGAGAGCAGTGGATGTCATCTACCTTGATTTCAGCAAGGCTTTTGACACTGTCTCCCATGACATCCTGATAGCAAAGATGAAAAAATGCGGGATAGATGAGTGGACGGTGAGGTGGGTTGAGAACTGGCTGACTGGTCGAGCTCAGAGGG
>WBMW01002279.1:53447-102830 GCA_013396635.1 Penelope pileata
TATCCAGTTCTGGGCTCCCCTGTATAAGAAAGACAGGGACCTCCTGGAAAGAGTCCAGCGGAGGGCCACAAAGATGATAAAGGGCCTGGAGCATCTCCCTTATGAGGAGGGGCTCAGTAATCTGGGTCTGTTCAGCCTGGAGAAAAGAAGGCTGAGAGGGGACCTGATCCATGTTTATAAGTATCTTAGGTGTGGGAGGCTAACGGAGGTGGGGAATCTCTTTTCAGTGGTCAGTGGGGACAGGACAAGGGGCAATGGCCTTAAGCTGGAGCACAGGAAGTTCTACACAAATATGTATAAAAACTTCTTCACGGTGCGGGTGACGGAGCACTGGAACAGGCTGCCCAGGGAGGTTGTGGAGTCTCCTTTCCTGGAGATCTTCAAGACCCGCCTGGACGCCTACCTGTGCAACCTGCTGTAGGGAACCTGCTCTGGCAGGGGGGTTGGACTCAATGATCTCTCGAGGTCCCTTCCATCCCCTGCAATTCTGTGATTCTGTGATTCTACTCACTCTGAGACAAGACTCATGAGTTTCCTCCAATCAGAGGAAATTCTTTTACTTTCATTATTAATAAGTGATGCAGATCTATAAATTTAATTCATCAGTTTTATTTAAAAAAAGGACTCTAATGTAACATTAAATATCTATTTTTCATTTATTCAATGTCAATTATTACATATATATTTAATTATATCAAGGCATGTAAATTATTAATAGTTTGAAAATACTTGATTTTGTTACTAAAAAAGCCCACATTTCCTTTTTTTTTTTTTTTTTTTCTTTTTAAGTATGATATACCTTTGTTTTTTNTTTCCTCTTAAGTATGAAATGCCTTGGTTCTTTATGTCTCCTGAGTCCTGAGTCTTCCAAAGCACAGCTTAGACTGAGGCTATATGACTTCTTTTTTGATCATGAATACAAATATCTCTGGCTCTTTAGACTATTTAATTATTTCACATTGCATGTTACAACTTTAAGCCCCTGAACTGCCATAGCGCTTATTGTTAATATCATAAACAACACAGAACATGCACTTCACTCATGTACTTGTCATAAAGGAAGTCTGCTGTGATTTTTTTCCCCAAGTTACTGCAGGCAGTACCAATTTCGTTTCCCTAGAAAAAAGGATTAGAAATCAGAGCTCATTTCTATAAATATACTTTCCTTAGGTTCCAAAGACATTTAAATCTGTTTGTTGAAGTCATCAAAATTCCAGTCTTGTAATATTACCAGCAATGAACCAATAGAATAATTATTGAAAATATACACTATGAGTGTAATTTACACATTTTTTGTTAATTTCATCCAGTATCCATTCCATAAAGTTACTGCGTAATGCTCTTAAATATGAATACAGTCAGAAAAAGAGTTAAAACACAAGAATGACTTGTATCCTTTGTGATTTATTTGCATTGAAACTTTTACATTTATTTTATTATTAAACTTTGTTTCCATCAGGCATGCACTCATGCTACATGTCAATCAAAATATTTGTTTTCCAAACGTAATCTCCTTTAAAAGGGAACACACTGTCAGATAGAGTACATCAGCTAGACTGACTGTACTTACCCTGGCTAGTGTTGTGAAGCAGCAGGCAGAGCTGGGAGCATCTCTCCCAGCTGAGTTTAGTGGAGCTGACTGGCTGAGGATCCAGGATTTGCATTCTCTACCTGTGAAAAATGGACCTTAATGAATATCATTTAGCCTATTTCAAGCCTGGAATATAGAACTCTCTTCAGATTTAATTACTGGGTTGTGCGGTTCATTGTGATAGGTTTTATTGCTTTATTTGTGTGATTTCCATGTGCGCTAGCTTTCTTATCTTTATCTTAAAGTGCTTACAATATTAAAACTAAATATTATTTTATTTTTTCCTGAAATTTCTGGCTATTAATTGGAGTCCAGCCTCAAGTTCTCACAATAAAGCAAGTACCCTAAAAGCCTCCCAAAAGCAAACAAAATTAATCAAGAAAATCAGATGGCCTGTCAATTTCCATCGTTTATGTATTGGTAGATATTATAGCATGCCATATATTTTTTTAATTTCATGGATCTTACTTTCCTCTTGAGTTAATCTGGAACTGAAGAAAATAACTTCAGTGGACATTTGCTGTAATTTGTTTCCTGTAGAATGGTCTTGAAGGCATTTTCCAGCAATGTTTCACAGTCAGAGGATTTGTTTTGACTTTCTAGTTTTCGACTTAATAAATGGAGAAAGTTGTGATCTGGAAAGCATAACTAATGTAGATATCATAAGGGAGGTCAGAAGTTACCTATTTGAACTTTCTAGAGAAAATAGTGGATATTGTTAAATAAAGGTAAATTCCTCAGCCTAAGTTATTGTAAAAAGCTGAGATTCTGGCCAGAAACAGCTGATCTTACAGCAATGCAAGAACAGGCTTAGTGCCCTTAAGAATTCACTGAATCCCAGAATGGTTGAGGTTGGAAGAGACCTTTGGGTCCATCTGGTCCAATCCTTGCTCGAGCATGGACATGAAAGCAGGTTACCTAGGACCATGTCCAGGCAGACTTCAAAGATCTCCATGGAGGGAGACTCCAATGCACTCTGGTAGTGCTCTGTCACCTGCACAGTGAAGTGCTTCCTGATGATTATACAGGACCTCTTTTGTCCCACACGTTTTAATTTCTCTTGTGCTTTAGTTCTTAAAGTACATCATGCCTGCATGAATGATGCAGTGACACAAGGTTCTCAGAGCTTGAAGGTGCAATACACGGCAAATAGCATTCATATGATGTTATAGTAAACCATACATTTCATTGAGTAACTGTCACTATCTCTTTGTATAATTTTGTACAGAATATGTGTGTGACAGGGATCAAATAAAATACCTTCTGCATTTCTTTATCTCATTACAATCAAAACTTTCAGCTAATCACTCTATACCACTATCAAAATTAGGAGTCAAGCTATCTGTAAAACTTATTTGGCAATTATTTTTCTTTGGAACCACAAGAGTCCCTGCTTATTAAAATCCTTTTGACAAGAATGATATATTTATAATATATATTTTAGATGTAAACCTCATAATTGTCCATTTAAACTTGTTGATCATATAAGGATTTACTGATCTATAACATTATTTTTAGGCCATTTAGAAATTAAGTACCTTGTTTGAAATGAACCTTTCAGGATTCATGTTCATGACATGCAAACAGAAGGTCCTGAATGTACTAAATGGGAATTCACTTGGGAGGATTCTCCTCCCCTAACTTTGACTACCTAAAACCCAGTCATTTCTTTTACATGACATCTGGATTGTCTCCATGTTCAGTGGATGAATTTTTCCTGTTCTAATGAGATATTTGTATTTCCTTATTGATTATGAGAAAAGCTTCAATAGCTAGCTTTGATGGCTGAAAATAGGCCCTATGGAACCATGTAATTATTATTATTATTCTATTGTAATGCAATAATTAATTTCATAAGGATTTCATCAGAATACAGGACAGATATGAACTAATTTTGAAAAGAGCTTTTGAAAGTATGCAAAGAAGGGAGTGAATAAGAAATTATTTGCAACAAATTCTGGGATTACTGCTTCATGAATCTTGACATATAATAGAGCTAGTTACACTTAGTTCTCTTGACCATTTTTACTTTGAAATAAAAAAGAGAAAGGAGAAACCATATGGTGCTGCCATCTCAGACATCTACTATACATCAGAGTCCAAAACTCTCCAACACTGTAGTGCATACAGTTTCCGATCTTGCAAGTGGACTAATTTAATCATGCATTCCCAAGGGAAGTTTCCACTGGCAAATACAAATTGCCAGTTCCTAGTTTTGGGTGACAAAATAAGAGTCCTTTTTGTCCTAATCCTCTACATCAGAGCATTAGCTGAAGTTTAAGGATTTCTCATGCCAACTGACATAGTCAGCAGAGAAAATACTGAAGACAGTGACTGAATGGCATTGTAAGAATAAATGAGAGTTTGGAGAGTGAGTGAATGAGGGAGGATAGTGAAACTCATTCATTCTTTGCTACCATTACCCCAACAATATCAATCCCTCCTACAAAAAGCATGATGTTTTTATGTAGATGTTAGTTGTCAGATTTGAGATGTCCCAGAACAGGCATTGGAAATACACATATGCTATATTTTTTGGAAAAGTTAGAGATGAAAATCAAACTAAAAATAGTTAAATTTCCTCTTTTAGTGAAACCTGAACTCAGTATTATGGAACAAGGGGTACTTCTCTAAATCTACTTATAAACTCCTGGAAATAAACAAACAAAAAGATTTAAAAGATTTAACAGCGGCTCACAAGTTAGCCACAAACAACTTTTAGAATGGAGAGTACTACATGGTGTACAAGAACCATTTCCTATCGATTGTTCTATGTTATATGATTATTAGCATATCCTTCTCTCTGATCATTCAAACTGGTACTAACAAGACAGTTCATTTTGAGTTTTCTGTTAGTGTACTTCTAGACTTTTCTAGACTGTTCTGTTCATTATTTTGAAAATATTGATCAAGCAGCCTTGTAATATTTCAGTTAGACTGGATTCCCCAGTATATCCTGCATCCAAATCAGAAAATAGTACCAGAAAAAAAATCAACAAATGTTTCAGAAGACAGGAAAAAAACGCAAGAGCTTTGAATTTTACAATTGAAACTAAATCTCACAAGAATTTAAAGATGATATTTTAAAAGTCTTGTCTGGTTATTCATTGACACTATAGCATACCGATGTTAGGTGCTTTCCAGTCTCCTTAGGGAGGGAAAAAAGAAATGTAGTCATCTAATACTCCTTCATACACAGAGGAAAAAGACCATATGGTCTGGAAGGATTAATGAAAGTGTTATCATTCAACACAGATATCCTCAAGCAAACTTCAAAGCAATAAATTATTGAATATAAAAATATAGCACCTGCTGCAGCAAAGCTAATGGTGCAAATCTTTTGAAAACAAGAACTAGCCTTGGGTGTAATCCATTAATATATTCTGCATCTAGAATTTTTAGTTTAGTTCTTCAGAAGTTACAGATTGGGCAGCAAACGCATTGATTAGAAGGTAGAGTGCTTTTACTCATATAAGGCATAGGCCTGACTGTGCCTCTGTAATGTTGCCAGTCCTCTATTTATCTTTGTTCTGGCTGTGTGGCTCTAAATCAAGATAAAAAGCAACTCAACATGAAGGAAAATAAGAAGAACGTCATTTAATCACCCTGTTAGCTTAAAATGATTATTGATTCCTGGAGGTGATGTCTAATTTTGCCAGAAAATCCATTTCAGTAATGATTACTGCCCTCTGTTTTATCTATTATTCTGGAGGTTATTAAAAGTGAGAGTCACCAGGGAAGTATATAGCTTTAGACCACTAATACCATTTTTAGCATGTTTTTAACAGAACCGAGTTTCAAATTTTGGCCTTTAACCTACAAGTGAAGCAAGAGTAGACAGTTAGGAAAGTGCATTTCACTGTGGGTCTAACTATTATATATACTACACTGGGATGTGGTCAATACTGCATGATAGATAAATATCAACTGGGACAAGGGTGTATTGAGCTCTTCATCAGTCTGAATTACCAAGTGCACATGACTCTAGCAGTAACATACTTAGAAAACTTGCAGTACCTTTTTGAAATAATTATTCCATTTGTGGTTGCACTTTCCCAAATAATCACAGAATCCCAGAATGGTTGAGTTTGGAAGGGAACTCTGGGTCCATTTGGTCCAATCCCTGCTCAAGCACGGACAACCAAGGTAGGATGTCCAGCTCCACATCCACGTGGCTTTTGAAGATCTCCAAGGAAGAGACGCCACAGCTTCTCCGGGCAACCTGTGCCAGTGCTCTGTCACCCTCACAGTAAATAAGTCTTTCCTTATGTTCAGACAGAAATTCCTGTGTTCCAGTTTGTGCCCGCTGCCTTTTGTCCTATTGCTGGGCACCACTGAGAAGAATCTGGCTCCACCCTCTTGACACCCTCAGTTCAGATATTTATTTACATTGATCAGATCCCCATCCTGAGCCTTCAGATCCCCCCTATACATGTATCACACTTTCCTTCTGGTTGCTCTTTCAAAACCACTATATAAACAAACTACTGTGGAAATAAAGAATTGCATACACACAGAAACAACCATACTACAATTATGTATATAACAGGTGTCTCTCCAGTGGCCCACTCCATCTAGATTATGTAAATAAGCTTGTAAGAAGAGTAGCAAGATAAAATTCATAGATTATTTATTCAGAAAATCAGACTAAATAATTTAATCTGTTCCATTTTTCTGATCTTAATATCTCCATACTTGAATCTCTCAATACAAAAAACCTGCTATTTTGTTGTTCCATGAATATTTGGTTTGTTGACCAGTTCATATTTAGTTTCCAAACTTCGTAAACCAAAGGATGAGTATTAACACTTAACCTTTTTCATAGATCATAATGCACTTTTCTCATAAGTTTTAAAACTGGAAAAATGGTACTTTTCCATGGACCAGATGCAGATTTTTTTCCATCAAGTTTTGGTCAACTACTTATGTGGATGTGGAGTCTATAAACAGACATATGCTTACCTATGAGCTGTTGAAAATAAAATTATTCGGCCCTACTCTCTCCCTCCTTGTCCTTCTCTTCTTCTCCTTCTCCTCTTTCTTCTTCTTTTCAAAAACAGAGAAACTTTTTAAAATATTATTTTTAAAGAAAAGTGTTTGAAAAAGTAAAGTACGTAACTTAATTTCTGAAATTAATTTGTCTGACAGTATTTACAGTATAATAATAGTTTAACAGAATCGCAGAATTGCAGCGGTTGGAAGGGACCTCAAGAGATCATTGAGTCCAACTTCCCTGCCAAAACAGGTTCCCTACAGCAGGCTTCATAGGTAGGCATCCACATGTGTCTTGAATGTCTCCAGAGAAGGAGACTCCACAACCTCTCTGGGCAACCTGTTCCAGTGCTCCATCACAGTAAAGAAGTTCTTATACATATTTGTGCAGAACTTCCTGTGTTCCAGTTTTTTACCATTGCCCCTTGTCCTATTACTACACACAACTGAAAAGAGCCTAGCCCCATTTCTTCTCCTCCTGCACTTTAGATATTTGTAAACATTGATATGATCCTTTCCCAATCTTCTGTTCTCCAGGCTAAACTGCCCCAGGTCTCTCAGCCTTTTGAAACCGATCACTGCTTTGTGATCTGCTATGATCTACTGTTACTGTAGACTTGAACTCCCATTTGACAACGCTTCTCTTTACTCCAAAGATATAATAAGCTGAGAAAGAATTATAGCTTGAGAACTGCACAGCATTTGATATGACCAGATGCCCAGAATCAGTGAATACAACAAAAACGTTGTTAACCTGCAAGTTGTAGTCCTGACCTATCACAGGTATTTGGGGTTTTACAGAGCTTGGGACACAACTACATTTCATTCTTTGGCACGCATTACCTATAGCCTTCTATAATAATAATAGAAAACCTTACGTATCTTTCAGCGTTTTGTGAAGGCTATTATAATTATTATTATTGTTATTGTTATTATTATTATTGTTATTATAGTCAGAGAAAACATATGGAAGATTACATGAATCTTTCTTTATTGTAATCCTCTCCTATTTTCCATGGAGAACAGAAGTCTGAACTAGTCAATTCTCTTGTTAAGACATCCCAGCAGTAATAAATAAGTGCAAGCAGACCATCCTCTAAGACCTTGTTTAGATGAAGTGTCATTCATTCACACAAATAATAAGCCCAAATAGTTATACAAGCACTAATAACTTCATCAATTTTACATGGTTTGTATACAGGGTAGTGCAATGCCATTACCTCTAGAAAGTCAGCAAAAAATAATTTTAAATAATATTTGTCAGAAAAATATTTTCTATTTTTTTTTATCTTATTGATCATTGGAGGGTAATTTTCTTTTCTTTTACTACTCCTCTTATTATTGCAGCTTTCAGACTTTCAATAACTGCTGTGAACTCAGATAAGTTTCTGGAAAGATTATCATTGATTTTAATGAGCTTTTATGTTTGTTCAACAATTTATTAGTACTTAATAGAGGTAAAGAGAGACTGATGATCACATTTTGAGATTCAGTATTTAAATCATTGACCAGCCAGTACACGCACTAATAATTATTAAAAATGTCATGGAAAATTGCTTTAAGGTTTCCACTTTCAGTTGTTTTCTACATTACACATGGTGGATAGATGCAATCTATACTGAATAAATATAAAGTGTGAAATACTAATGCTATTGATGCCAATGGATATTTTATCTTTAACTTAAATGGGAAAAAAGTTTCACACTACATTATAAAATTAAAAAGGCATGCATACTCTTTTAAGACACTGTGACTCACTATCTAATGGTTAAGTATTTCATATCTGAATTGCTATTCCTTTTGAATGACCGGTGGTCCAACAAATTATTTACTTCAACTGGGCCTATGGAAGCTTTGCTGTTTTTCTGAAGTTAATTTAATTCTTTTTATATAGTTTCATTATAATGGACAGAGTTATGTCAGCTATGCCACTTCTAGGATGGTACTGTATTTCCTCACTATATTGAATGATAGCTGGTTTGTTTTGAACCTTTATAAGTGGATTTGTGTTGCTTACCATTCGGACTTTTAGCAGCAAACCTGTTATTGTTTTTATCTCAGAGACCTCTAGATGACAAAATATCCAAGATTAATGGCTTTAATATGGCACTGTCATAGAAGTCAGCCAAATCACATTCTTTAATCAGAAGAAATATCTGATATTTTCTGTTAAAAACACAGACATAAATATAGTGACAACAATAAGAAACAAAACCATCATGAAACAAAGTTGGGGTCAGATCCTCAGCAGCTGTGATTTTGCATGCTCCATTAATGTTGATGGGATTTACACTACCTGAAGACCAGATGTCCCATGTTTCCCTGTGTATAGATCTTTCAGAATCATGGTATGTTTTTGCTTTGGTGGTATTTTGTTTGTTTATTTGCTTGTTTGGTTTTACTGTTTGTATATCATTATATTGGTTCTGTACAGCCTTATGCCATATTTAAGCTGACATGGAATAGACAGTTGATTATTAGATTTACATTTAATCAGTGATAAAATTTGAATCAACATGTTTTCTAGTTAGGCAGTTCTTCCAAACAATCTTTTGTGCTTTTTGTATTAAATTATTTATTTATTGTATTTTCAGCAGCTGTGATAGCAAATAAATGAGTTCAGCTCTCTCTCTCTCTCTCTTTTTTTTTTTAACAACCATTGACTTTTCTCCCATTTCTTCTAACACTGTTGTTCTCCCCTGCCCTCAGAGGAATCACATTTGTATTAATACCATAACAAATTAATAAATGATATAAAAGATGTAGTTTTTCATTTCATTATTTCAGTATGAGATCGTCTATAAAACAGCTGGTGTTTTAGCTGTGTTTTAAACAACTGCAGAGCAGAAAAAAAAGAAAAAGAAAGTGATAATTGCCTACTACTAGAAGTTACTCTGTTTTGGAAAGATTATGAAGTAATATACTCCAATAAAACAGAAAACTTGATTCCAGTTGTGTTCTTAAAACAACTCTTTTGCATAACGTCATATAATACTCATTGCACTCAGTTTTCAGCATTACTTTTGTCAAGCATGAGGGCTATATTAAAACAAACTAACAAGCAAATAAACAATTATGTCTTTCTTAACACAGTCCAACACCAGGATTGTTTTTGTGATCACTTCATACTAAATAAATTATTTCAGTCAGATATTCATGGGTGCAGCTGAAAAACTTACCATTAAGGATCTTCATTCATGTAAATCTCGTGAATCAGAAGCCATGAAAATTTTATCTGTCTTTTTCTATAGCTCTATGGAAGGAAAACCATGAATTATTCTTCAAGATTTACCATGTTTATTATTTGTTAAAGCTAATACATCATTATTATTTTAAAATAGTGCAATTTTCTAAGTCAGAGATACTGAAACTTCTGATGATTTATAGAGAAAAAGGGTCTCATTTTCATTTAGAAATATTAGGAAAGAGTGTAAAAATACTTTTCATTTCTAGTAAATTTCACTTGAAGAAAATAGAGACAATGTGCAAATTTGAAGGAAGAAACAGCCATAAAAGTTTAAGAAATTAACCAGAAATTTTATCATACTGTTATTAGCCTTATTACATATATAGGATTATAATTTCTTAGCTAACACAAAAGCAGTACAGCAGTGGAGCTTTCTTCTTCTTCATTACTGTCCCTTTACCTTTCCTCTTCCAGACCACTTTCCTTTTATCATGCTATCACAGTTAAAGAAAATACATGGTGGAAGTTATTCACAGTTCCCTTCTTATATCCAGTTTACATCTGCGTCCATGCCTTATCAGTGGCAAATATACAAGAAATTTTTTTTCCATAGCTCCTGACTATAAGTAAATGACCCAACAAATGTTTGTTGACTTTCAGAGGAGCTGACATGTCAAAACCAGCATATTTCTCCTCTTGCCACTTCTAGACATCATAGCAAACACTAGAAAAATTAGCATGTGATGAGAAACCTGGTGCATGTTG
The DNA here is from genome assembly GCA_013396635.1 of Penelope pileata. NCBI lineage: Eukaryota > Metazoa > Chordata > Aves > Galliformes > Cracidae > Penelope > Penelope pileata. The sequence continues at coordinate 63,983 of WBMW01002279.1, forward strand.
AGCTGTGAAAATAACTGCCATTAGGCAGCTCAGACATTTCTGTCAAGCCAGCAAAACATGAGAAAAATTTCTGAAACAGTTTACAACCATACACCTCTTTTTTCCCCTTCCTTTATCTCCTCCTCCTCCAAGCTTCTGATAGCCAGCAATTCTGCTCAGTGGCACACACTGTGGCCCTTCTCAGAGTACAATTCCCAGTATTTATAACTGTCATCATTTCTATCCCAGTATTTTTGTTTTTCCATCTCCTAATCTTTTTCTTTTCCAGGTCCTTGTCACCCCACAAAAGCACTAGTGTTTATAATCTCTCTGGCTAGACTGACTGACTTTGTCATCAGAGTTTTTTGTAACATCCTTAATGACCTGCTAGGAAGAATCTTAAAATCATTCTGTCATAGTAAGTGTTATGCTGAAAATCTGCTCTTATCTTAACTTGCTTGTTCAGAATATTGTCATATTAAGCACTTGGTCATTGACTGATGTGATGGGTTTAATTCTGTAAACTCTTCAGATACTGTTTTTTCACAGTGGTATTTATTTTTCTAGAAAATTGCCACATTAATAATCACACAATTTTAGATTTTTTTGAGTTGGAAGGGACCTTTAAAGGTTGTTTAGCCTATCTCCTCTGCAATGAGTAGGGACATTTACAGCTAGATCAGGCTGCTCAGAGCCTGGTCCAGCCTGACGTTGAATGTTTCTAGGGATGGAGCATCCACCACCTCTCTGAGCAACCTGTTCCAGTGCTTCACTACCCTTATTGAAAAAAACTTTTTTCTTGTATCCAGTCTCAATCTCCTCTCTTTGAATTTGAAGCCATTTCCTCTTGTCCTATCACAGCAGACTCTGCTAAAGTGTCTGTCCCTTACTTTGTTATAGTCCCACATTAGATACTGAAAGGCTGCTATCAGGTCTCCCCAATAATGATAAAGAAAAGGGTATATTTCTTAGACTGTGAATTGTTGGAAACTTCTGTGCTAAATATTTTAAATTGAAACATTTTTCATAAGCCCAAAATATTCACCTAAAATAAATAGAAAAATTAGATGCAGATATTTTCTGTAAAGTTTTAAGCAACATCCTAAATGAGAGATATAAAATTATAGAATGTTTTGACTTGGAACGGAAATTTAAGAGCATCTAGTTCCAAGCCCCCTGCCACGGGCAGGGACACATCCCACTAGACCAGGTTGCTCAAAGCCCCATTCAATCTGCCCTTGAACACCTCCAGGGATGGGGCATCCACAACTTCTCTGGGCAAGCAGTTCCTCACCACCCTCATAGCAAAAACATTCTTCCTAATACCTAATTTAATCTACCTTCTTTTAGATTTTTACCCCTTGTCACTGCATGCTTTTGTAAAAAGACCCTCTCCAACTTTCTTGTAGGCCCTGTTTAGGTTCTGGAAGGCTGCTACAATGTCTTCACAGAGCCTTCTCTTCTCTAGACTGAACAATGCCAGTTCTCTCAGTCTGTCTTTATAAGACAAATATGAATTCCATTTTCATGAAATTTAATGAATTTCATTTTCATTTCATTTCATATGGGAAATGGTATCTGTTAGTATAATTATTTATTATTATTGCTATTTATATATTATTATTATTATATAGCTCTTATTTTTGGTGTTGGGAAGCCCCAAGGCTGCAAAATCATTGAAACAATAAGTGTCAAGGCATAAAGAAAGTTTAGTAGAAAGTCATATTATCTACCACTCCAATCTGACTGGTAAGCATTTCATAACTAGTTGTGCTAGTCTTGCAATAGCTAAATCCCTCCAACGTTTTGGAATAGATTTGTTGCAAAACTGACTTTCAGCATTACAATCCAGAGCTGAAAACTAGGTAATGTTCAACACAAGAAATGCAGCAGAATCTCAAATATACTAACAATTTATAATTTTTGTTTTGGGAATCCCCAAGAACATTCAAACTGAGACAGAAGGCCACAAATTCATGGACCTTTAGCTATGGTGTCTCCAAAATACTATGATCTACATAAGCATATTTGTATCAGAAAGTGCATGTATGCATATAAATACACATAATCATATCTATATAAACACAGCATAAATACATTGTGAGTTTTTCACATTATGAAACAATGATGATGATACAAGAGAAAGATTTTCATGTAGAAATAGGTCTAACTTATGTATCAGTTTATAAAAACATAAATTTATGTCAAGAAAGTAGATTATACCCAAAGTTAGCATTAGGTCACCTATCTGTAGTGATTTAAACAGACAAAGTTTTGAAGAGTAGGTAAAACTCAGGTATTATTTCTGCAGAAATTGAGAGGCAAATCAAAGAATTTAAATAATACTCTTCACTTACATGTTTTTATATCTCTGGTAGATTGTGCCGGTCAGAGAGACAAGTATGGAATCTGGCAAATATTCGTTTTTCCTTTGGAATGAGACAAAAGACTCCTTGAAAATTAATTACTGATTCACTGCTGCCAGAAACACCAGCCATGCACAATGGGTCAAACAGAGAAATCCTTTGAAGAAAGATTTGGATTTCTTGATTGAAAAAGTGTATGAGTACTACTGACAGTGGAAAACTCATTCATCTGGAAATCCGGAAATGAGTATCACCACTTATTCAATGCTTTCCACCATGTTTAGAGAGAGCAAGACATGTTGCTCCCTTTTGAAGAGATCAAATAATCCTTATGAATAATTACATCACAGTCATGATATTCATGTCAAGCAAGGCACATACTGAAATGCTTGAATACCAGGAAAAGCAAAAAAACAGTGAATATTGGAATTCATCCTGGAGAGTGTTAAATAGTAGTAGCCAAAAAATCCTTAGATTTATTCTAGGAATCACTTCATGCTTATCAACAAGAATGCAGAAAGCCTATCACAGTGGTCAGATGAATGAACTACTAACGGGACAAAGTAATCTGGAATAATTAAATTTCTCAAATAACGCACAATGTGTTGCTGAATGGATAGTACTGTAATAGTATGCCTCGATCTCAGTCAATTCAGTGTTCCTACACATAAAAAAAATAAAATAAAATGAAAAAAATGGAAGATATCCCTGTCCAGAAATTTCCTCAGCCATCCTATTTCCAGTCGTTGGTCTTACTGGAACTTATCAAGGTTTTTGATTCCTTCATGAAGCTGTCCATGAAAATATATACTTATATATAGGTCATTACAATTTATTTTAAATATTTTTAATAAAACCCTGTAAAAACAAATAATTATAAGGACTTTTAAGAATGTATTTAAGCTGTGTAAAAAACCTGACATAGTTACAAAATTTCTGTTTACAGAAAAGACAAGAGGAAGATAAACTTTAAACCTGTTGCTTTGATTGGTGTTCAGTCATAACATAGGCCAGAATATCATCTGGATAGACTGAATACCCAAGAATTGATTATTTGTATGTAGTTGCTTTTTTGGCTGTCAGTGATATAATCAACCCTCTGGCTGGAAGAGAAGGTCAAATATGCCTCAGCACCAGTAGGAGAATCAGCTGACAGCAGAACTAGAAATGACATTTTTGAATATGAGATTCAGAAAAAAGATAATTTTTATAATAAAAAAGATGGTATAAATATGATTCAATCAAAAACAGAGTGTTTTTGTACTGACCCAGCCCGGAATAGCATTCGAATTAAGATACTACTACAAGTTTTGTAATTAAGCCAAACTACTGAACAGACTGTGACATGAATGTTGATAGAGGAAGTGGGATTCATCTGCTGACTTCTGCTGTGTATCAGAGATCTTGCCCAGATTAACCATTTGAACTATTGCATAGTCAGTTGAAGCTGGTGTTCTGGTTAACTGTAGATGAGTAGCTGAGATAACTATAAATAAGATTTAGAGTTTCTTAATAACCAAAATACAAAGATGGCATAAGCCCTAATTATGCTTTATTTTGAAAGTAATAAAATAATTTAAGTCAGAATTCTCAGGACCCACGTGGTGCAACATCTTGCTTAAAGCAGGGACACATTACTTCAGGTTGCTCACAGATGTGCCAGTCAGGTCTTGGATATCTCCATAGTGGGCGTCTCCACGTTCCCTCTGGAAACCTGCTACAGTGTTTGGCTACCCTTACAGTTATAACTTCTCTTTATGCACCTTTGAGAGGAATCTAGTGCTATCGTTTCTATGTTCACTCTAGTATCCTGGTTTCATGCAAAACAATAGCACAGTCATATTCCAGTTACTGCTGAGTGACAGCATAGCCAGGGCTAAGCCATTTGGTAAGAGAGTTGCTGCCTTTATGATGTGGTGTCAGTGGGGTGGGGCAGAGCCCAGACAGCTGTCCTGAATTAGGCAAGAGGTTATTCCATACCACCTGACATCAAGTGGAAGGCTATAAAGCTCTGGGGGGGAGTTGGCCCATCAGCAGTTGATGCTTGAGGGTTGCTGGGTTTTGGTTGTGAGCAGGGAGCCTTAGTATTGTTGGCAGCTCTTGGGTGCTGCTATTGCTGTTGAGTGTCAGGTGGCAAGTAATTATATTGCAACTATATATGTTCTTATTGTTGTGTATTTGTTTCCTTTTTCTTCTTCTGTGTTAATAAATAGTTTTTATATCAGCCAATCAGTTTTTTTTTCTTTCCAGATCTCTTTCTTGTCCCCCTTTGGACTTCAGGAGTGAGTGAGGTGTTCAACTGCCTTCTGAGTTATACCACAACATGTGGTTTGAAGAAAACAAACAGATCACCTTCTAGTACTTATTTTCTCTTTAGGCTTTCTTGGTTACTTCTTGTATATTGTGTACTGTGCTGCTGACCTCAGTGGCTCTTTACTGGATGTTTTCCAGAATGTTTAAGTTTTTGCTGTACTACATAGTTCTAGGCAAGTCATGCTACTTCAGAACCTGTCTCACAAGCATTGAATAGAAAGGAATAATTACTTTTCTCAGACTCCTGTCTCCAATCCTTCTGATACAGCCTAATATCTTGTTATGTGGTTGTTCTTGGTTGCCCGTAAAGGCATAACAATGTCCAGTGTGTATAGAAGAAATTTATACACTGTTTTACAAAATTGTTTTCTATATCAATGATAATAAGCCATTACTTTAGAGGGGAGGAAAAAAAAAAACCCTCTATTCCTTCCCATATGATACTTATTTCTTCTTTTTTTTAAAACTTCGTGTTGTTTCTATTGACCCATTTTTCCAGCCTGCTAAGGCCCCCCTGAAAAGCAGTGTGTAGGAACCCCTTAATCTATGGGCCACTTGATATTACGCACAAGCTTGTTTAAGGTGCATTTAATCCCGACATCAATGAAGATGTTAAACAGTGTTGGATCTAGATTCATTCCCTGAGGAATGCCACTAGTTGCATTGTTTCAGATAATTTTCCACCTAGCTTGTAGTTAATCTGTTGAAATCCTATCTCACCAATTTGGCTGTAAGAATACTAGGGAGACACCTGTGTTGAAGGTTCTGCTGAAGCCAAGGTAAATACTATTCACTGCTTTTCCCTTGTCCAAGTAGTCACTTATCCTGGAAAGCAATCAAGTTGATCAGGTGTGATTTGGTTTTTGGTAAATCCATCCTGGGTGTTTCTAGTCACCCTTTTGTGTGTGTGTGTGTTTTTTTTTATTATTATTATTCTTGTACCTAGACATGTCTTTAGCAAAGATTTTTTTCCATAGTCTTCCTCAGGACTAAGATTCAGCTGATTGGCCTGTGATTCCTTCCCTAGGCCTTTCTTTCTTGCCCTTCTTGAAGCTATGTCTGAGAACTGCCCTTTTCCTGTCATCAAGAACCTCCACCAATTGCCACGACCTTTTGAAGATGATAGATGTTAGCCAGTTCCCTCTGCAGCCTTACATGTATTCCATCTGTTTCCTTGGACTTCTGACTAAAGTTTTCTAAAATGTTCCCTAATTTCTGAACCTATTTTTCTAAAGTAATGTTTTAGTTCCCCAGACTGTACTACTAGATTTAGAGGTGTGGGTGCCCAAAAATTGACCTTACCAGTAAAAGGTAATAGAGAGAAAGCACCAATTACCACAGCCTTTCCTATGTCCTTTGTCACTATTTCACCTTCCTCACTGAGAAGCATGATGGCAGTTTCCTTAGCCTTCCTTTTGTTGTCAAAATATCTATGGAAACTTTTCTCATGGCTTTCCAAATCTCTCTCTAGTTTCAGATCCACTTTGACTTTTCTAGTTCCATACCTGTGTACTCTGTTTGTAGCAGGTAACCTATTCTTTTTCAAGCCCTGTTTGTCTTACTTGTGCTACACTTCAGACCTTTTAGTGGTGGAAGCACCCATCATTTGCAGAACTAAAATTTTAATGTTTGTCTAGTTAACATTTTAGGAATTTAACCAAAAAGCAGTAAAGTTATTAGTCCAATTACAGTATTAATACTTCTGGTACAAATTAATGTATTAATACAAAAAATTAACAGAAGATAAATTGTCATATATTAACTATCTATTATCTATTCCCTCTCTCACTGCAGTTGCTATGTAGATGTGCACTGTGCTCATTCTTCAGTGTCTCTGGTCAGTAACGCAAAAATTCCCCAAACAATGTAAAGAAGTATGTGATTCAGTGAGTGGGCTAAAGGACATGTCAGCATCCTCACCTGTTCAACAGGAGCACTGTGATTGATCTCCATAGTGGACAGTTCCTCCTCTGTCTCGTGCTCCAATTGTGGTTATTTTTGTATTTGTTCTCTAAAATGACCTACTTCCTTTTCATTGTTTTCCAGCTCAAGTATCAAAGTTTTGCAATATCCTTCCCCAGCCTAGTTGAATAAAATTTCAAGATACTAAAATCAAAACAAAACATATCAATAACTTTTTTTTTAATGTAATGTCTACTTCATGAGAAGTCTCCCTGATTTTTGTTGAAAGTGTAAGTTCTGCAACTGAGGCCTGAGATTTTGCTTACCTCCTGAACTGTTTTCACATTGTCTACCAGAGAATGAATACACAGATACAAAAGGTCTCAGCACATATGCACATGTATTCACAGTGCATTAAATTGAATATGGAAATTTAAAGGATGCTGGAAGACCAATAGTATTTCCAAAGATTTTGACCAAAACAATTGTCTTGCTTTAAGGTAAAAGTGCTTTCTCAACATGCAATATCACTGTCAAGTAAAGTTAAAGTGAAAGAAAATACGTGTCTTGGTGTAGTATGTGATTATGTTTCTCATTTAGAGGTATTCTGCATGAGAGGGATAGAATTGTATTGACTGCACAGCAGACATTTTTTAACACATCTGATAACCTCAGTCATCTTGAAGTTCAGGAATGCTTTTTATGACATTCCTTCAATTCAGTAGACAGGATAGGGCAGATTTTTTTCACTACAAAATAAAGGTTTTAAAGATGTAGAGAGTTTTGTGCTTATTTTTAATCAAGTCTGATGAAATAAAATTTCAGAAAAATTGAGGTTGATTTGTACTGAAATCTCTTTCAATGACTTCAGACTTCATATTTTCTGTTAAATGATTTATTGCTATTTTCCTGTAGTGATCCTAAAGAGGTAACATGAGAGAACAGAGAAGCTTGTTTGTGTCTTTTGTTATTTTACCCTCATTAAAATGAGGGTTAAATTCTATCTTGCTCTTCAACTGAATTTGCAGTTACAGCTGTGTATATAGAGCAGTAGTGAAGAAGTCTGTGATGGTTCAAAATATAAGACCAACTGGAATATGAAGTATTAAAATTCAGGTTTTATCCCTGATTGTTCATTAATCTGACACCCTTAAAATACATTCTTTGAATATGATGAGGAATAATGATAACTGATTTATAACTAAGTTCTGAATTCAGCGAGACAGTGCTTCAGTCAGGAAAATGGACTGTAAAGATCTCACAAAACTTAGTTTCTTTTGGATGCCGTATTGCACTGCACTCACCCACATACATTCCGACTTTGATCTCGATATAACTCTTCTTTAACTTTGTTCCTATGATCTCCCAATTATCCTTTCTTTTCTTGTTGCATCTTGAAGCCTTATCCCTAACGGCCACGTTGTCTTTTCTATTGTTTTTGAGCTGCTTGCCTGACTTCTCTTCCGCACTGTTGTTTAACATCCCTTTCTCTATTGTCACCATTTTCTTTTTCTAAAAGTCTGTGCACTTTTTTGACTGCAACTTGCTATTCAATTCTCAATTTACTTCATATTCTCTGTCACTTTTCTTCCTTCATGAATCCCAGACTTTTGTTTCTGTTTGTTGAATGTTCCCACATTCCTCTCTTCCTGGGGAGATGTCTCCTTCTGTTCTCTTGTCTTAGCCTTTCCCAATTAATCCTACTGCGATTTCTATTGAAAAAGATACAGATATATTTTTATATTTATGTATAAATTTGTATTTATAAAAATTACACATCATAAAAAAAGAATACTTTTCTTGCCTTCCTTCTGATTACAGCCTGGATAGTAAACAGAAGGAAGGATAGTTAGTGTGAGTCAATTTGAAATCAAAATGAATAAATTAAAGAATAAATAGGACTTATTTTTTTTTTTTTTGCAAACAAATAAGTACATGAATTATTATCTAACACAAAATTAAGGATAAACTCTTAATATAACTGCTGCTAAACAAAACTAGGCAGATCTCTGATGGTCTCATAGCCCTCTCCTCTTCATGAATCATTGTTTTTGGTTACTTTCTACCAAGTCTACATCTGATATGTGATATGGGGCAATCTTACTCATTTCATTATAGTAAATGTATGACAGGAAGATAAAGGGCAGAGGGGAGGGCAGGCAGAATACACGAAGCCAGAAAAATATGAAAAGATTATCTTGAACTAGATCTCTTCGATGAAAAGTTTAAAAGGTGATGTCTTCTGGGTAAAAGAATTAGTAAGTTATAGATTTTATTAAGTTATTTAAAGTAAGCTTCACAAGTAGGCACAAATACAGGTTTAAAAAAGAACAAAGACCTAAAGGATTTCATTATCCAAAGAAATATTAAGTCATATACAGAGTAAGTGTGATTACATTGAAAGTCTCATATGCATTTATCTATACATGTATATTACATATACATCAAATACAGCTCGTTAAATTACTCAACACCTCTTTTCCATTCAGGAATGTCCACCATTATTCCTTTTGTTTGTTAGTTTTCAAATATAAGCATGGTGGGTTTTGTTCATTAGCAAACAATTGTTGTATCATTTTAATATAAACTAACGTTATTTACTTTTTTTGGGAGGGGGAATAAAATATTCTTTATGGAGTGCAAAATATTCAGTAGTTCTTTAAATATCCAAACTCATATGAACAAGTAATTTAATACAAAAATAAAAAAATACATAAAAATTCAAGCAAAGATAAGCGTAAGAATATATATTTAAGTTCAGAGAGTGGCCATAATACAAGTCAAAAACCTTAACTGTCAATCATCATACGGACTGATGCCTAAAGCATAATTTCTTCTATAGTGGTGATGGCGTCGTTTGTTCTGAATTTCACAATCTCTTTGCCATCCTGGCTGGACTTCTCATGAAAGGAAACTGATCCAGCAAGGAAGATATGGAGAACATTGAATGCACATACATAAGACGTTTATGGACGTAGCTTAGGATCAAGTAGTTCACAGAATGTCTGTCATGATCTTTCTCTACTGGACTATCTAGCTTTAGACTTCTTTTTCTTTTTACTTTTTTAATTTTAATTTATTTTATTTTAAGTGAACTTAATGTTTCTTGCTAGTCTGCAAATGGACTTGTCCTCAAAAATGTCTACTTAGTGTTTAGGAATGGAACAACTTTTCACTATCTAAACAAAAGGAGATTTAATTCTAGTAGATAAAACAATGAGACTGGATCATTTTCTTTCCCAGCATTTCTAATGAAAAACAACTGCTGCACATGAATCTTATTTTTCCATTTAAATATCAGTCTGCAGCTTTTCTCTTCCAAATGTTCTCTATCTTTTTCCTTTAAACAATCATATTTAACCCTATCTTTTTAAAAGCAATGAAATACAATCTTGCATGGCTGCTGAAAAAATCAAATAAATTTCTTCCCCTGCTCCCCAGATCTCCCAAAAGACTACAGAGAGTAGTCTTATTCTCATATGTACAGCTAAAATTCATACATAAGACCATAGAATCATAGAATGGTTCAGGTTGGAAGGAACCTTAGAGATCATCTTGTTCCAACCCCCTGCCATGGGCAAGGACACCTCCCACCTTTAGGGCTATACAGATTCTTTCAGAATACTCCTTTGAGCATTTTTTGTAATCTATACCTAAGACCAAACTACTTGTAAGAGCCCCAAACTTACAAAACTGCATTACATGATCTCTGCTGCCATATTCATACCGCAATCTTGCGTTACCTCCCTTAAAAAAATTATGTAGTGAAAAATGAACGAATAATAATCTTAAGGCTGTCATTTCTATCTTTAATGGAACAAAATGATTTGCTGATGTAAGCAGGTAATCATGTCAAGTGTTCAGACTGTTGTGAAGCATTTCAGTTACTAGGCAGTAAATCTAGGTAGTAAATCTAGGCAGTCATAGAACATAAAAGTATGTTTTCTTTACTAGATGAACCTACATTCAAAAATACATTGATATAGCTAAATGTAAGATCACATCAACATTATATACAAGCCGGCCTGCAGAAGCCGTCCAACCAGCCAAGCCAGCCAAACGAACATGAGCTGATGTTCAAATACAGTAACAAAAATAATTTGTGCAATCTTCAGAGGAATAAATCATAGACTAACAGTAAGAAAACAAATTCACCTTTACATAGCACTGATGACACTAATACTGAAGTGTTAAATGCAGTTCTGTTGTTTAAACATGGAAAATAGAGTAAGGAAAGAATGAACTGCAGAAATAGCTCAAGTGCTAGTAAAAAAAAAAAAAAAAACACCTTTACACTGCAGCTCAATTTGTTTGGCTTTTCCAAAGAGAGTTGAATCAGAACGTGTAAGTGCCTTGATGGTGAGCATGGAGACTGGATGCAGGAAGACTCTTTAAAATGCAGAAATGCATAATAAGAACAAATTCCTAGGACGATGAAAAAAAAGAGAAATAATACAAATGGATCACAGGGTTTTGTTTCTTCATTTTGAAGTGAATATTTATTATTTGTACTTTAGTGGTGCCTAGGAATCCTAGTGATGGCTTTGGTTTTTTGCCTTAAAGAACTGCCAGTTTTAGTGTTAAATAAATGGTAGGTGTTGAAATAAGGCAAATTCATATAGTAGATTGGCTGGCAACATATGAAAGTACACCTTAGGTTATATGAGATAAAAAATTCATAGAACAGTGGTTAAAATTCACATGATCTTACTTTGTGATTGCACAGTGCCCAGAGAGTTGCTGGCACACTGCCAAAAGGAAGTGTAAATGACAGTATGTGGGGAAAAGGGTTCAGAGTTCTTGGGAATTTCCTCAAAAGAATCAATTAAGCTCAATGAATAGCTCCCATCAGATGAGAAGTTACTTTTATTTTTGCTTTGCAGGGATTGTTAAAAAAGCCACAAAAGTCCATGATCAATGGATGATCTGTCTTGTTTCCTTGTCTTCCTGCTTTTCTCCCGAAACTTCAAGCTACAGCTCTCCCTGACTGGTTGAGGCAAAGAGTTTGTTAGTTTCCCATAGCATTTGTGAAGGTGGTAAGAGAATGCACATATCTCTACATTCAGTCATCTCCATTTCTGACCTCTGGCTATAGGTGTATGTTAAAAATATAAATGAGCAGGGGAAATGAGTGTTCTACCCTTGTGTGTTGTGTTTCTTTCTTTACAAGCCGACATTGCTCAGATGGTTTTCATAAGTGATATTTTTACTGAACAAAATCGCGAAGTCTGCAGAGTTCAAAATAGAAATGATTTTTGCAAACACACACAAGCACATGTAAATTTACAAATGTATATTTTAAAACATCAGGATTAATTTAGTCATGGCAGATGAGAAGAAAATCCTGAGCAGTCAAAAATTTGACATTATCAGTATGTTTTATGAGAACATTTTAGAGATCCATAGCCAGCATTAGGTCAGGAACTAAAACATGAAAATACATGCTCTAAAAGGTGAGGAGATCACATTGTTGTAATAGCAGATTAAATAACTACAGAAGTGAAGTAGATTTAAAATGACTGCTATATAAAATGATCTCCATAACCAGCATAACCAACCTGTGAACCCCAAACAGAGATGAAAATTGTATTTCACTATTTTATAGGTACTGTATATAAAGGCCATCCCTTCTCCAGAAAACTTAAAATCTAAGGTTTCAGCAAAATCTATAAAGTGAAAATGAATATGTGGCATGATAGTATACGAACGGAAAGAATGGCTAAAAGAGTCGGATTTGATTGTCATATTAGTGGTTCAAATGGCCTTCATGGTCACATCTGGTTGCTGGACAAACAGAGAATAAAAGTGACAAATTATTTTGTTATAAAATGTTTTGCATTCATCACTGCTTGAGGTGACTCTACAGTACTGTTTTCACAGTAACAATTGTGCTGATTCCTCAGACTTTCTATGTGAGGTATTAGTGATGTAATTTAATTAAGTGCCCTTTTTTTCTTACAGTTGAGACAGATCCAAATTGAAAGAGATAAATTTTAATAATTTAAAACTCGCTCATACCATTATAGGAGCTGCCATTTTCAAATATTTGATCAAATATTATCCGCTTATTTTCAAGATCTTATTATAAGATTTGGTTCTGAGATATGTTTGAATTTTTCCCTTTCTTACATTTCAGTATAGATATTCTTGTATTTCTGAATCCCAACACTGAATATCTTTTCTAAGTAAAGTGATTTAACTTTATATGACAGAAATGAAAAACACTTCTCAAATCAACTATAATGGAACATCAGACCTGATATGAAACATGACCTCAGCTAAGGGCTCAATCTGATTGGTATTATAAAATATCTGACTGACATTTTTAAAGATATTAGTCTCTTAAGTCTTCATATTTCTGTAAAAGCTATTCAGTACTGTTTTAATTATCATACTCTATTTTAAAGTTAGCTTAATCACAAGCGTTTGGATTACTGAAACACCTCTAATAACAAACCTGAGCGCTGTTTGAACCTAGGAAATTGGGAGACAAACAGCAGATACCAAATTAAATGATTACCCTGTGTCTGTTTGATTCTCTTTCTCTCTCTCATTCACTCTTTTTTCTTTTTTTTCCCACTTGTGCATAAAGCCAATGTACGAAAAAAAATCAACTAAGAGATACTGCTCTATTTCAGATTTATCTAGACCAGGAGTGGGAGTCTACTTTCAACCTAGTGAAAGATACAGATATTAGTCCATATTTTTTTTTATATCAGAATGATCCTTCATAATGATTAAGTAACACAATTAGACTGAGCACTATGTTCACCAGTGATTTCTGCAAAAGCAAAATTACATCCCTACACCTGCTCTTCAGTTTACATTCAAAGAATTTTGCAGACTTCCCTGAGGCTGCAACGAGAGTTCAGATAGAACTGTTTCTTCATTTCAAAGCATTCCAGCTCTGAAATTAACCCAAGGTGTCCCAAGGTTCATCATTTTCTAGCATGAAGATGCGTGAAAAGGGAATGTATCTGAAAAGAATGAAGCTCTGGTAAATTTTGTTGGTGCCAAAGTCTGGCGGTTTCACAGCAGTGACAGACTACGTCCACTACAAGAAACATAATACTTTGCAAAAGCCAACTGAAAATTCACTGTCCCTGAGTCCCAAAGGGAACCTGTTCCCTGTCCAGGATGATGTTGTTAACAGCCTTAATGGCATTCTGGCTACATGACCCACATGAAATCTGTATGTGCCAATATCTGGGTAGGGCAGAAGTTGCTTCCCACTTGTGAACAACATGGTACGCAAGCATAGAGCGAAGATAATGCATTATTTCCACCTATCAAATGCTAATCATACTGATGAAAAATAAATAAATAAATCATATGCCATGGAAATTAAGTCAGACAGCACTGATGTCATTGACACTGAAAACTGTCATTCAGAATCTCTTGAATCATCATAAGTGGATAGCCACTAACTACACTTGGGTATAATATTAATGTCAGAAATTAGAAAGAAAATTGAAAAGTAAATTCACTGGCTGAAATGCAGAAAATAACCATTCATTAATGTAGCTGTGGTGCCATCATCCCATTAATGTTTTCAGAGATTGCTTTGTTTTTAATGGGTGACACATGAATTACAAATATTAAAACTGTTGTAACCAACTTAAATTGATCTGTGATAGCATGTCATGCATGTATATTGTCAAATGCAATGCAGCTCTAATCTGAGTGAACTCTATGTGCAGCTGAGACATTCTAGGATGTGCAGGCAATGTTTATGGAGAACCAGAGTCCACCTATTCATCTCTCCAGCACACAGTAACTCCATACTTGGACCAGTAACTTGAATCTTATTGCTTTTTAAATGCTTTTGTATATTAAATTCTAAAATTCACATGGATTAACCAATGCACTATTTCAAGAAAGAAAGATAATTTTTCTTTAAAAATATTTTAAAATTCCATTTAATATATTAAAAAATAAAAATAATTGGGGAAAATTAGCAAAATCATTTGAATCAAGACAAATCTGCATGTCGTTTCTCCATATATTCTTAAGTATATTTGAAATAACTTTTTTATTTCAAATTATGTTTTTTTTTATTGTTTGTATATATATACACTATATATACATACTTTCTTTTTTATCAGAAGGTGTAGTTATTCTCTAGCTTGTCAGATTTTGAACTTTTTTGGAGAATAAATGTGAATTAGCTTTTTCCAAAAGAGAAGAAATCTGTAAATAATATTTTCATTGTTGCTTACTCTATGGATATGTAACAGTGACTGCTTATACTTAATGAAATGTAGGGGGAAAAAACTGTTTATGAGGCAAATTGGACACTCAGTAATAACATTAAGTAATTACATATATAATTAAACAAGTTGTAAAATACACTTCTAGAACCCACAGGTCAGAAAAAAATAAGATCTGAAGATGGCAATTTAGCTAACAATTCAAACAGCAAGGTCGGATAAGGGCATTAGTAATGGTTGCCCACCCCTCATTCCTATGCTATTATCACAGCTGGGTGTTGCAGTCTGTGAATGATGTGACATCTACATAAAGGCAGCCTTGTAGTCTTTTACCACTGAATACTAAACGAAAGAGCACAGTGAAGGTACATCTCATCTGGCTATGGCTCCCTGCAGGTAATTTGCTTTTGCCTTCTGACAGAGTTCAATCCTTTAATAATACAGGCAAACGTATGGTGAACACCTCAAGTAGTACAAAGACTGGAAGAGTTACTCTAAAAGCCACCCTGACAGTAATGGACAACTCAACAGCAAAGAAGGAGATGCCCTTCCTATTTCTAATCATCATTGTTCTATTCATGCTCTTACCTAGAACTTACTGTCTGTTATTGGGTTGTGTTTATCTGCAGCACCTGCCCAGGAAATGAAGTTAGCAATATAGCTAGCCTTGGAACAAACAAAGTCCTTTCAGGAGCTCCAAGGATCTTGTCTGTGAGAAAATGCTGTTGATTTCAATGTTGTCAGAAGCCTGCCTTGTATGTGCACAAGTGTTTGTGTTCTCAGCTCACAGAGATAAAAATAATTACTATTTTTATAGTCAAAGAATTGCAGGATTTTCTGTGGAAACAAAGATTTGGGAATTCAGCCTAGAGCAGAGTAGTGATTGGAGTCTATGTGTTTAAATGACAGGAGTTTGCTACCAGTTGATGCCATTAGAACATAATTTCTGAAACACCCAAGTTCATGACTCATTCTTTGCTTTCCACAATGCACACTCTGCAGCATATAACTCCAGTTTCTAAGTGTTATCTCCTACTTCATATACCACATCATAGTATATTTCAACAATGGCTCTTCAGCTGTTTAGTTCTTAAGGTGACTGTCCAGAAAGGCGTGGTATAATTTTCTCTTTTTTTTTTTTTTTCAGAGAATGGGTTTATAACTACATATGTATCTATACGGTTACAATGTCTGTGTGCCATCTGAAAGAGTGCTAGAAATCATTTTTGTGCTGGTGGGTTAAAGCTGAGACCTATGAGGTTGTTTATCATTAAGTCCTGCTGTTGCAATTCTGTACTGAACTTAGGGCCTGTGGAGATGAAGAAAACTACGTTATTGACCAGATGTGTTTAAAAAAAAAAGAAGAAGAAAAAGAAGAAGGTATGAGAAAAGGATTTGAAAAAGGAATGAAATCTTATTTTTCAAGGTGGCACTTATTTTTAAAATAAGTGCCACCTTGTCTGTTTCTTCCATAAGAGGAAGAGCTTAATTTTTTCTTCTCTCTGAAAATGAATGGAATAATGGCAAAAAAAGGAAAAAAGAAAAAAAAAGAAAAAAAAAAAAAGAAAGGCGGGGACAACAAATCCAAATCTTCCTGAAATTCTGTAATTGCATTGCTTAGTTTACATTTTTCAGGTTTGTGAAATGCAAAATAATCTCTCTTGCTCTTTTGCAATCATTAAAGAAGCATGGAAATCCATCTTTTTCAGGACACAGTGTTCTTCAGAGTCCAGGTAGAGCAGGTAGTTTTTTGCTCTGCAGTAACTGGTAGCTCTCTGGAAAAATGTAATAGCAGACAGTATTCAAAGCCCCTTTATAAAGTCTCTATCCAGTGCNATATGCACATCTATGGAGAGGTTACCTTGAGATGTGCAGCTATGTATAGAGGAAATATTCTAAGAGAGAATCAGAATAGTGGGAGCCCTGTTAAATTCTAATTTTGGGGCACTGCTTACTTATATCCTTAGTTTACTTAAATATTTAAAAATATATTTAAGCCTTGTCCTTCACTTGAAATCAAAAGTCAGTCTTACTAGTCACTTGCACTGAATAAATCCTGTACTTAAAGACCAGCTTCAGTGAGTTGCAACCTCAAAGGGCAGAGGAGGGCGGACATAAGGTATGAAATCTCTCATGTTACAGATGAGAAATTAAGGTAAAATGTGCATTTGCCTGTGTTTCCTCAAGTGAATCCTAGTCTTCTGAGATCCACTTTGTTGATAAAACCTTGCTCCTGAATCCCTGGTGTATCACTGTGGACAATCATTCACTATGAATCAATGAAAAAAACATTCCTGATATACTCTGCCCTCTGGTAAAGAATATATGGTGACAACCAAAAAGCTTACTACATCTTTGGTTTAGATATGGTTTACCTTCTTTCATGAAAATATCGAACACACTGCTGTGTATTAGGCTTCAGAAATGCTATGATACTAACAAAGTATTGGGTATCAATTCTCTGTGGTATGCAATAGCATATCAAGCTCAGAAAAATCTTGATTTACGGGATGTTATTGATCCATCCTTCAGGACTGAAAGGGACCAAGAGAACCATAATTGGACATTCAAAGTAACACAGAGTGGGAAATAAATTTTCAAATCTTCTTCTCAATGAAAAGAAATCTTATGTTTGTGAGTACTGGTCATCTGCTGGACCAATGCTAGCAGCTACTTGCTAGTGTATCCAAGCAGTTCTTAATCACCTTTTTTAAAAGTTCAGAGAAGTTTCTGTGGTTTGTTTGGAAGTATCTCACACTTGACTGAAATCTCCAGGGCTTGCTGACGTTTCTGACTCTTTGTGAATGAGGCCTTTTTTTATTTTCCCTTCATTTGTTTAGCTCTTTACCTAATTGATTTTCTGTGGTAATACGCTAAAGGTCTGAAGAAGGCAGAGCCTCAGGTGTGACAGATGAAATAAGGTGCTTTTAGTCATTGCTTTTATCTTCCATGTCTAATGTGTTGGTTACAGCTGTGCAGTTTAACAGCAAAATCAATACATCATTTGCTGCTGGTACCTGAAAGAATTTGGAAGCCTGTTGGTATTTTAACTATTAGATTTCCCCTGAAAGACCTTCCTTCCCCAGCTCCCCCCTGCCTTGTTTCTCTTGAAATCAAAGGCTGCAGAAACACAAGATCCCTTCCTGTCTCCTGGTGTCTGTGTATGCATGTGAAGTTATTAACTGTTCACCTTACTGCTGGTTACTAAGACTACTTTATTGGAAATTACATCTTATAGTTGATTTATTAACTTTGCATTTACCTACTATGTAAATGCAAGTCAGAGCATATTTACAGTTATCATTTTGAGAATACTGTTCATGAACATGAAAAATAGGAAGGGTAAATAGAGAAATCATTTGCACAACAATGAATGAACAAAACTCATGGCTCTGCATGAAGCCCTGGTTTGCTGATGCAGCTACAGTCCTTTGTCCTCTGTTTTAAGTAAGCATCTTTTGACCTGAAAGTAGCAGAAAATACGAAGAAAACAGTTCTGCCAAAGAAAAGAAGTAGTGGATTTATAATCTGTAGAGTCACAAGTCAATTTAACTCCTTGTCATATGGTATATATTATAGTATTTTCTTCTCAACTCCTGATTATGCATTAATTTGGATGATCTTAGCCTTTGCTGCATTGGTACAGTGTTATTTACGTCTTGTTTTCCTCTGATCAATGTTACTGTTTCTGTGATCTTTCACACTACTATACTTATTGCCATTTGCTAAGGAAATCTTTAAACACAAAAAATTGCCCTCTAAATAAGTTGCTTGCCTTATTATTGATTTGTTGTATAGTTTGCTGTAATGCTAAACCATGAAAGATCTGTGCCAAGCAAATAACATGTTCCTACCCAGAAAGGATGGCACAGTCCTGCAAAGTGCTCGCTCATTCCAGTAAAATGCTGTGCACCTCTCCCTACTATGAATGCTGACCCTGTCTGCTTTGATCACACTCTGCACCGTGACAGATTTGGCACAATCCTTGTTGGAGTGCTCATTGCACTATGATGCATTGTTTTTCTGACTGAATTTTGAGATTTTTTTAAATGATTTATCTGAATGAAATCACCTAGGACTCATCAACTTAATATTAAAAGATAATAAGTTGCTAATACTATTTTAACTAGAATTGATCAAATTATTGTGGATAACAAAAGCATCAGCCTGAATGTTCATGCTGGTTTTGAAACAGATGAAATATTTTAAGTTACAGATAATGATTCTTTTCCTGTCCCTCTTCCTTTTTCCTCTAAACATGATCTTAACTGGCATAATGAAGAATTAAAAATAAATGGTTAAATGGTATGTCCAAAAACTAGTGATACTGTTGTTCCGGTAGATCAATGATATCATCAACAACATTCAACTTCCCATGAAGATAGAACATTTGTATTGAAGAGATCTTTTCTGATGCAACAAAACTATTTTATGAGGCTTTTATTATTGGGTGTGTGTTCAATTCAGGAGACTGCAGTTTCATAGTAAATCAAGTTCTTAGGACTTTATTTCCAGTAAGCCATTACCATTGCTTGAATAGCCCAGCATCCTGGGTTTCTGACTGTTACTAATTGTTTCTGACTGTTACTAATTGCAAGTGACGTTTACATCAATATTCACCAACGGAAGTCTTCATCTTCAGCGTAGTTAAGAGATTTCCTGATAGATTTCTAAGGCCAAAAGAGATTGTCATGATCAAGTTGACTGTCCATACAACACAATTCACATAATTTTACCAACTAGATTCTGAAATAAGTTCCTGACTTCTTGCTGTCTTAGGGCATAATGCAGAAAGACACTCTATCTCAGTGTAGTGATTAGCACATTGGAGAAATTGTTCCAACTTTGAATTGCCCTCAGAGTTTAAAATGTGAATGGGGATGGCAACTCTAGTCATTAGAGTTTATTATGCCTTTGTTTGCTACTTTAAATAGCACTCATCTAAGTTCTATGCCTTCTGGAAATATTTATGGACAGTAATCAAGTCATCTCCCCTTTTGAATAAGAAATAGACCAAAACCCTCAGAATAATTTTATACAGATTTAGAATGTTTTTCAAAATATTAACATAGTGTAACCTGTAAGAAACAGATCTGGTTGTGGTGTCCTATTCGTAGTTTCACCAGTTAGTAATCTCATTAGCACCAACAATACGACCTTTCATTTTCCTCCTTACTCTTGCAAGGATTTGATTTGATCTTTTACCACATCAGCATGGAAAATCATATGCATTTTGATATTCACTGTGACACTTAGGCTCTTTCTAAAATCTCTGTTTTCTGAAATTATCTGTAACAATTANGAAGCTGAACCCTTCCCAACTTTAGCCGAGTCAGGTAAATAGAGAGCTCCCCTTCTGGGACCTGGGGAGGGTGGGTGCAGGGGAGACTTTCCGCTAGGTGGCACTGCTGAAATGTGTGAAGGTTTTGGTTCTGGTGTTCAGGTTTTCTTAAAGAATCTTTGCAAAAAGGATGACATTCTCCCCTCTCCTCCCCTCCCCCNAATAGCATATCAAGCTCAGAAAAATCTTGATTTACGGGATGTTATTGATCCATCCTTCAGGACTGAAAGGGACCAAGAGAACCATAATTGGACATTCAAAGTAACACAGAGTGGGAAATAAATTTTCAAATCTTCTTCTCAATGAAAAGAAATCTTATGTTTGTGAGTACTGGTCATCTGCTGGACCAATGCTAGCAGCTACTTGCTAGTGTATCCAAGCAGTTCTTAATCACCTTTTTTAAAAGTTCAGAGAAGTTTCTGTGGTTTGTTTGGAAGTATCTCACACTTGACTGAAATCTCCAGGGCTTGCTGACGTTTCTGACTCTTTGTGAATGAGGCCTTTTTTTATTTTCCCTTCATTTGTTTAGCTCTTTACCTAATTGATTTTCTGCGGTAATACGCTAAAGGTCTGAAGAAGGCAGAGCCTCAGGTGTGACAGATGAAATAAGGTGCTTTTAGTCATTGCTTTTATCTTCCATGTCTAATGTGTTGGTTACAGCTGTGCAGTTTAACAGCAAAATCAATACATCATTTGCTGCTGGTACCTGAAAGAATTTGGAAGCCTGTTGGTATTTTAACTATTAGATTTCCCCTGAAAGACCTTCCTTCCCCAGCTCCCCCCTGCCTTGTTTCTCTTGAAATCAAAGGCTGCAGAAACACAAGATCCCTTCCTGTCTCCTGGTGTCTGTGTATGCATGTGAAGTTATTAACTGTTCACCTTACTGCTGGTTACTAAGACTACTTTATTGGAAATTACATCTTATAGTTGATTTATTAACTTTGCATTTACCTACTATGTAAATGCAAGTCAGAGCATATTTACAGTTATCATTTTGAGAATACTGTTCATGAACAT
This sequence comes from Penelope pileata, assembly GCA_013396635.1. Taxonomy (NCBI): domain Eukaryota; kingdom Metazoa; phylum Chordata; class Aves; order Galliformes; family Cracidae; genus Penelope; species Penelope pileata. Next base: position 85,111 of record WBMW01002279.1, read on the forward strand.
GAAAAATAGGAAGGGTAAATAGAGAAATCATTTGCACAACAATGAATGAACAAAACTCATGGCTCTGCATGAAGCCCTGGTTTGCTGATGCAGCTACAGTCCTTTGTCCTCTGTTTTAAGTAAGCATCTTTTGACCTGAAAGTAGCAGAAAATACGAAGAAAACAGTTCTGCCAAAGAAAAGAAGTAGTGGATTTATAATCTGTAGAGTCACAATTCAATTTAACTCCTTGTCATATGGTATATATTATAGTATTTTCTTCTCAACTCCTGATTATGCATTAATTTGGATGATCTTAGCCTTTGCTGCATTGGTACAGTGTTATTTACGTCTTGTTTTCCTCTGATCAATGTTACTGTTTCTGTGATCTTTCACACTACTATACTTATTGCCATTTGCTAAGGAAATCTTTAAACACAAAAAATTGCCCTCTAAATAAGGTGCTTGCCTTATTATTGACTTGTTGTATAGTTTGCTGTAATGCTAAACCATGAAAGATCTGTGCCAAGCAAATAACATGTTCCTACCCAGAAAGGATGGCACAGTCCTGCAAAGTGCTCGCTCATTCCAGTAAAATGCTGTGCACCTCTCCCTACTATGAATGCTGACCCTGTCTGCTTTGATCACACTCTGCACCGTGACAGATTTGGCACAATCCTTGTTGGAGTGCTCATTGCACTATGATGCATTGTTTTTCTGACTGAATTTTGAGATTTTTTTAAATGATTTATCTGAATGAAATCACCTAGGACTCATCAACTTAATATTAAAAGATAATAAGTTGCTAATACTATTTTAACTAGAATTGATCAAATTATTGTGGATAACAAAAGCATCAGCCTGAATGTTCATGCTGGTTTTGAAACAGATGAAATATTTTAAGTTACAGATAATTATTCTTTTCCTGTCCCTCTTCCTTTTTCCTCTAAACATGATCTTAACTGGCATAATGAAGAATTAAAAATAAATGGTTAAATGGTATGTCCAAAAACTAGTGATACTGTTGTTCCGGTAGATCAATGATATCATCAACAACATTCAACTTCCCATGAAGATAGAACATTTGTATTGAAGAGATCTTTTCTGATGCAACAAAACTATTTTATGAGGCTTTTATTATTGGGTGTGTGTTCAATTCAGGAGACTGCAGTTTCATAGTAAATCAAGTTCTTAGGACTTTATTTCCAGTAAGCCATTACCATTGCTTGAATAGCCCAGCATCCTGGGTTTCTGACTGTTACTAATTGTTTCTGACTGTTACTAATTGCAAGTGACGTTTACATCAATATTCACCAACGGAAGTCTTCATCTTCAGCGTAGTTAAGAGATTTCCTGATAGATTTCTAAGGCCAAAAGAGATTGTCATGATCAAGTTGACTGTCCATACAACACAATTCACATAATTTTACCAACTAGATTCTGAAATAAGTTCCTGACTTCTTGCTGTCTTAGGGCATAATGCAGAAAGACACTCTATCTCAGTGTAGTGATTAGCACATTGGAGAAATTGTTCCAACTTTGAATTGCCCTCAGAGTTTAAAATGTGAATGGGGATGGCATTATCTTCTAGTCATTAGAGTTTATTATGCCTTTGTTTGCTGCTTTAAATAGCACTCATCTAAGTTCTATGCCTTCTGGAAATATTTATGGACAGTAATCAATTCATCTCCCCTTTTGAATAAGAAATAGACCAAAACCCTCAGAATAATTTTATACAGATTTAGAATGTTTTTCAAAATATTAACATAGTGTAACCTGTAAGAAACAGATCTGGTTGTGGTGTCCTATTCGTAGTTTCACCAGTTAGTAATCTCATTAGCACCAACAATANCCTTTGTTTGCTACTTTAAATAGCACTCATCTAAGTTCTATGCCTTCTGGAAATATTTATGGACAGTAATCAATTCATCTCCCCTTTTGAATAAGAAATAGACCAAAACCCTCAGAATAATTTTATACAGATTTAGAATGTTTTTCAAAATATTAACATAGTGTAACCTGTAAGAAACAGATCTGGTTGTGGTGTCCTATTCGTAGTTTCACCAGTTAGTAATCTCATTAGCACCAACAATACGACCTTTCATTTTCCTCCTTACTCTTGCAAGGATTTGATTTGATCTTTTACCACATCAGCATGGAAAATCATATGCATTTTGATATTCACTGTGACACTTAGGCTCTTTCTAAAATCTCTGTTTTCTGAAATTATCTGTAACAATTATTTTTGTAAGTCTAAAGGTAATGAATACATTCAGATTTCTGTTCTGTGGGCTTGGATTTACTATGCTAAGCTCAGCACAGATGTTTGGTGCTAGACATCTTTAAAAATGTATTTTTCAACAGTTTTCAACAGTTTATTGTTTTTTAAACTTGTTCTGGAAGTTTTTTGAACCTAATATGCCCCTTAGAATGTCCATCGTATCCTTTTCAGTTGTTGCGGTGTTACTCTTCAAGCAACTATTATGTCCTATTTTTCAGGCTTTGCTTTCCAGCTAAAGACTCCTGCCATATGAATGTTTTAGATACTTTAGTACCACAGTGACTTTTCCTTCTCAGAGCAAATTATTTCACTATTAGTGACTCTTTACTCTCCTGTAGGAGGAAAGTTGCTGACAATGATGGTAGTGGAGTTTTGGTGCCTTGAAGCCACACACAAAAGAAAATAAGTAGTCTTTCACTTCAGAGACTAGCCTTAGATTACACAAGAACTAAACTTTTCTGTACTGGGGTACACTAAATAAGATGCACCATTTGAGACTGTGGTACTATGAAGTACCACATTCATAAATAACCTTAAAACCAAAACCAAAATAAAAATAAAAAACAAGATTGCTATTTCTAGATACAGAAGGCTCTATTGCAAAGTCAAGCCTGAGGTACTTGCATTTCAGTTGTCTTTTCATCTGATACATATCAAAATGATACTTCTAAAATGTTGGTATGAAGTACTCAATAGCATATTTAAACCTGCACAATATTTCTGTTTAGTTGGCTACTGTTAGGATGCAGCAGGTCTGGGGAATCCTTATGGCATTGCCCAGAGCAGAACCACCAGCCAGGGTGCATCCCACTACCTCAGCCAGGGTGTGTCCCACTGCCTCAACCAGGAGCTGGGCAGCTGAGGGCACCAGAGCATCCCCAGCCTCAGCCATCAGGCACCTGACTGGGAACAGAGATAGATAAAGGCTCCACACAAACTCCATTAGTACTTGGCAATTGTCTGTAAATACACAATAAATGAAAGTGTGGTTTTGCTATGTTGAATTACAGGTGTCTTTACTGGTTTACAGTGGGTGTTGAGAGGGAAGAATTAAGTCAGATATTTTTGACTATGTCTGCTTAGTGAAAAGTGTATCTTTTGAAGAATACCAATATTAAAAATGATCCTGTGTATGAAAGTGAACTGTGTGAAATTTTTCACCTGTTCTGGTGAAATTTCTGGTAATGTAAAATAAAGTTTTCAGTGATTATCTCAATCAACATCAATGAAAAGATGAGAAGAGGAGTCTTGAATTTGTTCAACACATCCATTGATGAAGTGGAAAGTATCATCTTTGGAGTTTGATTCAGAGAAAACATTCTTCCATATCTATCTATCTATAGATGTATATAAGGCATCTTAGATGAGAATACTAGCCTACATGTTCCTTGGCTTCAAGCCAGGCTTGAGAAGGCATTGGTCTTCTCTTGAAATATGTTTTGAAATTGAAAAAAATAGAGAAACATTTATTTACATATCAATACACAACTATTATATACTGTTATTATACTACTATTATACCCATATATACCAATAGTATACTATTATTATACACATATACTACACCCCAGAATACCCCAGTTAATCAGGTTCAAAGATGAAAGACCTATTTCCTACCAGAATGTTCAGAACATCATCTAAGTTGAAGAAATCACACATTCTTAGACATTTGTTTTAACATGTCTCATGAAACACCTTCAGAATAATCACCTTTTAAATTTATATTTCTTTGTTACCTTTTATTTGCAGATGAGAAACAGATACACTTTGCTCAGACCTTGTTTCATGGTCATACATTTTGTTGCTGCTATTTAAGTTTATTTGGGGTTTGCAATCAGACCTTTTATTTTTATCTAATAAATATCTCTTGGACAAAGGAAGCTATTGCAACCAGCTGGAGTTATGTGGCTCCTTCTGCCGAGGTTGGCAGAACTCCCTGACATACAATATGATTTAGATGCTCTGAGCCAGATACTTCTTTTTGCTACAAAACATGAGGGTGTTGTGAAGGAGTAGGGAAAAAACAAAGTAGAGAGCTCAGTATGGGAAAGAAGGATGAATCTTTTGGAAAATGCTTCTCCTTGATCCAGCTTCTCCTTGGTCCAGAAAGCTCCATCAGATACACGCATGCACATGCATACACAGAGAAAGAAGAGATTAATCCTCAGAACTGAAATAGAAAATGGTTGGTAGGTGTGGGATTCATTCAGGCAGTACTGACTCTATAAAATGTACTTTTATTATAGCTTGGTGGAAAACTATTGTGCTCTTTGCAAGTCCTATTGTTTTCTTTTTTAAAGCCTTTTCTTGCTTTTTATTCAACAACATTTATTCAAGATGTGTTAACAGTGATGAAAGCCAAGACATCTTCACTTTTTTCTGAGCAAGCTCAGAAGCACATATCAAACATCTACTTTCTTTCCTTATGAGGTATAAATATTGTATTCTCATTTATCTATTGCCCAGTCACAGGTGGTTGGAAGTACAAGTGGAGAGAGAGAGAGACAAATAACTTATACTGTATTTTTAGTGTACTGTTTGGGAGATGGAAATCTAAATGTTTCTGTGGTTTTAAAACAGTGGATTAGAAAGTGATATGGAGAGCAGATAAACCAACATTATCACAATACGTTTCTCTTAGTCACATATACCTTTTTTTCATGCTTGGCCCTTACTGACAGGAAGATAAACAGGGAATTTGTCTTCTTTTCCATAGGCTATAATGACATTAAAATGATCAGAGGAAAAAACAGAAAAATAAAGAAAAAAAAAAACAACCTCAAAATACAACAGCACCCACGCAAACCCCACAGAGTTCTAATAGGAAATCAAAGTAGAATATTCTGCTTATCCACTCGAACCCCAATTCCAAAATCTCCTCCAGCTGAACATATCTTCTTTCCTTGTTCCTGACTGATATTTACCACACAGTTGCTGTAAATAACTTTTTCCATATTTTCCTGGTAAAATGAAAGCAGCTGATTTAAGCTGGCATGTCAAAAATGTGCGTATACCTTACTGCTTGAGGATCCCTTTCCATTATGTCAACAACTTAAAAATAATTTGATCAGTACATATTTGCTTCTAAAAGTGCAGGCATTGCTTTTTTATTCACTTTGAGCATTTTTAATTCTGAACATATATTTTTAAAATAAATAAATTGGAACTTTTGGCCAAAAGACTTAGTCCTGAGACGTCTCCCGGAGATCTAATTTGTCTTCCTTTGAAAACACATGCTTCATTCCAGACCCCATAGAGTCAATTGCTTCCATACCCTCCTCACAGAAGTAGGAGCAGATGGAAAGAAGAAATCAATAAAAAGGGAAACATGCACTTTTTTTTTTTGACAAGAATACGTCCACAATCATAGTATTTTAAAAAGTCTGAATATTTGGCAATTCTCCACTAAACTCATTTTAAAAACAAGTTCTTACAAAATTTGTTCAAACTGTGATTTCTATTACTATTCCTTGTATTTCATTAAAAATCTGCCTCTCATGTGTGCTTTTATTACTTCTCAAATTGCATACAGCAAGGAGAATTCAATTCTTTGTATTTCAGTTTCAATGATAATCACAAAGTGCTGCCTGCACAGACCAACTCAGGTTAAAGCTAAGATTCACTGCACATCCTTTTACATATGCATATTTTTGACAATCATGTTGTTTCTACAGTTGAGGAAATGATAGAATCATCTTTTTACTTTCTTTCCCAACTCCTCAGAAGACTGAGATTTTTTAAAAATACTTCATTCGTTCATCTCCCTGATATCTGTGTGTCTCACTTGTTTTCATTATGTGAACTTTCAGGTATTCAATCTTTATTAGTACAAATGATCAGAAAAGGGACGTGTTAATCTCCAGTTTGTCAAAAGCAATTTTAAAATTGTCTTTTTCCTTGTAATACTCAGTACACACTGTTTTGGTTAATTAGATATGTTAACAGAGGCAAAGAAAAATAAAGTAGACGTTCAGTAGTGTACGAGCATAACTACACATAAACTGAGGACTATGAACATTCACTAAGTTTTTTACATATTTATACAATGCTTTAATAAAATTTCTTATGCCACTGCTTTGATGTCAAAATAGACAGTTTCCATATAAAGAAGTATTACATGCGGGGAACTGTACTCAAAAGGGAAATTTTTATCTGAATTATTAAGTTTTCCTTTTCAGATGAGAATATTCTTTTTCCCAATCTTACACTATGTGTGCATGCACTGAATGCTAAAGTCATGAGGTTTCTGAACTGTAATGTTTACTTTTCTTTAGCTAAACGATGTTTCAGTGAAGCTTTGTTTAAAAATTTGAAGATCAGATGTGTTATTTCAGCTTGTGGCATGTTCCTTACAGCCCAAAGCTCCAGTCTGCAGTCCAAAGGAAGAAACATGCACACACACAAAGCACACACAAGCACAAAAATAAAAATAAAAAAGAGGGAGGGAGAGAAGTGAACTAACATTCCTTAACAAAAAGAAACCCCATGGGATTCCCTCCTCTACAGAATTACACTTCAACAAGCCCTTATTACTCTCTTAAACAAAATGCAGTTCCTAATATCCAAGTGTCTCCTAATTAATTGTTGTGTCCTTCATCTGTGCTTCAGTAACAGAAGACAAAAGTCACTTAACTGAGTCTTTGAAAAGACTGCTCACCTGAACCATGTCAACAACTTAAAGGTAACTCCTCTTCTTGAGGAAAAATTGTAATCATTGATTTCAGTGGGGCTAAGATTTTTCTTTTGTTTTTAATAACATTTTCATGCTCATTTATGTGAAAATTTCCTTTAACAGAAAACTAAATTTGTGTTCTGGATTTCCTATTCGGGTTGAAGCAGGATACAGAAAAAAGTCTGTATTGGGGTTTTTTTGATTCTATAATACAATATAAATTAAATATTCCTAGTGAATACAGGAAGAAAGAGCAGTTGTGTTGTGCAGCAACATTTTATAGTGTTTTTTCATTTTTTTTTATTTATTTCATAAATCAAGATTATATGAAAGAGCAAAAGAAAAGGAAACAGAATAGATATATTTGCAAGTATGAAATTAACATGAAGTTCAAAGTTTCTGAAGTGAAAATCTGATTGAAATGACTGAAAATAGAATATATATGCACATGAAGCTTTATATTTTATGGTTATTAATGCTTTTATACAGTCTTGCACATATTCTAAAGTAAGAAATTAGTATAATACGTAGGTCTCGCTGAAGGTAATGCCTCCTATTTATTTCCACAGAAAGTACAACAGATACAAGAACACAATAACACTATTTGATAGGCCAAATTCTCAGCTACAAAACACTATTTTGCAACATAGTCACCACCATTAGCTGTGCATTTTTGCCAGTGATGAACAAGAGCTCTTCATTTTGTGGTGTGACAGCTGTGTATGGCCATCTGAAATGTTGCTTGTCTTTCATGTCGCTGTTGCCGCTGCTGAAACTCACCACCCACTGCCTCACTGCGCTCACATTCACTGTTTGGTATCCATAAATGTTCAGCAAGCATTTATGACTGTCAACGGGTGCAACTTTTTCTGCATGGCGGAATTCAATTCCACGCCTTTGCTTCATATGTACTTCCATGTCAGATGCCATTTTGTGATACTGCCCCTCTGCTGCTATTCTTCACGTGGCAACAAAATGTAATAGAATGTTGGTGGGAAGTTTCAACTTCTACTGCCATACCACCTACATTTGCCTTTGATATCATGCACCAACATAAGAAAATAGGAGGCATTACTTTTGCAGCATACATCTTATTTTGCTATAAAGAAAGAATACTCATGTCAAAAAAGAGGCTGTACTTTGATTCATAGAACATAATTTATGTTATCATTTTAGATAATAATTACTGAGATACTTTAGGGGCAATAAAAAGTTTTGGCCATCATTGTGTGAGAAACAAATTCATAGCAGAATCATTGAGGACATCCTTGTAAAGAGTAGATGATATTTTGAATTCTCGTTCACAAGAACACATAACTAGTGATGTCATTGAGATTAATTAACATGACCATTGACATTACTGAACTTAATTTTACCTTTTTGCTCATCTCACTCCACTTCAGCACATAATTCTAATGTTCAATATCTCTAAGTTCCCTAATTCTAAGATTAACTATGATCTCAGTAAATATATTATGTTTTTATTATTTTACATATCTTTCTGAAACAGCACCAAGTGTAATGTATTTAGCAGAAATAGTGAAAAAATCCATTGTGATCATTTTTAAATTAAAAAAGATTTCAGAATGTTGACCTATTTATTTTTATATTTTCTTAAGTCTTCCCTTCTTTTTCTATTTCCTTTTTCCAATGGTTTTTTTTCGGTGTTTGCACTGGTGAAGAAAAAGTAAAGAAACCAAGAAATATTGCTTGGAAATGCTTTATGAAGGGAGTTTAATTGCTTTTCTTTGTTAGAGAAAAATTTATGTACTTTAACACAAGAAAGTTTGTGGATTTCATTCTGCATCAACTCAAGGAAGGACCAAAGGGACAATCAAATCTAATTTCAGACTAAGAATGCTATGGATATTATTACAGAATCACAGAAAAAATGAGATGGGAAGTGACTCCTGCAAACCATCTGGTCCAACTCATCTGGTTAAAGCAGAGGGGGATCTCCAGGATTTTGTCCAGTAAGATTTTGGGTATCTCCTGGAGACTCCACAACTTCTTTTGGAAAGCTGTTCCTGAGTCAGAATACCCTCGGAAAGAAGAAAAATATTTTTTTTTTATGTTTCAATGGAAACTCCCGTGTTTCAGCTTTTACCCGTTGCCTGTCCAATGGGCTCTATGGAGAAGCATATCCTAATCATCTTTACTCCTCCCACATCAAGTATTATATATATTGGTCAGATCCCCCTCAGCCTTCTCTTCGGCAGGCTAAACAGTTTCAACTCCATCAGCCTCTGTGTGCACGTCAGATGCGGTAGTTCCTTTTTCATCTTCATGGGTCTTCCCTAGACTTGCTACATGTTTGTCCATGTTTTTCTGGCTCAGACCCACATCCAACCCTCTAGATTTTTTTCACAAGGACTGGACAGAGAAGAAAGATGACGACCCTCAATCAACTGCTTTCCTCTCATTTACAAAGGCTGTCATTTCATTGTAGGGGGCTATCACGTCAGTCAAGCATGATTTCCCCTTCATAAATTCCCACTGACTACTCCCAAAGACCACTTTATCATTTATATATTTAGAAATGATTTCCAGGACTATTGTTTGCTCTATTGTCTTTCTAGGGATCAAGGTGAAGCTAATTGGTATGAAGTTTTCTGAAATTTCCTTCTTTCCCTTCTTGAAGATCAGAATGGCATTTGCTTTCTTCCAGGGTAAGGAATCCCCCTTGATCACCATGACCTATTAAAGATAATCGAGAATGTCTACGAACTACCTTAGCACTCATGAGTGCATCCTACGTCTCATGGACTTCAGTATATCCAGTACATATACACTAAACTCTTACACTAAGAATAAATCTTCCTTGCTCAAAACTCTCCTCCTAGTCTCACCAGCTGGAGATACCTGAACACAAATCTTACCAGTAAAGATCAAGATAAAGAAAACATTGTGTACATCAGTTTCTTATGTCCTTTTCATCTAGTTCCCCTGCCCCATTCAGCCTCAGGCCCATATTTTCCTTAGTCTTCCTTTAACTGCTAATCTAACAGCCCATCTTGCTGCCTTTTGCATCCTTTGTCAAATTCATCTCTAGGTTGAATGTCGCTGCATGATTGAACATATCTTTATTCCTTCTTAAGGGTCACTTATCCCTCCCTCCTTCTCTTGTACACTTTCTTTTTATGTTTTAATGTTGTCAGGAGCTCCTTGTTTGCTCTCCAGCAGATATCAAGGTGGCTAAAGTCCCCCATGAGGACAAAGATCTGCAAGCACACAGACATAGCTTCAAATCCATAGAAAAATTCTTGTCAGATTCTTCTGTCAGAACTTGAAAATCAAGCAAGCAAAAAAAAAAAAAGTATCAGAATGTATCTATCTCCTCTTAATCTTTCTTACTAGTTTGTTCTAAATGCCATCTCATCATACGTAATTACACTTGTAATAAAAATATCACCATTGACTATCTATTTCCTAATCAGATTTATTTTCCAATTTTAAAATTGAAAATTGCATTGAGGATGTTCCTGAGGGCTTCTTTTCCTTAAGGATTTATTGGAGGAGCAGATCCTTTTTGTTTTGAATCTACTCTCAACAATTACACTATCAATCTGTGCCATTTTTTTCAGAACGTAATCTGAAAATTCGTTGTAGAGAAAGGTTCCTGTGCTTTCAGAAAGTGTTAGTAAGTGCGTGGGTGGTGTGATGTGGTTGATGCACTAGTTGCTATACATAGGAATGATGTATGCACAGCAAGAATAAAAAGAGGGAATGCAATCAGTGCTGCTACCCACGCTGTTCTGAATTTTGGATGGATCGTAACTAGTTTGACCTCTATACTGTAAATGGTAATGTCTGGAGAATTCTCTAAGATATAACTTGCTATTATTAGCATAATTAAGTGAGTATTAGCAGAAGAATATTACCATTAAGAATAGCAGACTTTATTCTATACTTTTAGCAATACCTACATCCTCCTTTCTCCACTGCCTAAAATCAGTACTTATATATCATGATATTTTTGATGATGTATACATATTCCTACAGTTAAAGATCCTAGGAGAGAGCAGGCATTTTGTTATTTTGATAAAATGTCTGAGTTCATTCTGAAGTCTGGGAAAAATAAGTAGAAAATGTGTTAAATTGAGACTGTACTTTCAACAGCAACAACAAAAAATAAATAAAAAAGAAACAAAAATCCTACCCAAAAAGGCAGCACCTAGTGAGTAATAACTTCATTTCTGTATAGCTCAGGGGGGTTGCAAGGGGAGTGTGAAAAGTTCATTATTATCAACCAGGAAAAAACCTGAGTGTTAAGAAGAAAGAACCGTATTTCCTATTGAGATTTCTCTCAGACTGCATGATTTGCATTAAGGGCGCCACATCAAACACATTGGGTGCCCTTTTTCAAATATTAATGTGAAGCTTGTTTCAAGCTCTTTCTTGACTTTGTGCCACCTTGTATCAAAGGAAGTTAAAAGTAGGACTTGGGAGGAAATACACTTTTCCAACTGTTTCAGCAGTTAGCAAAAATCTTTCTGTATTTGATCAGTTCTGCTTCAAACTATTATCATTTTGATAAAGATGCACTTTTTTTTTTTTTTTCTTCACTGTGCATTTTATGACAATCTGATTTGGACTTTTTCCCCCTGTATTGGAGATTTTAATTTTGCAGTGATGGGTGCCACGTTTGACCCACTCAGAGCATTTATGTTCTACATAATTGTATTACCTGCCTTAGTCTTTTCTTCCATGTCTACAGTCTATTAACTATCTATTAAATATTTATATATCTGAACAAAATTAAACCAAAGTATGCCACAAAAAATTGAGCCTTTAAGATTGTAGTAGTCCAAGCTGTCTTAATCTCACCTAATCAAACTTCTAAACACCAAAGTCTAAGATAATCAAACTGTTCCTTTTATAGTTAATGGAGGAAAATAAACACATCCCCAAGATGATTCGGATAAATCAGTTGTCTGATATCTGACAGTAGCAGTTCCTTTCAATTGACTGTAAAATGAGCCTAAAATGCTTAGCTTATATTTAAATTACTAACATTTAGTCATAAGCAGTTAGGTAATTCCCACACTAACTTACTCAATGACACCATCAACAAGAAAAAAGAAAGTGGACATAATTTCTCTTTGCTTCTCTCTCTTCTCAAAAAATGTAGAAGGTAAAAGTAAAGACAGGATTTCTTGCTGAGCAATTCAAACATAAACAAATTTCTCATGAAATGTAGTTAGCAACCTTTAGTTCTATTATTGAGAGCAAAACCAAAATCTTTTCATTTTACACAATTCGTAAAAATTGTTTCTGATTTTCAGACACTGTAATCTTTTCATTTTTCCTGAGCAAAATGTTTTTCAATTTCAGCTCTTAAGAAAACAGGAAAAGGAAAGAACAACAATTTGCTCCCTGCAGTCAGTGTAGCAATTTATAAATTCTTAGATGACAGTTTACTTTTCCTAACTTTTCAAAATTTATTTTTCAATTAATACATCACATGTATTAATGACTAAAATTATCCTTAAAAAATAATTTCCTGTTCAAGATCTCTAGAACTACATAATACAATGCATTGATAACCAAACTGAATCCTCATGTTAAAAAATGGAAGTGTAACTACTTAAGGTCATAAAATATCACTTTCCAACTTCACCATCAGTAAAACTCAGATCAGAAGCTCCCATTCCTGGACTTAATTAGAGCTATTCAGGTATCTATCAGAGAGCAATGTGAGAAACTCTTTTTTTCTGTTGTTGAGCAGAGGTTGCATATGCCTGCATAGCCTTATGATTGTGACTAGCTGCATAGCCATGGCACACATATTATATACTGACTGCACAGTGTGGTACTTACTAAAGCATGGAAGAGGACAAAGTTTTGCTCATAAAACAAAGCAATTCACTTTCAGCTTTTATCAAAAGCTCATGTGAAGTGGCATTCTGATTTGACTGTTCTAGTGGATCATGACTTTCATGTGTTTGAGAGTTGTACTTTCCAACCTTTTTGCTTCAACTATACTTTAAGACTGTGTTTCTAGTCTAGGAATAAATATGATGAAAACTCTGTTTGCCTGGGGAAAAGCAATAGAACAGGCATCTCAGTGCACATATCCAAGTCTCTAGATACTATTTTCTAGTAATTTAAGTTGGAGTTTATCCCTTGGTATATAGAGTTATGATATCTTCACACTGAGGGCTAATACAAAATGCATTAACTGCAAGCAGGGAACTATAAAAATCCTGAAATCCAATGGCTTAATATGTGAATTTTCAACACAATTGCTATTATATAAAGTGTTAGCAGTAAACATTGGGCCACAAGAGGATTACCAGGTCGTATTGTACACTGTTAGATTTCTATCATGTCTTTTTGATGCTTACGATATTATTGTTTGACTCCTTGTACTGGAAGTGAGTAGCACGATCAGCTACTTCTTTTTCACTAGTGTCTCTTTCTTGACCAGTACTTTGTAACAGTAGAATGTATGTGCGAAAAAATAAAGAAAAGGAAACAAGAAATATTCCTTGAGATTAGCTTACTACTTATTTGGTCATGTCAGTGTTTATCATATCAAAGCAAACACAAACATATCTGTTCTAGTAGAATATACTATGTAAAGGAAAGTATACTAGAAGTATACTAGATTTACAGGAAGAGTGATAAAAGAATACAATACCAGAAAATTAAAATATAACATATTTCTTAACACCTTAAGGAGGACTTTGAGTCCAAGATGTAAAGCTAAGGTATTTTAATTTTATGTTGTTTATTTAGAACTTTTAAACAGATTCTTCATTTCTGAAAATTGATAGTTTTATAGATAGGTTATTCAGTTGAGTTTTTCTTTTCCTAAGGGAGGATTTTATAAATTAAATATTATTGGATGATAAACTTTTTTTCCTAGAAGGACAAGAAGTAATAATTCTCTAATTGCATTAACTGCAGAAAAGTTAATAGACATTTTAATTAAAGAACTACCCTAACAGAATTAGAATTCACCATCTTACAACAGCTAAATCATGCAGTGTTTCGTTATAATTTCTGAGAATGTACAGGTGCTAAATTAACTACATGAGAGCTTGTCTTTTTTTCCTTGCATAAACTAAAAACATATTGTAAATTAAAATAAAAAATTAATTTTCAAAATTATCAGTACAAATTTGAGACAAAGCCTGTTGGGTAGTAAAGCTGGTCAGGAATTTCTTGAAGTATTGTTTTTGTTTGCTTGTTTATTTGTTTAAGAATGTTGATAATTGTAATGAAAAATGCTGGGAAAGGGATCTATTTCATTAAATTTTAATTAGAAAAAGTGTGGCAAAACTTATCTTGTTTCCTGATCTTAAGTAGAACAAAAAAAACACCTGAATATCTCAGTGGTCAAGTATCTTTTATTATAGAGACAAGTACAGAGTCAAAACTGTGTTTTCTACCCCTATGGAGTGTGTCAGTAGTGAGTAAGGTACAAACAGTGCAAGTGGCCTGAAGGACTGACAGCAGCATTTCCTAAGAAACAGCAGGAAAAGATGCAGTGATGTGTGCCAGCTACAAAGCCTATTAAGATCAGTGCTTGCTTTCTAGTTCACATATTCTCAGGAGAAAAGGCAATATATCTGACTTGTGCTGAATCATGTAGATACATTTCACAGTATCTCAGAATTTTCTCTATGGTACCTTCCCCTGAACTGCAGGGGAAAAGAAGAATCCTCTTTTATTTATTTATTTTTTTAATCTTCTTTTTATAATGAGCTGAACTCCACTGACTTCTCTGAGAGCATCCTTGACTTCAACTCCATGTAAAATAGGATTTGAAAGTAATATGTCAAAAAAATTTCCATTAAAGAAAAAGAATATATACATTCACTCAAGTCTCTACTTTGTACTGAGCATGTATGCATGCAGAATATCATGAAAATTAGACTAAATGCTAGGTATTATTCTAATAGCTGACCACAAAATTTCCTGTTCCAGTGCAGAGTATTTTTTGTGCTAAAGATTACTGAAAGCCATTGCTGGACACTGATGAATTAATCTTTTGAATGCATAACTTGTCAGAAGCAATCTGCCGATGGTACACTAAATGCAGATGATTATTTCCAGTGGTTGGAGGAACATGTAAGCAATCTCTGCCTTTAACTTACTAACAGTAGTGCTTTTCAATCAGTCTCAAAAACTATTTACTCCATTTCTGTGACAAAAACACCATTCCTTGCATGATTTTCAGCCTCTCAATACCTAGGCTTTAACGATTACTTTCTATAAGTTAGATGTTTGCACAACTAGAAACACTTTTACATGAAAATGAAAGGTCTCTGATGCAACAAAAAAGATCGTCTCTTTTTAAAAAAAGGATCACACAGTTGTTCACTTTCTTGTCAAGGGCTTTAAGTAAACATACAGAAGTTCACTGAATCACAGAATCACATAATTGTAGGGTTTGGAAGGGACCTCTGAACACCATCTAGTCCAAACCCCTGCTAATGCAGGTTACATACAGCACATTCCCTAAAGGATGCCCAGATCTTTCTCTGTAGAGCTCCTTTCCAGCAGGTCAGCTCCTAACCTGCAGTGATGATTGCAGCTATTCCTCCCCAGGTGTAGGACTCTACACTTGCCCTTGTTGAACCTCATCAGGTTCCTCTTGGCCCAGCTCTCCAGCCTGTCCAGGTCTCCTTGAATGGCAGCAAAGCCTTCTGCTGCGTCAGACACTCCTCTCAGCTTTGTACCATGAGCAAACTTGTTGAGGGTGAGCTCTACCTGTTTGTACAGGTGATTGATGAAGATGTTGAACAAGACTGGACCCAGTACTGACCCCTGGGGAACACCACAAGTTACAGGCCTCCCACTAGACTCTCTGCCACTGATCACAACCCTCTGAACTCTGTCAGTCAGCCAGTTCTCAATCCACCTCATCATCCACTCATCTAGCCCACACTTCCTAAGCTTACCTACAAGGATGTTATGGGAGACAGTGTGAAAAGCCTTGATGATGCCCGCTTACCTTCCAGTGCTGTAACTGGGATACCTCCAAGTAGGTCCTTGAAAAGGTCAAAGCTGAAGTCCAGATTTATTTAATTTAGCTTAGATATCCACCTTGTAAATGTTTGTATTCAAGACTCTCTTCATAGTCAATGAACTAAAATTGTCACTATAGGTACAACTCACATTGTCCTTATGTTTACACAAACAGGTAAGGGATGTATTCTAATTTACTTATGCTTATTTCTTTCCATTGGCTACAAAAAGAGCCTAAGATAACAAGATCTGAGTTGTAGATGACGAGATGTAAATATTTCAAAATAGGTGATCTCTAAGACCTGTTAATAAATATATTTATAAGATATTTATTCCCAAAGATAAGCTAATGTAAGTTAAGGATAATATAATACATGTACATGGGTATTACATGGGTATACTGTGCAATGGGAACAAGATTAAAGGCATATAGTATTAATGATCAGAGTGTTAACAAAATATTTCATTGGCTCTTGAAAACTGCTGTGGTTACTCTCTTTAAAAATTGTATACATACAGCTTCATTTTTCAGATTCAGCCTTGTTGTTTTGTTTTTATTTTTTTTCCCTTTTTTTTCTTTTTTTGCTTAAGACAGCAGCTATAAGATTGCAACAAGACTAATAATACTACACAGAAATTATTTCTTTGCTGTCATTGTTACACAATCATTATGTTAATATTTTATCAGATTCATCACTATAAAAATAGTGTCGAGTTATTATTTATAATCTCCTATAGCCATATTTGGATATGAATTTTAAAGAATGGATTTTGATTCCAATACATTTTGAGAAATAAACTCTCCATCTGCTCCTTCCCACTCTTACCTTATGTTTGATATTTAGTTTAAAAACAGCAAAGTCAATGCAGCCCATTACAAAAGACAGTTTAGTAGGCAAATAATTCCTATACTATATGGAATATGCTCTCAAATTTAAAAGTGATTTGAACAACTTACTTGCATTCTACTTCAAGGTTACTAGTTTGCATAAAATAAGGGTCTATATCAAGAAAGAGGTACAATGCAGTTGCTGCTGTATTACAGCAATGTGAACAAAGAAAGTAATTATCAAAATAGGACATCCTGAATAATCTCCAAATTTTATACTCTATGTACAAGGAAAGATAATTTGAAAATAATATCTTCATTTTACACACATTATGCTCTTCTGTAATCCCTCCCCCTCACACACTGATTTCAATAGAGAAGGCCCACAGCCAAGAACATTTTATTTATGCCTTTCATCATTTTGTAGAAAATAACTTCAATACAGAGAATGGGAGGGGAAGAAAACAGATTTTGCCATATGTTATGCTATATAAAGAATAAGCTGACACATCATGGAAACAGCTCGTCATTTCCCAGGCTGTTCCCTGCACCCCACTTTATGTACACTCTATGTCTGTGTCCTTGAGCTGACGGAGAATTCAAGCAGGCCCTGAGTCCTTGCCAAGGGATCAGGATCCTAGGACATACCATGACCCAGATTTCTGTGCTCCCCCCAGCACATTGTACACACAGCAATAAAGAACATGTGATTCTGGTGTTAGGCTTTGGTTTCCTTTTATAAAATCACAAAATAAATATAACTATATATATCCAAACAAATAGAAATGTAGGTAAATGATGATGAAGCCCTTCATCCAAATTACTGCATGATCAGGAATTTATGGTGTTTCTTTTTGTTTCTGTTTTGATTTTGGTTAGGTTTTTATACATTACCCATTTATATCACTTTTAAGTTCCTAGATACTAAATGTAAGCTTTTCCCTCGCCTTGCCTCGCCTCGCCTCCCCTCCCCTCCCATCC
>WBMW01002279.1:102874-119507 GCA_013396635.1 Penelope pileata
CCTCCCCTATTTTTCCTTTTCATTTTCCCAACACCAAAGCTAAAGTAGCTAGAGATATCTGCACTGTAACATAGACAGAGGAATTTGAAATTAATGTCACGTGTGACGCAACTACGGGATACAAATGGGCATTTTCAGAATGTGGTTGTTACTGTTCTCACTACCTTGCAACAGACAGGAAACACATTACTCCATGGCAATTAATTTATTATGATTTAAACATGCAAGCCTGTAGAAAATTATTTTTTTTGCACAGAATGACAGAACTGTAAGGGTTAGAAGGGACCTCTGGACATGATCTAGTCCAAACCTCTCACTGAAGCAGATTCCCTCCAGTATGTTGCACAGGAACACATCCAGGCAGGCTTTGGATATTTCCAGAGAGGGAGACTCCACAACCTCTCTGGGTACCTACCAGTAGCTTCAGTGCTCTGACACTCATAAAGAAATTCTTTCTCATGTTTGGATGGAACTTCCAATGTTCCAGTTTCTGCCTATTGCCCAATGGTGTCGTGTCACCGCACACAAATGAAAAGAGCCTGGCCCCATCCACTTTACACCTGCCCCTTAGATATTTATTTACAGTGATTAGGTCACCTCTCAGTCTTCTTTTCTCCAGGCTGAACAGACCCAGGTCTCTCAGTCTTTCCTTATAAAGAGATTCTCCAAATCATCCTTTTGGCCCTCTGCTGGACTCTCTCAACAAGTTCTCCATCTTTTTAGTACCGGGGAGCCCAGAACTGGATACAGTATTCCCTATGTGGCCTCACCAGGCCAGAGTGGAGGGGGAGGATCACCTCCCTCAACCTGCTGGCCATGATTTTTTAATGCACTCCAGGATACCACTGGCCTTCCTGGCCACCAGGGCACACTGCTGGTTCATGGCCAATCTGTTGTCCACCAGGACCCCCAGGTCTTTCTCTGTAGAACTCCTTTCCAGTAGGTCAGTCCCTAACCTGTAGTGATGATTGCAGTTATTCCTCCCCGGGTGTAGGACTCTGCACTTGCCCTTGTTGAACCTCACCAGGTTCCTCTCTGTCCAACTCTCTAGCTTGTCCAGGTCTCACTGAACGGCATCACAGCCTTCTGGTGTGTCAGTCACTTCTCCCAGATACACATAAAATATTTAGGCAAGCAATACAAATTTATTCTTTAAGTTTTGTAATTCGTTGATGTTAATCCATTTGGTCAACTAATAATTTCTTGTTGTTCTGTATTTAGACTTCATACAAAACAACTTTATTTCATTTAGTTTTTCTTTCAGGATCATCTAAAAATAATAAAAACAAATTTGAGCTATCAGCATTCTGAAAATGGGAGCAAAATTAGGCAAATAAAAACTAGGCAGAATGAATTTTGCCATGCTATCATTTTTTATGCTCATCATTTCTCTAAAATAGGCAGAAGCTTATACAACCAATCATTTTATTCTGCTAATATTTATTCCTTGGACTAAGTGTAAATTGAGGCTAACACAGGCATTATAGTATGATTTCACAATGCTTTTTTCAGTGTTTTACAATCCACTGAGGAGTCTTCTGATGGACCTAACACAAATACTTAATGCAACTTCACCTTAACTTCATTGAAGTGGTAGGCTACCAGCTATCCTCAGTGACCTTAAAGATTCACTGCTCCAGGCTTCTACCAGTTAACACTTTCCAGGGTCAGTCTGACTCAGCTCTGATATGTCTAATGTACTGAAGGAGAGCTGAATGGATGGTTATTAAATATCTGTTGTACAGCAGCTATATGTACAGAACAGAGATGAGTAAATTTATTTGTTTTCTTCATTCCCACTGGATTAAGCATCTTGACTGTCTTCTTATTTAAGCTGCTCGTACAGGTTTAACAGTTTCATCTCCATTCTCAGACTCAGGCTTGTTCAAAATCTGACTCGGGTTATTGCACATATTTGAAGTAATGCTGTATTTATGTGAATAATGATAGCCGTGCCATATGATACTCTTCATACACTCGATAGTATAATGGCATCAATGGACAGGGGAAGAGCCACTGAGTCATCTATCTGGACTTAGCAAGGCCTTTGACACAGTCCCCCACAACATCCTTCTCTTCAAACTGGAAAGATATGGATTTGATGGCTGGACTGTTCAATGGACGAGGAACTGGCTGCAGGATCGAACCCAGAGAGTGGTGGTCAATGGCGCAATGTCTGGATGGAGATGGGTGAGAAGTGGGGCCCCTCAGAGGTCAGTGCTAGGACTGATACTCTTCAATATCTTCATCAATGACATTGACAGTGAGATCGAGTGCACCCTCAGCAAGTTTGCAGACGATACCAAGCTGTGTGGTGTAGCTGACACATCTGAGGGACGGGATGCTATCCAGAGAGACCTAGACAGGCTTGAGCAGTGGGCACAGGAAACTTCATGAGGTTCAACAAATCCAAGTGCAAGATCTTCCACCTGGGCCATGGTAACCCCTGCTATCAATGCAAGTTGGGGGATGAAAGGATAGAACCCAGCCTTGTCAAAAAGGACTTGGGGGTACCGGTAGATGGCAAGCTGGACATGAGCCAGCAGTGTTCCCTTGCAGCTTACAAAGGCAACAAAATCCTGGGCTGCATCAAAAGAAGCATGGACAGCAGGGTGAGGGAGGTGATCCTACCTCTCTACTCTGCGCTGGTCAGACCTTATCTGGAATACTGCGTCCGGATGTGGAGTCCTCAGCACAGGAGAGACATGGACATGTTGGAGCACGTCCAGAGGAGGGCCATAAAAATGATTCAGGGGATGCAACACCTCCCCTATGAGGACAGGCTGAGAGAGCTAGGGCTGTTCAGCCTGGAGAAGAGAAGGCTCCGAGGTGACCTGATAGCTGCCTTTCAATATCTAAAGGGGACCTATAAGAAAGAGAGGGACAAACTCTAGCAGGGTCTGTGGGGATAGGACAAGGGGGAATGGCTTTAAACTGAAAGAGAGGAAATTTAGGTTAGATTTAAGGACAAAGTTTTTTACAGTAGGGGTGGTGGAGCACTGGAACAGGTTGCCCAGAGAGGCGGTGGAAGTGCCGTTCCTGGAGACAGTCAAGGTCAGGCTGGATGGGGTTCTGAGCAACCTGATCTAGCTGTAGATGTCCCTGTACACTGAAGGGGAGTTGGACTAGATGACCTTTAAAGGTCCGTTCCAACTCAAAGGATTCTATGATACACTTCTTTTTGTTTCATTGTTTGTTTCATTGTTCGTTTTGATTCTGTTTTTCTGACACAGGGTGGACACCTAAAGGGCGGTGCAGATCTGGTTGAGCCACACCACCTCTTTACAAGTCACAACGGCAGGCAGGACAAAGGGATCTCACACTGGCCTACTCAAACTATGAGGTTATACTCAACATCTTGAAAGTCTCACTACAGCTATTGACCAACATGTAAACAAATATCAAAGGGATCCATGTAGAATCATTTACTCTCCTTATATCGTAAATGAGGACTTGTGCTCTGTTTAATTTTAACAGCTTTTAAGCAGCCTTAATATTCTTTTGTAAATGTTAACTTATTTTTAATTTAACAAGATGAACAACACTGTACAATTTACATGTACAGTTTACAGTTTTTAAATGCCATTAGTTTATCCATCTTTTTATTTCCAATTCTTTATGACATGTTTAGAACACAACAAATAGTCAGCCTTTCCCAAGACTGGGCTGATAGTTTTCAATTTAATGTCT
This sequence comes from Penelope pileata, assembly GCA_013396635.1. NCBI lineage: Eukaryota > Metazoa > Chordata > Aves > Galliformes > Cracidae > Penelope > Penelope pileata. The sequence continues at coordinate 106,565 of WBMW01002279.1, forward strand.
CTGAAATTGTGAGTTAATTTAGAGCAGCAAAATGTTATTTAAGGCAATATCAATTATTAGAATTGGTGTTTTTCTGAAGTTATAGAAAATAAAGTTCTCAAGTTAATTCAAAGTAAATACTTAGTGATGTAAAGGAGAGTTTAAAAAATCAGGTTTCACAAAGGAGATCAAAACACATTAATGTTTCATAGGTATAGAAATCCTGTTTTAGAAGCCCTGCATTTCTACACAGAAACATGGAAATGCTGTTTATAATAACTGTTTGAATCTACGTTCTAAATCTGCATATATGGATAAGATTTCTGGCCAAGATATATGGGGGAATTTAGGATCCTAACTCCCACTGGTATTTCTCAAATGGAAAATTAGTTTCCTAGATATCTCTTTGACTCTAATCCCTAATCTTTTTTTAATTCTTCAAAAAGTGGCAGATTTACTGATTTCATTTCCAGTCTTCAAGTATTTTAGCTTTTTTTTTCAAGTGAGAAAGAAAATTAAATGCAAAGTCCAGAATATGATATTTGACTATTCTTCCTCAGAACTATACATTAATAGGCAATGCAAATACTGTACATGGTAATAAGTAGTTCCAAGTTTAGATGTTGAAAGGAAGAAAAAATTGGAAGATAACAAGATCTTATTTATCTATAGGGTTTGAAAGGCTCATAATGTTGTTGGAGAAGGTCCTAAGATATCTAAATCTGGATTGACATTCAAACAAGTAACCCTTGAACACTGTGATGTTTGAGAAAATTCAGCATTCCAGTGTATGTAAATTCTAATTAGATTGTTTGCATATGATTAAAATAATTGGACTTAAATTTATGTTTCTAATTGTTTTTGAGACCAAGGCTTATCCATTAAATTTGAAGAAAAAAAAGACCAAAAAAAAACCCCACAAAAAAATCCTTGCCCTTTATTACTGGTGTCATTTTTCAACAATTATAATTGTGCACAGCAGTAACTTAATTGTTCAGCTTATTTTGACAACATTGCTTTACAGACTCATTATTCATAAAGTAGGAGGTAACCTTTGAAGAAGACAAGAGCAACTCAATGTACTCCATTCAAGTAGCAAAAATAGTACTTGAATTCAATTTTCTTTCAAGTTTGATCTGCCTCTGAGAATCAGGAATGGTACAACAGAAATTAGTATATGTATGAACTACCTATAAAAAGATTTTTTGCAAAGTACTTTTTCTCATCCTTCCCTTGCTCTCTTTATCTTTGAGGGAACATTTTTCAGGTTGTTGAATATGTTATTTAAAAATTTAAGCCTGGCTTATTGGAATAGGCATATGAGCCAAGTCATCTGAAAAATAAAACAATAGATCTCTTTTATCCTTTTATTCTTTTAACCTAAGACAGTGTTCTATGGCAAGGAGAGCTGACCTACATGGGAATGTCAATTAGATTTTGAGATTAAAAGCTCATCAGTTCTGATCCAACTTCAAAAACTCAAAAAAAAAAAAAAGAAAGAAAGAAAGAAATACTGTGATAGGTATGTAGATAGCTTGATTAATATAACTCCATGAAAGTGTAAACAGAGTAGAATGCCTTATCTGTCTGTTTGATTCAATGAGGCAATAGTGTTGTAGTTTGCTTATTTTTTATTTCTTCCATTTGGTTTCTTCTGTTTATTTTACATTACAAGACATTTATTTTGCAGGAGGAACTTTTCCTCTTATATCATGTCTATCTTATGGTGTCATACTGTGTATGTTATGTTTATTCATGAACAAAGAAACACATTTCCAGGGCAATAAGGAATGCATCCATTTAGATCTAGTCTGAAGCTATGCTCTATTCCTGTTAATAATTTACTTAATGGGACTCAAGCACTCATATAAGTTAATTATGCATTCAAGTTTTTTGATTTACAGAAGTGAAAGTTCTATAAGTTATTTTTTTCAGCCACTACCATAGTGTTTTATAAATCATGTAATGAAGATATCGAGGGTGGTGTATTACTCTTATCTTAGTCTCTCTTATCCATACTGTTCTTATGAAATTCATTATTCAGTTAAGAGGATCCACAAACAAACCTCATGGAGATGCTATACCAAACTATGTTTTTTATTTACTTATTATGTTTAAGATTTGTCATATGGAAATACGTTTATTTCAGGATGAAGAGGGAAAATGGTGCTTCAGATCTCTGGTGAAACTTTTATTTCCAGGTTTGCCAGAGAATGGCAAGTTCAAGAACCTTGGAAGTAAGTGCTCCTACAAAATCAAATAATTTTTAGATTTTTGATTATAATGTTTTGGCAAATTGGACACAGCGTCAAATGTTATTCAGTACACAATCAACTAGGAATCCCTAAAATCCCAAGAGAATCATCATGGAAGATGGTAGTTGGGAGGTAGCTGTCACTGCCTTCACATATTTCCTTGATATAGTCATATATTCTGGCATCCTGTGGCGGCTGATTAGAGTTATAGAACAGCTATAATTTAAAAACTACAGTCAGTGAAATGGGGGGCAGAAGAGTGGGTTTAGATCCAGGGGTCTTATCTCTGGTTTTGCCCAAACAAAAGCAAGACAAATTTGCATCATCTACAGTGTAATTGGCTTTTAATCAAAAGTGATTTTAATATAAATATTAAAGGTTTTGTTCCTGAAGCAGCATGATTGTTTGCATTTCCCCATGAAGTAGGATGTAAGTGCAGATGCCATTCAGCTGGAACGTTGACAGCCTTCCGACCTGCAAGGGCTGTGACCCCACTGAAACAATTATTTATGTTGAGACAAAATGTGCAAGTAGCTTCCAATGAAGAAAGCAGAAAAGAAGCGCTTCATAACAAATATATAAATTCTTAGTTATAGACTGAAAGAAAAAACAATCAGTCGAACAAACAAAGTTTTTGTTCAAATGGTCATTCAAAAGGTTCCATCAGCAGTTAGGACAAACACAGCATTACTAATAGAAATAATGCAACTAATATAAAATGTTGAAGTGAGTGTACAGCCTTGTAATGAATAGAATTGTTCCCCCAGATCAGATCTTTGAGGTAAATTTAACAGCTAGATTGTCGCATGGATTATGTATACCACCACAATCAAGATAGGACAAGGTCATTCTTTTCACACTTTTCTGTGTCAGTAATGCAAGCACAAGTAAGGTTATATTCCTGCTAACTTACCTTACAGAGTTGATGGCTGAAGAGAGAGGAATGATAAAAAAGGACAGGTAATGACAGGACAGGGGATAATGGCTGTAAACTGAGGGTAGATATAAAAAGAGGATAGATTTAGGCTAGATATAAGGAAGAAATTCTTCACTGTGAGGGTGGTGAGACGCTGGAACAGGTTGCCCAGAGAAGTTGTGTATGCCCCCTCCTTGGAAGTATTCAAGGCCAGGCTGGATGCGGCTTTGGGCAACCTGGTCTAGTGGGAGGTATCCTCTCCCATAGCAAGGGAGTTGGAACAAGATGATCTCTTAACGTCCCTTCCAACCTAAACCATTCCATGATTCTGTGAAAAGAGTCAATGGAACAAAGGCTCCTTACCATTGCTTAAATATGGTAACAAATACTGCTTGAGTATGGCAGCTACACTGTAGTTTGTCAACAGATGTGGCTTCACTTTATTTACCCTCTGAAGTGATGATAAAGAGAGCACTTTGAAGAATAGAAGCGTATTTAGGAAATCGTAAACTCATTATTATCCAATAGGCCTTCTGAGAGGTAGATAGTGCTAGTCCAGTTCAAGATCCAAACCAGCTCAGATCATAGCAGAGATGAACAACAGCTAAAGTAGTCACACTTTGAGGCTGAATGCCTCTAAGAGTTTTGTTTGGAGAAAAGAAATCTACCTCAAAATTTTGTCAAAGGAGGAAGAATCAAAACGATCAAAATGATATATGATAAAGATTCTTCTACCAATTACCACTTAGGGACAGACTGTGGCCTCATTGTGAACAGATACAAATGCACTGTTAGGAATTAGTAGGAAAGGAACTGAAATCAACTGAAATGCCATGGAAAAAAAACTTTCTGTCATTTTATTAATCATGTTACACTCTCAGTGTGAAAAACACATGAACTGAAGTTACACTACTGCAAAAATGATAGAGAAGAACTTGAGAAAGGCAGAAAGACAAAATATTATCAGAGTGGCAGAACAGTTTAATTACAAGGGGAGATACATTAATGCAATACTCCCAAGCTTAGAAGGAAGACAACTGAGGAAGAAGGGAGGGATAAATAGAGAGGGGAATGGATAATGTTGATGAATTACAACTATTATCTAAAATTTTAAATAGCAGGCAACCCAAGGGGCACCAAAAGGAAATTATCAGGTGGAAGCTTTAAAACAAACAAAATGAAGCTTGTTTCACACAGCACGTAATTAAAAACATGACACACGTTGCCAAAGGATGTTTGGATACAAAACCATAAATGTGTTTGAAAAGTAAGTAGGCAAATTCAAAGAAGAAAAATGAATTAAAGTCTATTCATCAGAATACTGAGAATAAAATATCCAGCTCAGGAAGTCCACAAACTGGTGATTTGTCACGAGATACAAGAAATATAATGGGGTCAGAAGGAGGATATAATGGTGGAAATATCATTGTACTCCTTTTGATTCTTCAGTGAAGAATCAGCTACACGGCATGTCTAAAACAACACAGACCAAATAGTTTACTTAGCAGTCACTGATTAAGCTGAAATGATGTTACTATAGAGTGAATTGTCAGGGAGTTATAAGAGATGTACAAGCTGATCTGAAATAATTATGAAAAAATTAAAACGCATCTGTAATAAAGGCATTCTATTAAATTACACTCTAACTGGAAATGGGTATGCACATTCTACTACTCTAAGGATAAAACCAATATAAAATCCTCCTGAATAAGAAAAAAAGAGATTATCATATATGCATTTTAGGAGACTACTAAGGTTGAGCCAAATGTTTACATGTATGTAAAGTCATTTAAAAATAATAGGGTCTTCTTTTAGGTTTAATAAGAATTTTCTCATAAAGAAAGTACTGGCATTTACACCAAAAGGTATCAATTGATTCAGTGATGATAAACAGATAGCTGGGCCCAGAGAGCAGTGCTGAATGGAGTAAATTGCAGTCAGCAACTAGTCATGAGTAGTGTTCCCCTACACTGACTGTAGGGGCCAGTATTGAGGCTAGTCCTGTTTAATATCTTTATTGATTATCTGGTCAAGGGGACTGAGTGCGCCCTCAGTAAGTTTGCAGATGACACCCAGCTGAGAGGAAGTGTTGTTCTGCTTGAGGGTAGGAAGGCTTTGTAGAGTGATCTGGATAAGCTGGATCGATTGGCTGAGGCCAATTGTATGAGATTCAACAAGACAAAGTGCAGGGTCCGGTACTTCAGTCACAACAACCCCACACAACTGACTTGGGGCAGAGCGCCTGGAAAGCTGCATGGAGGAAAAGGATCTGGGGGTGTTAGTTGACAGCCAACTGAACATGAGCCAGCAGTACGCCCAGGTGGCCAAGTAGGCCAACAGCATCCTGGCTTGTATCAGAAATAGTGTAGTCAGCAGGACCAGGGAGGTGGTCATCCCTCTGTACTCAGCTCTGGTGAGGCCACACCTCAAGTACTGTGTTCAATTTTGGGCACCTCACTACAAGAAAGACATTGAGTCCCTGGAGTCCATTGATGTCATAGAAAAGCAATGAAATTGGTGAAGGGTCTGGAGCACAAGTCTTACAAGGAGTGGCTGAGGGAACTGGAATTGTTTATTCTGGAGAAGAGGAGGCTCAGAAGAGACTTTCTCACTGTCTATAAATACCTGAAAGGAGGTTGTAGCAAAGTGGGAGTCAGCTTCTTCTTCCAGGTAAAAGTGATAGGATAATAGGTAATGGCCTCAAGTTGCACCAGGAGAAGTTCAGATCAGATATTAGGAAAAATTTATTCTCTGAAAGAGTAATCAAGCATTGGAACAGGTTGCCCAGAGAAGTACTGGAGCCACAGTCCCTGGAGGTGTTCAAGAAACACGTAGAGGTGGCACTGACTGATGTGGTTTAGTGGGCAAGGTAGTGACAGGTCGACAGTTGGACTTGATGATCTTAAAGGTCTTTTTCAACCTTAATCATTCTATTATTCTGTGATATTAGCTGCTGTATTAGTCTTGCTTAGAAAAATACTCAAGAAGTGAGATTTGTTAAAAAATATACAGGGAGATAGGATTAGATTTTGATGGTTGATAGCCAATCTTTTCTTCACCCTAGATAAGGGCAATGTGCTTGCTTATTATGTGGGTTGCATGAGATGTTATTATGTCTTTAATATTTATTTTCTTTCTCTCAAAATATTTCAGTAGGTAACTTATGTGGACTTGCACATATCACTTGACAAAGCTTTTTTTTTTTTAACCTTTTTCAGTGTTGAGATTTGTAGAGGGAAATATACAGATCTCGACAGAGCAACAACCTTCACCTTTATGTACTTATGTATATATCTGTGTACAGATAAGTGTGTTTGTGTATATGCAAGCATACAGACAAGTCTTTTACAGTAATCTCTGGGGTTTATGGTTGCAAGGTTAAGAATGAGCTTAAGTGCTTTGACAAATCAAGCCATCAGTGCATATAACCATTAATCCAAATTCCTATAGAAATCTTTATTTCTAATGGTTACATGAATATATTTTTTTTTGTGAAAAATCCCAAGGAGTTAAGACTCAACTAGTGAGCTTAACTAAATATTTTATTTATTTATTTAGCTAGTTATTATTTTTAATAATGCTTTGGGTCAAATCCCAATACTTGTAATTCCAGTATAACCCAAGGTCCACTAAGCTAATGGACCTATGAGCCAATACTAAGGTCAGGGTTTTGTCCAGACTTTACCAAAATTAAGCAAGGTAAATTTTAGAGAACCTCAATACAAATGAATTTAATATCAAAAAGTTTATATGTGTAAGAGTGTTATTGAAGTGTGTCTGAAAGCCTTACTATTTATAAAGAGGGGATTGTAGTTACAAGTTCCTTTATGTGGACCTGAATATCTACTGCACAATTTATATGTACATACACTACTTCTGCAATGAACCTTGGTTGTTTGGCAACTAGAAGCAACTAAGCTTGCAAAAAGCAATCTAAATGTTCTATCTCACTAAATCTTCATAATAAATACCATAAACTGAAACACGGTTGCAATAAGACATAAATCTTAAAGTTAATTAGTATTTTATTGCAGTTCTTTATCATCTGAACACAATATCTAAAGAGTTTTGTTGTTAGATATGTTCCCATCTATAGGTCTGGTATATACCTTGACATTGATTGTACAATTCCATTTACTGCTTAGTCTTAGTCCTCGGTCATGAAAGAGAAATGGTATGTCTGGGATGATTTCGTAACAGAAATCCATGAATGAAGTTATTATTACTCCGATAACAGGTAGAGCATGGTATCCAACAAACAAAAAGTCACAGTCGAGTGGTTAGGGAGATTCTGCTTTATGGGATTACTATATCGTCTTCTTTCTTGCTGTGCAATGCCTCTGTCTCCCAGTCTAGCATTCTCTTGGTAGAGCTAGAGACAGAGAGATTTTCATAGGCTGTGAATTTTACTCAGTTGAAACATAACTCTTCCATTGAATACATTAGTTTCAGAATCAGCTTTTGCCAGCTTGTCTTTTAGTAGAGGTATTTTGAGCACGATTTTGAGCACTTGGCTGACTCTTTTTTTAATTTTTTTTACCTTGTGAGATCATGTCTATGTGAAGCATTTACAATTAGCACTGGCAGATGTTTCTCTCTCAATTTAAAAAACATAGATACAAATTTTCCTGTCTATGCCTTGAAGACATGCATCCTTCACAGAAGAAATGCCTTTTAGGGTCTGTTCATAATATTCTGAGAGATGGTGCCAACGAAACAGATACGGTTTATTTTTAAGATGAGAATACGAAAGATGTCATATTCTTTTTTTTTTTTAATGTGATTTAAATTCCTTGCTTCAACTAAAAAAAAAGGTTACTCACTGTGTGTTCACTCTCCATGCACAAGCATTTATACAAAGTAGAAAAGCAGCAGTAACATGCTTTAACCACTACAATAGTTAATAGATTTTGAAGTGAGCATAATGGCCCAAATACTGTTCTGCTAATCTGCTTCCTGTCCCCATTGCCCTTGAAAGCTGCAGAGGCCCATAGGGCAGCTGTGCTGCTGAGTAAATGCATTGTCGCTTCCCTTGCCTGCTCTCTGCATGGCTCTTTGGCTTTCCTTTGCAGAAATTGCATGCAAGCCTTTGTGAGTTCTTCTGAAATGTATTTTAAGTACAGTAGAATTCTTTACAACTTGTCAAGAATACACAGCAGAGATATACTAATATCTAATTGCCTCTACAGAACACAAAGAACTTGACATTGGGATACCTTATTTACTTTTCCTTTTAAGGAAAGTGTTATACAGTGCATCATTCTGGCTAGCATCACACTGGATGTCTGTCAGAAGTTACCTTTTTTAACTGACAGCCCATCAAATTAATTGCTTTGTTCTGAGTGTGAGGTTGGATTATGACTTTTGTGTTGTTGTTTTATTTTACATGCTGATAAAGTAGCTAGATGTTTGAAAGACAAAATATAGACATTTTTGAGAAGGACAAAATGGACATTACAAGAACTGAAAAAGCAATCATGTTTATAACAATAAGAGGTAAACAAAACTATAATGAAATGATAAAACAAGTGCAGGCATTTTGCCAGCATACCACTCAGATTACAGTATAGGCCTCTTAAAACTTTGCCAAGTATTTTGGCACAGAAAAACTGCTGACAGATTAATGTGTTTATGTCCTGCATATAGCATCTATTTTGGAGAGTACTGCCACACTAAACATGGTTTCCTAAATACATTCACTTTATCAGATTTATTTTTCCTCTCGGAGATTTCCTTATCTACCTTAGACTATGCAATAAATGTTTTCTTTCAACTGTTTCTTATAAATATCTCAAGTTCATTACTCAGTCTTGCAGGGGCCTTTGGACACTGCAATAATTGTATACAATTTTTCTATATTACTTACAATTGTATCCAAAAAAAGTGAAGCTCCTTAGACAACTGTAAACTTCAAGACTGTGTTCATTATGAGTACATAAAAGTAGTACTGTATAAACGATGATTATCTTTGTTTACTAACTAAAAAAGTAAAACAAACAAGCATCAAATTTTTGTTACCACTGGACCAGTAAACTATGTATACACACAAATAAACACGAACATTTTGACTACATATGTATTCATATGTATGCGTTATATTTAAAGTGAATACGCTTCTAAACAAAACATCTTATTTATATTCTCCCAAAAGGCATGTCTAAGAAAGGAAAGTAAGAGAAATGAAAGGCTAAACTCAGATACTGAAAATGCAGTGAGAACAATACCCTTCTTTTATTGAATAATAGTACTCGCAGTCCAAATTCAGACTGTAGGAAACTGGATTCAATTCCTTCTTCTCTCTGATGAAATTTGAATCCAGTTCACCTAGGTCAAAAAACAGTTCTGCATGTTCTGCAAAAGAGTACAAATGAAGAAAGACAAACTGATTCATTCAGTCTCTTCTCTCCATGCTCTTGCAGTCTGTCTATATTCTTCTGTAAAAGGGTGTGATGTGTATTTGGAACATACACGATATGGTGTCTTGGGATATTTGGCTAGTGCCTTGAACACCTCCTGCAATTAGAATAAGTCTCCCTCAACACCTCTCCCCTGAATTCCACATAATATGTGATGGTTGCATTAGCCCTTTTTTGTAGGAGAGGTGCTCCAACCCTCTGATCATCTTCTTGGCCCTCTTCTAGACCCGCTTTAACAGTTCCATGTCTTGAATCATCTGGAATGGGAGAAAATTGTACTGTCTCCAAGCTGAGTAATGTCATGAGCCGACAACAGACAAAAGATGATTTTTTGAATGTCCAGTCTCCCCAAAATTCAGATGAAGTTGGTCTATCTAACACAAATAATTAATATTTTTATTAATTGAAAACTGCATTTTTAATGAATAAATGATATATTAAAACCAAAATATTAATTTCATTCAGTACTGAAGATAATGTTCATCAACAGCAAAGGCTCTTTTTCTCATGTCTGACATGGCGAAGCATTATTAGAATGCTAGAGATGAAGCTGACTTACACTGTTTAACATTTCTAAATTATAAAGTTCAGAGGCTGCTTTGGATGATCTAGTTAAAAGTTGCTATATACACTGTAGATGCTCTCATACCAATAGATATCAAAGTTGGTTATTGATTCTGTGCTGTAACTGACACCCTGTATCAACCCCTATAATAATGTAAAAATGTCAGTTTTTCCAGGGCTAATCTTCTTTCAGATTCTTACAACACCAGCAGATGAGCACACCAGTAGAAAAAGACAATGGCCAAATAGCCACTCTGTCCTTTAACTGTACTGTTTAGGAAGAGTAAAGTATGCTGCTAGTACATGGTTGCACCCAAATTCTGAGCACTCCTTGAAGAGCCTATCACTATCCAAAACGTGACTGTCACATTTATTGTTTTACCCATACATCAGCAAAGGTTGGTAAGATAATTCTCTGAAATATTTTAGAGAGTAGGTGGTACCCATGTTTGGAAATGTCTGAAGGGAAAATCTGATAAGCCTTTTTTCCCCTTTTCGTTCTAGTTCTTTAAACTTTCCTATGTTAGAAAATAGTTACCAACTCAATTTTTCTGTTTTTTTTCCTCAAATCTTTCACATTCTGCCTTGCCAAAATGTACTTTTGTATCTCATCAATATAGCTCTTGCCATTCACTTTGGTGATATTAAATTGTGTTTAGAGAAATTATAAAGTAAATGCAGCTAACAAGGCACTGAGGAAGTCAATTAACTAGCTACCTTTGTAGATGCTCACTTACTTCCAAGAGCAGCTTGTGTTAATACTGTTGTGTTAAACTGAAGATGTTATCCATTCATGTAAAGGTACATTTACAAACCACTGAAGGAAAAGAACTTTATGTACTCTGTTTAATTGGTAGGTAAAGAAGACCAAATGTCAAGAAGACCAAATATTAAGAAATATCTAAAGTGGGTGTTGAAGCACAGTCTTAACACCAAACAGAAAAAACAAACAAACAACAAAAAAAAACAGCTAACTAACAAACAAACAAACAAGAAAAAGAACGCCCAACAAAACCTAAATTGCTGGAAAACCTTGTAGTTGTAATAGGATCTGAAGAGAAGCAGAAAATTGAAAAGAAAATAGAACTGATTAGATCAATTGTATTAAAAGTTCTGAAAGATAGTCAATGATTCAATACAGATAATCTGCAGTTCAGGTTTATTCATTAACCCTCTGAAGGTCTTTATCAAAACCTTTTGACAAGATAATTAAGCAGAGACAGTTATGCAGCAGTGAGTACCTCTGTGAAATGAATCAACACATCTTCAAGTTTCTAAATTTATATTTCCTTCTGAACAGTGGACATTTAATTGCCATTAATAAACTCCTTCATCTTGATAGCTTCAAAGTAACATGATGTACTAATTTGGGGAGGGTTTTTTATGTGTAAGTAAAAATATTGAGAAATTATAATATAACAGAATCCTAATTACCTTGAGCCTCTACAAATTGTATAGTCTGCATATGTCTTACTATCTTACAGATGAGGAAAATACCCTGAAAACAAATATGATAAAATCCTATACAGAACTTCAAATAGCAAGAATCTATGATATGATACTATGATGCTTATGATGCTATGAGGAGAATATATTTTATTTTAAATGTATTTGTATTAGCTCTTCAAGCTTCTTAATTTGACTGGAATAGCATTATGTCTTTATGTGTTTAAAACAGTTGATTGGAAAAAAAACTAAAAATCTCAAGTGAAATCTTAGCACAATTCCCAATGTATTTGTTTTAGAATTATAAAGATTTCTGGAACGAGGATTTTCATCCTCATTCCAGAACTTTATGATTTTTCTGAAATCCATCTCAAAAAGGACCTATGATCTGCTTTATTCTGCTAACAAAAATACTGGATATACCTCTGATTTGTACTTTTTCGGTCACATTAAAAAAAAAAAAAGTTGTTAATCTGCATGACTTTCCCCAGATTTCCAGACATTCTCTGTACGATTGGCATTCTTTACCAGATAATTGCAGATTTGTTTCAATCACTGACTGATACCATGTCTACAGTAGAAGTAAACTGATAATCAAGGTTCAAGTCACTACTCTGTGATTGACTTTCTATACAACTATACTTTCTTTTTCACTTTATGCATCAAGAAAAAGAGGCTAATTACTATGTTTTCACTATAAAAGCTCTTTTAAATACTTGAATGGTAAAATACTTTGACAATTTAAGCTGAAGTTTTTTGTTTTTTTTTCAAAGCTAGGTCAGATATTTAAAAATTATACCATTCCAAGGCATAAATGCATAATCCATAAAACTGTCTGGATGCTAGAGAACTGAATTAGGGCCAGTAAAATCTACAAAAGAAGTCTGTTCCTAAAAAGGAAGAAGTGAAGAAATAGTTTCCCAAGGGCACAGCATATAACAACTCTTAGTTTTTCCAGAAGAGGCCTCATGGACACACCCACAACCTCTGCACTCCTTCAATAGGATGGCTTTTGTGTGACCTAGTTCAAAGCAGTATTTTGGAAGAACTAGATTAGAGACAGTCTAGTTTCTTCTAGTTGTCAGATAGGTAGTATTAATTAGCAGCTAAATGGCAATTTGGAGGGAGTATTGCTTTGCATCTCCTCAGACAGAGACCGCTCAGTCCCACATCTTTGATTTAACGCAGCGTTCTGAGAAGGAGAATAGAGCTGGTGCTTCTACTGTAGCTGATTTTTTCCATACAGTCTATGCTACCTTCAGAGGGATCTGGACAGGCTGGATAGCTGGGCTGAGGTCAATGGGATGAGTTTCAATAAGGCCAAGTGTCGGGTCCTGCACTTTGGCCACAATAACCCCATGCAATGC
>WBMW01002279.1:119713-157914 GCA_013396635.1 Penelope pileata
AGATGATCTTGTAGGTCCTTTCCAACCTAGTGTTTCTATGACTCTATGATTCTATGATTATATTTTGGCCCAGGAGTAAGCTTTTGAAGCTGGTTTATTATTGATTGTCCCCGCTGCCAGTGATAGATTAGAGCAGGCATGTCCAACACACGCCCCACAGGCCGCCTGCGGCCCGGCAGAGCTGGTAAGGTGGCCCACCTGTGGCTGCTGAGCCAACATGGTGGCTCCTCCCCTCCGAGTGGCCCAGCCCTGGGCCCGGGCCAGCAACCAATACTCAGCAACAAACAAACATCGGTATGCTATCTTGAAGCTAGGACAAGCGTGGGGGGGAGGGGGGGAGGCAGTGCAGTTCTAACTCAAGTTAGGACAAATAATTTTATGCATTTTGATACATTGACTAAGCACAGTTTTGTGAATAGCAAAAAATATGCAGCCTTGCTTTTCATTTTGATAAAGAAATTAGAGAATAGGTTTCAAGATTGCTGAAAAAATCAACAATTTTTTTGGTACATTTGCAACTCCATTTTCAGTTGACATATATACATTACCTGCAAATTTTCAAATGGAATATATACAATCATGTACAGATATTCAACTCAAAAGTTTTCTTATATCCCTTTACTAGACTTTTCAAGGCCCATCTTAACAGATAATATCCCTCTCTTCACAACCACACTTTATTCATATCATTGCTTTTTGGCAGCGTATACATTTGTGAACAACTATTTTCAAGGATGAAGCACAGGAAGGGTAAAATTTAATCAAAAATCTCTGACAAACTCCTTGAGAAGTCACTAAGAATTGCAACCACTTCCATTGAACCAGACTGATGCATTAGTTTCACAAAAACAAGGTAAAATATCCCACTAGTTTTATGTTTTTGTTGCTCTCTTTTTTTAATGTTTTAATAAGAAATATTAAAAAAATAAAATAAGGTTTGTTAGTTATATGCTTTAACTATTTTATATGCAGCCCAAGACAATTCCTCTTCACTCAGTGCGGCCCAGACAAGCCAAAAGGTTGGACACTCATGGATTACAGCACAAAATCTGAATTCTTACTGAATAACTGTATCAGGACACAGGTTCAAAGCACACCTCAAGCGCATTTAGGTCTAGTGAGCATTCAGTCTGTTAATTCAGGCTGGAATGAGTCTGACACCCCCAATCATCCGCTCATATCCTCATGATGTGGACATCATGTCCTCATCAATAAATGTTATGCCATAGATCTGCGTCTACTGGGGAAAACTACTTGATGTTGTAGACGGTTTAACATTGAGAACTGCCCGTGTTATCATCTCACATGAAGAGTACACACAGCTTCCTTAAAATAAACATTCTCTCATGCAATTTAAATATGAATTTATCGTAAAATGGAGACAGTGACTGATCCTTTATTTTTGTGACACTTCATGGTGATACGTGTATGCAAAATCAGAAATTATGCCAGTTACATTCTTGTATTTTGAACCGATTAATTTTGGGAAGACTTCCTCTTATTGACTGTAAGTTTATGGTATAATTTTAAGTAATTTACTAGTGTATTTGTCCTTGTTAATTTAAGTCACCTTTATCTGGGATAATGTAACATTTCTGTGAATATTTCTGTATATTTTATATCAGCTCCCAAAACTGCTGAAACAAAGACATTGTATTTTCAATTCAATTTTTCTTGGATGCTCTCAGTGATATCTAGATTCACAGAATCACAGAATCTCAGAATTGTAGGGGTTGGAAGGGACCTCAAGAGATCATCGAGTCCAACCCCCCTGCCAAAGCGGTTCCCTACAGCAGGTCACACAGGTGGGCGTCCAGATGGGTCTTGAATATTTCCAGAGAAGGAGACTCCACAGCCTCCCTGGGCAGCCTATTCCAGTGCTCCGTGTCCTGCACCATGAAAAAGTTCTTGCACATGTCAGTGCGGAACTTCCTAAGCTCCAGTTTGTGGCCTTTTCCCCTTGTCCTGTCTCCACAGACCACTGAAAAGAGATCGGCCATGTCCATTTGCCTCCCACACTTAAGATATTTATAGACATTAATAAGATCCTCTCTCAGTCTTTTTTTCTCAAGGCTGAACAGACCCAGATTACCCAGCCTTTCCTCATAGGGGAGATGCTCCACGCCCTTTATCATCTTTGTGACCCTCCGCTGGACTCATAGAATCATAGAATCATAGAAACACTAGGTTGGAAAGGACCTACAAGATCATCTAGTCCAACCGTCCTCCTATCACCATCCCTACCCACTAAGTTACTAAATCATATCCCTTAGCACTTCATCTAGACGCTTCTTGAACAGCACCAGGGACGGTGACTCCACCGCCTCCCTAGGCAGGCCATTCCAGTGCCTGACCACTCTTTGAGAGAAAAAGTTTTTCCTCATATCTAATCTAAATTTTCCCTGGTCCAACTTGTGGCCATTCCCTCTCGTCCTGTCATTAGTTATCTGGGAGAAGAGGTCGACCCCCTCCTCACCACAACCTCCCTTCAGGAAGTTGTAGAGTGCGATGAGGTCTCCCCTGAGCCTCCTCTTGTCCAGACTGAACAATCCCAGTTCCCTCAGCCGCTCCTCATAAGACTTGTGCTCTAGACCCCTCACCAGTTTTGTTGCCCTTCTCTGAACACGTTCCAGGGCCTCAATGTCTTTCTTGTAGTGAGGGGCCCAAACTCTTTCCAGGACTCTTTCCAGGAGGTCCCTGTCTTTTTTATACTGGGGAGACCAGAATTGGATACAGTACTCCAGGTGAGGCCTGACCAGGGCAAAGTAGAGGGGAAGGATCACCTCCCTTGATCTGCTGGCAATGCTCTATTTAATGCACCCCAGGATACCATTGGCCTTCTTGGTCACAAGGGTACACTGCTAGCTCATGGCCAACAAATATGCATTTTGATATCTTCAGGGTCTACGTTTGAATAATTGAGTTACATTTCTTTTTTCAGTTTCTGTTGATTGTCATTTTATCAATATTTTAAGGTATGTTTAAGACATTCTTGTTAAATATCTGAAAAACTCTAACACTTATCAGAATGAGACATCATAATTTGATACACAACTGTGCACACCACAGCACTGATCAGCATTCTCCATCTTTCTTCAGTGGACAAGGGAAAGTAAATAAAAAGTGAAAATTATTCTCATAAACCTGGAGCTTGTCCTCTAGACATAGGATTGTGCTCCTTATTAATGCCAAGAAAATTGATTTTGTCATTGCCCTTTTTTCCTCTCATGTTGTCTGAGAGCACTTCCAGAGAGGCTTCACCTCACAGCATAGTCAGATGAGAGAACGTATGCAACATGCTGACTTTCTTAACTTTCAGGGACTTCGTTCATAAGCCTAGCAGTAATCACATCACACATCCCAGACTGCTGTCAGGACTGATGTCCCATTGTCAAAAAAAATCATTAACTGATTTTCCCCACACAATTCATCTGTATGCTAAGTCAGCAAATGACCCTTATTTCAACAAAACATCTAAGAGTGAAGCTTTTCCCAACAAAGTCTTGTATTCTATGAGTTTAATTAAAATGACAGCTGGTCATTTTGGCTATTCCTCTGCTGAATTGAGAGAACTAAGAATTCTGAGAAAGTAAATCGTCTCACCTACTTTAGACGTCTATTTTACAGTGGGATAAGTGGCTTCTGTAGATGCCTCTCTTCATTGACAGAACACAGACCCTGAGAGTAGAACTAATCTAATGTTTATTTGTCACTAAAAAGTTTGTTGATTAAATTCATGATAATTACTGTAGACTCTCCGTATAATGAAATAAAGAAATGCAAGAAGAGAATCAATCTGACATTCTAGCTGTGAGGTAAAGCAACTTACCTTCTGGAAATGATGTTTTCTCTGGTTTGTATAAAGGTAGACTAGCTTTGACTACCTTATGCAAATGACTTATGTTTAAATACACGTGAAATGCATACCCTGGTAGGTGACTGCATTCCTTGACTCTCACTTACGGCTATGGATAAGTGGTTTGTGGAACAGGAGTAATTGCCATTTATATTTATCCAGGGTTCTAGACAGTGGGTGATACTTTAGATACATTACATGAATGTACAGATAGAGGCATAGTGACCTGTGCAGCCTTTTTACAGCTTCTCTTTCTCTCTACACTGGATGCCCGCAGATACTACAGCTGATTAAAAAATTATCATAGCCTTTCCCAGCTTTTGGCATAGACAAAATCTCAATGAATTTCTGCGCTAGTGAATTTCCCTGCCTGGCCACACTTACTTAAAAAAAAAAATCTGATAATTTTGTTCCATTTTACTGATTTTTAATTACATTGAAAGATTTACTGTGTTATGGAATATTATACATTGTGCCACTGGTATTCCACCACTGGATTATGGGGAGGGACATTTCACTTCTGAATTTTTAGTGCTTTGGCTTAGTCTATTCTAACTCAGTTCAGTTAAGCAGTAAATAAGTTTTGTCTCATCCAAAGTTAGGTCTGCCATGATGCTTATTCAGCTTCATATTTTTTATTTTATATAAGACACACTTTGATTTCAGGTGTATAAAAGTGAAAACTCTAGATCCAGTGAATTGGCTGACAATTCTGTACAGTTCCTAATATGAACCTGTGTTTTTAAAAGGCAGTCAGTCACTTCATGCAGGAATGCCAAATTTATTAACAAACACAGATACAGTGTCCGTGTCTTGAGATTAGAATACACGATATGCAAATTATCTAATCTTCAAATAAAAATCATATAATATTTTTTATTTCCTCCACTAATCATTTCTGTGAGATGTAGTTTGAAATTCTTATTTTTCTATTTCTCTAGAATTTCATTTATTCAGAATATTTAAGATTTGGTATCCAAGAAATACGTCACAGGGGCTAACAGAAATGATTGCTTATTAAAAAATAGTATTTTGAAGATAAAAGTTTGTCGTTTTTACTATTTTGCTATACTTTTTTACTATTTTATTTTTTTAGATATCCTATTCTGTGGTAATTTAAAGGAGTGAAAGGAAATTTCATCTCTGCTTGTTGACCTTACTGATCATTTTGCACTCTTTTCTCATTATACTAAACCCATCTTCTAGGTTTTACAATGTGCCTTTCAACCAGCAGAAAGAATTTTTCTCCAGCTTGACTTTCCCTTTCACTACAAAAGTTCTGATCATAAATCAAAATCTTACATGATCAGCATTTAAACTGGCTATAGCTTTTGTCTTGACATATTTTCCCAGGATATTAAAAATCTTTTAGGTGACTTTATGATTATTTTGCCCATATGTTCATACCACTCTTGTTTAGTTGTGCTTCTATTTTTTCACCCATAACTTCTACAGTCAATCAGGACAGAATCTTCTAACTTTCATGATTGTCTAGGCAAATTAGTTTTATTTCAAAAATGTAAAATATTAACAAAAAACTGTTTAATAATAAATAAAGAACTCTAGAGTTCTTTCTGTGTGGAAAATATAATTGGTGGCTTTTGGTCTTTTAATGTTGGTATAAAGTTTCTTACAGTGTGCTGTGTTTTATTACCTGTTATACACAAGATGCATGGAACTGACACTACGTTCTGCTTTTGGACTAAGAATCTAAACATCTCTTTCCTGAAATTTCAGATGGTTGTGTTCAATCAGCCAGCTAGGCCCATGTACACTTCTATTTCTTTATATTTGGGCCTTACCTCCTTCTTAGTGAAGTCAATATGAGGTTCTGAAAGTAATTTTGGCAGATTAAGGCCCATAGGATTGGAAAAAGTGTTAATGCGCAGCCCGTAGTGCTAAATCCTGTGAGACTGTGGCCACAGAATCGCTCACAGGAGGTGTTTGGCACTCAGGGATAGTGCTCAGCATCTTAATGAAGCATATAAGCCCTCATCACACAAAAGCCAATATTTGCACCTAGTTTTCACAAGAGAAATTGATTCTGTTGAGCTGAATCTACAAGCAAAACTGTTTCTGTTAGAATTCATGCCAGAAAAAGATTCTTTTTTCTTTTCTTTTTTTTTTTCTTTTTTCTTTTTTCTTTTTTTTTTATTCCCCATATGTTTGTATGGGGAAGTATGTACACACTTGGCAGACTTCACATTGGAAATATACATCAAGCAACTGTATCGGTAAAGATGTCATTAAGCATTCCAGAGTAACTTAACATATGAAATACTCTAGTACCTTCCTCTTCCTGATCAATCTTTCAGTATATGTGGAAGATCACTCTCTAGCAAAACATAAATAAATATATAAAACAACAAAAAAACTACTAGCAAAAAAGAAAAGAAAAAAGCATGCAAACAAAAAAGACAAGCCAATGTTAGTTATAGAACTTAGCACGCAACAAAAGATAAATAATGAAGTAGAAAATGATGAAACGCCTTTAAAAACTCGTGATCTTGATCATGATATATGAAATTGGTCAAAATTGTTTCCAAGCGCACTCCAGTATTTTTAGGGTGTTTTCTAAACTTAGGACCATGCTGAGTGTCTCAGTAAATACTAGTAAACTTACTACTATAGTACGTAGTGACTCTAGTTCTTACTGCTCAGGCGTCCAAGGTGGAGAGCTGCAAGGATATCTTCATGTGCTAGGGCCTTTCTGGCCCGTTTGAAGGGGTCTCCTTCCTTATGGAGATGATGGCTCATGATCGTATTGCGGAATTGTGTGGGAAGGTTTTTTCAGCTAGGAGAGATAAAGTAACTCTTCCTAAAGCAGATGGTCAAAGCAATCATAGATAAAAATAACTTACATTGTGAATACTGACCTGTAACAGGTAATTGTGTTGTTTATTTATGATGTCCCTGCCGATTGTAGGGAAGTTTGGCAGAAAGTCATGCTGTTTGTTGCCATTCCACATTGTGGTTACCAGTCTCAGGTGTCACTAGCCAAGGTTCCTCGCCAGTGACATTCCTCTGCCATTCACTTCCATGCATCTCTCCTATCTCCAGGATCTTGCTCCACTTGCAGAATCTTTCCTCCAGACATAATCTACACTTCTTTCCAGAATGCTATGGCAGTCTGTTCCTCCTCTGCTTAGCTCTCTCAAAATGCAAAACCAAAACAGTATAATTTTAACTGAATTCTTTCAATGAAAACCTAGGGCTTGATTCAGTCTATCCTGGGCACCAAGCATAATTTAATATATTCTAGGCTTTTCTGCTTGGACCATCAGCTTCTTCTCTAGAAAGATCTGAGTTTTGTGATGTATTTGCCACTCTTTGCATGTCTTAGACACTTTAGAGAATCTCTTAAAAGTTTAGGATTTTCTGTTTAAGGCCAGTTCTCTGATAAAAGAGAAGTGCACAAGAAGCTTTGTTGTGTGCTGGCAGAAAAAAAGTCTGGAAAAAGCCTCAGTAGAGGTACCCCTATCTTCTTGGGAGATGCTGTCGAGACAAAACCCCCACATTTGCCTGAGCTATGCTGCAGTAGTTTTTCAGCTGTGCCTGTGACTGAACATGGACCCTTTTCACCTGTTCTTGGCCTGAAGATTGTCTTGGCCTTGATCTGTCCTTGTCCCCAGGGTGCCGTGCCTGGGGCTGGGGCTACTCCTGTGCCCCCACTGCCCTATTTCTGTATGAAGAAGTGGAACAGGCCCTGGCTGCTAGACCCTGGCTTGGGGGACCCTGTACTGAACTTCACTTCCTTCAGACCCTAGGAGGCTCCAGACCTCTATAGTGATGTTACTTGGTCCTCAGTCTCAAATGGTACTAGGTGTCTGTCCATGCACAACTGAATTATGACTTCTGTCCAAGTAGCTTTTCAGATAATCAACCACTAAGGGCACTATTCAGATAATGAAAGTCTAATGTCATTTAAGATGGCATTATCTGATATCTGAGAAATTTACCTGCAATCGCCAGATGTGACACATGACCTATACGAATTCTGTACCCTGTTGTGGTGGATGCTGGAGGCAGAACAAGGCATTTTAAATCATTTCAGGTGTCATACAGTCTAAATATGTCTGCTATGGTGTAAATAAGCAAATAAGAGACAGATTTTTTTTTAACTTATATATAAAAATATTTTTCAATTTAGTGCCAAACTTAGAATTTCTGAGCTTTGTTTTAAGGTTTGTTCAGGTGAATTATGCCAATGCTGTCATTGCAAAGTAGTGAAAGATCATCAGCTGCAACCTTCCCAGATTTTCCCATGTGAGGTGAGCCTGTAAAATCACAGAACTGTCTTAGAGCAAAGACAGATCTCTGCTTGATAATAAATCCTTTAAGATTTCAAGGTAAAATATGAACTTCTATCAGGTACTTGTAACCTATATAAAATTGGTTCCCAAGTCATCTTAGTGAGATCATTTTTGTGTTTATAGTTGTTATTACCAAAGTCTTGCAGACCTAGAGAATGTAGCCTTTGGATCATCTGCAGTCAGGCATGGTGTCAAACAATTCCAGATTGGATGGGAGGAGACAATAAAGTATCTTTTAGTTTGGGCTTATTCTTCATGAACATACCCATAGAGTTTTGAACCAAGTATGCATTATCTGCTACCGCAATCTAAAAACTGTTTTGATTTTTATAATACATTATTTTATTATAATATCACTTGTCATTTCTGAAAATCATCATCTTGAAATCTTCTAAATCTGGCCTTGATCCATTGTCACTGGCTTGTCCAGCCAACAATTGACTCAACTCTTGTAAGGAAATCTACAAAAAACAGACCAATGCCTGCATACAAAGGAAAGCAGAAAGGAAGCAATGCCTTAAATTTAAATATCAAAGGGATTATAGTTATGTTTTAGTAGATCTTTTTTACACACGTAGCACATATGACTCTATACGTGAGTTTACTATCTGCCTGTGCTCTTTTCAGTTTCAGTCTCTGTGAAACTTGCAGGCTACTGGTACTTGTACAAATGTAAACATTAAGCATTCAGGTCATTTCTTATGGAGATTTCACAGAGAATATGACATTGGCAGAGCATAGTACTCAATCCTATTGTCTCTAAAAAAGAGACGTTAAAAGAACTAGGCATCTCATAACAGACACTGCATATGCTATTACTTCCCAGGAAAGTTATAGGAAAATTTTAAATTTTTAAATTAGAAAATAGATAATAAATCTTTCAGATAAATGATTTTCCTAGGAAATAAGCCTGAAGCAAGCTTTGGGTGGTCTAAGAAGGAATAAATGAAAACTTCTAATTGTCTAGTATCTTAATCTTATCTTATACCTGCTCCAAATCGTTACCTCCTTCTGAGAGATTTGTACTCTGATTAAGTAAAACACTTAAGCATCTGTTTAATTCTGATAGACTTCAGTGAAACTTTAACATGTTCATCTTGTATTTTCAACAACGAAGCACCTTACATAAATGGTTTTCATTTAATTAATGGAGGTAAAAACATTGAAATATATGAATAGCTGTGAATTTTAGCTATTTGTATTTATTTGTACAAATTAAAGTATTCATCTTTGTTTTAAAACAAAAAAGAAGATGTTATAATGCTTTAACATTAGTCTAGTAGCAAGCTAATTTGCATTTGAAGAGAAAAAGACATTTAAATTTTCTCTCAGTCTCAGGGTTTCATATCGAGATATTTCATCTCATGGGATAAAGCTTCACCAAAATTTGCCTTGTAAATTGTTCTGGTGAGAACAGTCTTGCAACTGTTGCTATGGTTGTACTTTTGTTTAGATAAATATTGATGTTTCTATCATAGAAAAGTGCAGGAAATTATGATCTATGCAGATAAAGTCAGTACAGGGAAGAGGAAGGACACAATGTAGAAGTGACTCCTGCCAAGTAGTTCAATGGTTATGATATTATATTACCTCTTCAGGGATATTTTGGATACTTTGTTTTATTCTTTTGCCATGATTAAATCAAAGACGGAATTTCTGACTGGATAACCAAAGAAAGGTGAAGTGAGAAACTCAAAACTGAATGAGAAATAGAATAGTGGCCGAATTATCTATTTGGGAAGAGGACGTTCAGAAAGAAACATGAGATCTGATGCTTTCATTACATTATTTGGCCACTGCTTGAACAATCACTTCTGGATTGTCTGCTCTGTCTATAGTTCCTTTCCCCAAACACACCATGCTGAAAGAAAGTTCCTGAGATCTAGCACAAAGGAAAAAGTAACAGCGTTTTTCTGACCTTGAGTGAAAGAAAACTGGACTGGGCTAGATTCTGTTACAGGGGAAAAACAGTCAGTTCACATTGTTCCAACAAAATTAGGATCGAAGCAGTTTATTGATTTATTAACAACATGTTAACAAAGTTCAATATCAACACAAACGATAAATCACACCTAAATAAATCACCAGGCATTTACAGAGCATTAATCAGCAGGTAAATGTTTCCCAGTCCCATAACTGATCCCAAGGGCCCACTGCCTTGTACATTCCTCACCTCTGGCCTGAACAGGGGTGCTGGTCCCCTCCTGCATCTCCCCACCTTGCAAATTTCCATCCTGCCCTCATGTCTGTCTTCTGGCTGGCTCCATCTGTATCTTCACTTCTCTTATTCTGCTTGACAGAATTTTGTTTTCTCATGGTAATTCCCCAGTCACTGTTTAATCTGGCTGCTGGTGGTTGTTTTTCTTTTTAGCATGGCCAGTTTTGGGCAGACATCCTCCTGTCAGTCCTCTGCACGTGGCTCACATGCATCCCCAAAATATTCACAGGGAGTTACTCGAGGTCATGGGAGCAACCCCACAGATCTGTTCTACATTTTTCTCCAGTACAGCAATAGTTCCATGAACAGCTATGTATGAGAGATTTAGAGATTTTGATCTCTCTTAGAAATTTATTCATGGTACTTATTACAGAGAACAACACATACACACAAAAATTAATGTGATGTCCCTTAGGGAAAATATTCCTGAGTTCAGAGACTCATTCATGAAATTTGGTTCAGCATTTTATTCATGAGAGATGAATGAATGCTGAGCACCATCTTTTATAAAGAATATATAAAGTTTTATTCTTTGTGGAAGCATCTCTGAGACGATCTTGTAGAATAGATATGCAATGCAACTGATATCACTATCCATGGTTTGATGGTGTACTGGATTTACATGAAATGTTTCTGGGGAGTTGCGGATCTGTCTTCTGTAAGAAGAGGTCAGTAGCTGCCAAATGTCAGATAAGAACCAGTTCCAGCTGGATCTAAAATGGACCCACTGTTAATGAACTTGCTGAGGGTGCACTCAATCCCAGTATGTCACCAATAAAGGAGTTAAATAGCACTGGTTCCAAGATGGATCTCTGCAGGACACCACTTGTGACCAGCCTCCACCTGGGCATGGAGCCATTGATCACAACCCTCTGACTGCAACCATCCAGCAAATTCCTTGTCCAGTGAATAGTCCAGTCTTCAAATCTGTATCTCTCCCATTTAGAGATAGGGGTGTGGTGCAGGACCATGTCAAAGGCCTTGCAGAAATCCAAGTAGATTACATCAGTTGCCGTTTCTTTGTCCGTCGATGCCATCACTAAATTGTAGAAGGCCACCAGATTGGTCAGGCATGATCTGCCCTTGGTGAAGTTGTGCTGGCTGTCTCAGGTTACCTCCTTGTCTTGCATATTCCTTAACATAGCTTCCAGGATTATCTGTCTCATGATCTTCCAAGGCACAGAGGTGAGATTCACCAGCCTGTAGTTCCCTGCATCTTCTTTTTTGTGCTTCTTAAAAATGAGTGTGATGCTCCTCTTTTTCCAGCCACTGGGGACTTCACCTAACAGTCATGCTGTAGAATCCCTTGTTATTTTTCACATCCCTCACCAAGTTCAATTCCATATGTTCCTTGGCTTTCCTGATCCCATCTCTGCACATCTGGACAGAATCCCTCTATTCTTTCCAGTCCACTCAACCCTGCTTCCACTGCCTGTACTTTTTTTTCTTATCCCTCAGGCCAGCAGGTCTTTTCTCAGCCATGCTGATTTCCTGCCCTGTCTTCCTGAATTCTCATGCTGGGGAATGGGGAGCTCTTGTGCTTTCAGAAAGGTATCCTTAAAGAGCTTCCAGCTCTGCTCCAAAACTTTTTCCCTAAGAACAGCCTCCCAGTGGACCTCATTCAGTAATTCCTTAAACAGCCTGAAGTTCACTCTCCTGAAGTTCAGGATCCTGCCTTTTGCCAGGCCCATATACCCACGTTCAAGCGGGACATTGTCACTACAACTCAAACTGCCTCCAATCTTAACCTCTTTAATGAGTTCATCTTCACTGATGAGCGTGAGGTCCAGTAATGCTTCTCCTCTGGTCTATTTCTCTACTACTTGACCTGGAAGTTATCCTCACTACACTCCAGAAGTCTTCTGAATGGCTTCCAGCCTGCTGTGTTGATTTCCCAGCAGACATCTGGGTAGTTGAAATCCCCCATCAGGATGAGAGTCTGTGAGCGTGACACTTCTTATAGTGGAAGCAAAACATTCCAGTTCATTTGAATATATCTAATTGAGAGTATACTTGGTTTTATTTTCTACTGAATGAATATTTTAAGTTCTCCTCTGATCTCTTGAAGCAATAGTAGCCATTTTGTTGGTCGATTTTACTATGTAAGTAAAACTGGAATTTTCCTCTTATGATGACATTTATTTCATTCATGTACATGAAAATTGTGGCATCAGATATGAGTCAATTGTCTTACAGTCCTTCTATACTTTATGGAAAAATTACATGCCACTCTAAATTAGGTGTCCAAAATGAGAAGGATACATTTCATTTTTTTTTCCCCATTAAATGTGAAAGGGAGAAGGCTGGATGGCTAGTACGATCGGTCCTCAGGTAGCTAAAGTTAGGCAATGCCTCCTTCAGTGTGTGCTTTTCTACTTTGTACCATTAAATCTTTTCAATTCTGCCACGTCAGTCCAAAGATCATCCATTCTTTGTCTGACAAGCTTCTCTCTTCTGTGTTAATGGCATCCTAGTTTTGTGTCTGGAATGAAAGGTTGGTTTTGTAAAAAATTCTGAAAAGTAGGTAATGAAAATGCAAATTTAACTTTAGGTTGAGGAACATTACACTGCCCACTTCATAACTTTCTTTATCTTCCTTCTGTTGAATACTAACTTTCTTCATGATAATTCTAAACTAAAATTAAAGTCTACATACTGGTTTTAGAGATCTTCATTATCTCTTTGCTTTTAACCTCAACCAGTCTTGCAGAATCAGTCGCTGTACACAAAATAACTGCTGAGTGAAATAAGTTTTCTTTGAAAGTTGCTAGTACTGGATAGTTTTCAGATCCACTGTATGACCCTTTCAGCACAGAAGCTTTCATGCAATCTTATCCAACCAAATTTCCAAATTTCCATTTGTTGTTACTTCCCTCTCTTTAGTCCCATAGTTCCCAATTCTATGTCAAATAGCTCTGATATTATTTTCCATGAACATATATTCAGATCTGCTCTGAAAAGATTATACTGGTGAGCCAATGCATAGTCAAAATGTGTGCAAGTACAGGGCAACATATGATGACAAAATTAAACAATAAAATAATTAAATGAATTTGTGAACTGCAAGGCAGTTGGTAGCATTGACATAAGTGCTTTCAGAGACATCTGTGTTTTCCAAACTGTGTTAGCTTTTCGTTTCTAACTTATATTACTTACTATACACTGCATCTCCAAATGGTAACCTCATTTTCATAAAATTACTTGAGAGTTAACTGATGATAATAAGTTTTTTGTGTTTAGAGCAAGGCTTTATTTCAGACAATCTGTTGATGTGTCTTGAAGGTATTTGTCAGATACATTGAGAGCATTCCCGTATAAGATAAACACTTGGCTTACCAGTGTAGATTTGTATACATTATTTAAGTAGCCTATGATAACCTGATAACCACCAGAGGTGGTTTATTTTTTTATTTTTTTTTTTAAGATATCATGGACAGAATAAAAAAGAATATCAGAGTATCTAACCAAATCTATAGCAGAAGAACTGTGTTTCCATAATCAGTGAAAAATATGCACTCTCACAGAACCACTAAGAATTATTTAACATTAATATTTCTGCATTTATGAGAAATGACATTTAAAATATCAGTAAGTGGAGGAAGGGGAATACGAAGTGCCATGTTACCTTGTGCATTTCTAATTAAATAATGCACAAATCCATGTAAAATAAAATTCACAGTGATATTTTTCACCTCAAATATCCAGATTGTTTCATTGCCTCCTCTGATAATTTCTCTAAATAATGAAATTGTAAAGCACATACAGCTGGATGGAAGATCCACCTGACAAATATCTTGTCTCTGATGCTGCAGTTTATTCCAGCTAACTTCAGTTACATCATAGTAAGGCTTTTAGTCATTCTTCATCGCTCCCACTAAAGTTCCACTGAATTCATCACAGCAAGCCTTAAGAATACTTATCTCACTTCTACCCATCAGGATTTGTCTTTCTTTCACTTCTGACCTTGGAAGGAAGACAGGCAGTCAGCCTTGTTGTCTCTTTGCTTTAAAGACTCATCAGAATATTGTCTGTCATCAGAGAAATAAGGTAATGGACCATCCAGTGGGAGCAACAGGCAAAGGCTTAAGCACCATATGGGAGAGGTATGTGACTCACACTTTTCTTGCATGCAGTATCAGCAGAGCAGAGCTGGTGATCTGGAGACTGTCTGTCAATAATATCATCTTAAATAAGATATCCATGCAGCTGTCATCTTATACAAAATAAATAATATTTAAGAGTATATCATGGCATTTATTTTGTACTATTGTTTGGAATTATTGGGATACTAATGTAGGCTATTAATAATGAATGTTTCTAATGTATGACACTAATAAGATAATGTCAAGTTGTCAGTTGTTAACGTAGGTAATATGCCTGACCAGAATGCATCATGTCGAATAAATTTTTTCAAAGTCCTCCAAATTTTTAAAAAGATATTCTTAGAATTAAAGCTAACTCTCACAAACAAAATATTAAGAATAAAAAATGACAAGAGAAGGACTTTAAAGCTGAAAATAATGTGGTAAGGTTTAGGAAGCAAATACATTAACCACAGAAATGATTTTGCCTTGGTTAAATTCAATTTTGGGGAATATAGCAGTGAGCTAAGTCCAAAGATTTCTGAGATGATTTGCATCTTCTATTAATTCTCCATTTTATGTCACTTTTGTAGCATTACTTTTTTTCTAATTGTTTAATTAAGTCAAAACATAATAAAGCTGTTCAAATATTGAAAGGACTGCCTTTTCAGTACCATATTCTGAATTTTGATAAGATACTAAGAATTATGTGGGTTTAATGAATGGATTGTTGTCTTTCGTGAGTAGAGATGACTTGAACTGTTCATTGCAAGTAATCTATTTGACAAATATTTTCACTTTTTTCTGTTTCCCAGTTGTTTGTGAAGAGAGTTTAATTTTCATCAATGTGTTCATTGAGAGTAATTCTTGGACTATCTGACTATCTTCTGAAAACAATAAGTTACTGCAGAATATTTTAATGCTGTAGCTTTTCTCCATAAATGGAAATTTTTAATGTGTTTCATACTTAATCATTTGTATTTGTAAAATCAATATTTTACTAGTGTATAATACATTTCACATTTGAAAATTACAAATGTGTGTGTCAGAGTAATTTTACTCTCCCTGGGGTGCAGGCAAATGTCTTAAACTCAGGCAGCGAGCCAATCTCCATGACACAAAGATTTTACATATACATTTGCATTAATGGACACCGTGATAGAAAAAGTAAAGAGTGAGGATGCTTATCATAATTATTATTTCTTATTTTGGGCTAAATGAAATTGAGTTCATTATTAACTGTGTGAGATGTTCCTTCTCTTGCATTTCTGATTGCATGAGCAAATTGTTTTTCATGGGTTTACCTGGGAACTAAAAATTTTCAGTGCACTGAAAAATGTCATTGTTACTTGCCTTATTGCATTTTAACTGAGGCCGCTTTCTTGATGACCTTCAGTCCTCCTTTGAGCGTTGCTTATCTTCTTGATTATATTTAGGGTCAACTTCCCTAACTTGTAACTCCACTTCCCAGGGGAAGGTCTTCCTGTCTCAGAGGTAACACCATAAGCTACTTTATCTTCCGTGGAAGCCCTTGTGGCATATTTTTCTAAGTTTACTACTAACGGTAGAGTCTCTTGTATATCATTCCTCTGGCAGAATAAAACTTCTGTTAATTTTCCTATTTATTTCTGCTACCAGCAGTTTGTACATCTTGGTTGGTCTATTGGTTTTGCCCACTGAAACTTGTTATTAGAGTAGGTCCAGAGTGGGTTCTTATTTTTTTGATCTTAGCACTTCTCCTGGGCATTCTACTCTTTGGATCTTTCTCTCATTGACTGTTTTTCTCTGCTATCTTAATTTTTCCTTACATTTATGGCTTTGTTGTCCTTACATTCCTTCTACCACTCTCTGACTTACCATTGTACAACTTATAATTCTGTTGCAAGCTAGAACCCCTGCAAAATGTGTTTGACTCCTATTTGACCTGTATTTGACCCACCAACCCCTATTTCATTACAGCTATTTTCTTGCATTGTTTAAAGTTTAATGACAGATTTCTTGTTTAGCTACATTGGCAATAATTTTATATGTCACTTCTGGATTTCACTGACTTTGAGAACTGAGAAAGGAAAAACGAATAACATCTTCAAAATAAAAAAAAGTGTTGGGTGGTTGAAGAAAAGTTGTTGTAGGGATATTTATTAGACTAGCAATTCAAAATAAAGTATCTGTTGGAAAAAAACATTTTGGCTTA
This sequence comes from Penelope pileata, assembly GCA_013396635.1. NCBI lineage: Eukaryota > Metazoa > Chordata > Aves > Galliformes > Cracidae > Penelope > Penelope pileata. The sequence continues at coordinate 136,377 of WBMW01002279.1, forward strand.
TGTGTTCATCTATGCTAGTTTGCTTGGATTTTCTCGTTTGCTGAGCTTTATTCCAGTAGGGCTAGGACTCGGAAGGAATATGGGGGATGGCATATGCTTGCACCTTGTACTGACATGTGGCACATATGTCAGAATCAATCCATTCACATTTAAAACACTCACAGAATACATCAAAAACTGAGATGTAGGTGATGTTTTTATTGTTGCTTGTTTGTTTTCCATCAAGTGATAATTTTGGTGAGATCAGTAGTTTTCCCAGTGCCTCTTTTCTCAGCAGTGACTAATGAGCTCCTCTATGATATTTATTGGCTTAAAAATCCAGGCTGAGAAATTTGAGTAGACTAGCAACATTGGTATTTTGTGCATAGACTAGATTGTTCTAATGTAAGCAATGACCTCTTTCTGTGGGAATCTGAAACCTTTTACTTAGTAAATATATATATTTTCTGTTTTTCTTTTCCACTGTTTGAAATGGAAAAAAAATATAGTCGCTATCACAAGGCCACACAAGCAGAGAACTTTCAAACTGACAAAAGTTCATTAAAGCTTCAGACTTAATCTGAACATTTGGCAAGTATGCTTGCTGGATATTAATTTTTTCTAAGATACTTCTGAACAGGAAACACCATGCTAAAAACATGTACACTCTAACAGAAATAGTTTTCTTCTTTAATAATAAATGACCAGCTGTATAAGGTCAATGTAAAAACAAGCCACTAACATCTTATTCTTATGTTTTGTTTCCTTCCTATCCAACCTGTTCTGTTGAAGAATACACGCTTGTTTAATTATCAAGCGTTGTGATAAAGTGCATTCTCAATTTGCTGCAGTGGGATATATGAATTTTATTCATTTTCAAGGTGTTAATTTAACTGCATTTGTGAAACGGCTGTAGAGAGAGATTATTTTATGAAGATGATTTAGTCCACCTTCTTTCCACACTTCACAGAAACCAGAACTTTACAAACACAAGTTTACACCCATATGCTAATGTAAAACTCTTCCAAGTCCAGGGCAATTATATTACCAGGGGATAAAAAAGCAGGCAGAAGGCATAAAACTCGGCTTGAAAAAACTTAAAAATAATTATTTTAGTTTAATGTATTTTGACTGTTCAGTTATGAAGAATTTCAAAAGGCAGAAGTAATTTTATCTTGGATGCATTTTCAGTCTTCCAAGGTTGAGTGTCTACAATTATTGTTTTAATATGAGCTGGATTAAGCCCCAGGCCAGCTCTCATTCACTTCAGTTGGACTGATAGGGCTTTTACCAACCACAGAAATAGTGTTGGCCTAAATGAACATGACAACCATAAAAGTTTTGAAAATTTATACAGAACAAGCTTTTACCTAGATCTTTGTTTATCTTTTGAGATTTACTCTCCTGGTTTCAGTTGGGGTAGAGTTAATTTTCTTCATGTTGTTGTGGTTGGGGAATGGATTACCTGCAGTACCTGTTGTTTTTCTGTCAGGTCCAGAAAGCTTCTCTACCCATTGAGGGTGCTAAGTAGGGCTTGGTAGACATGGATCAAGCCTCAGCATGTTGCAGTGATTTGTGTCTCTCTGAAATTGTCAGGATGACAGCATACTGTGTAATGTATGATGGTTTAAACAACAACACAAGATGGTATGAGAAACTGAAAAGTCCTTGACTTTGTGTATGCGCTGCTCAGCAACAACTAAAACATCTGTGTTATCAACGTTATTTTCCTATTAAATCCAAAACATGGCACCATAGCAAATACTATAAAGAAAACTAACTCTGTCCCAGCCCAAATCAGGACACGCTGACGCAGTTCACTTCAAACAGACAATGGGGTATGAAACAATAAAGCAAAGCACCCAACAACCAAACTAACGAAGAAAGGGAAATGAATTAAAATGGGAAAGAAAAACACAATATAGACAACAGATAGTAAAAAAAAAATAAAATCAAATTATGTAATATTTTTAAACAACAAAGAGTTGAAAATGCTGGATTTATTTGTGAAAACAACACCTATTTTTATCAGAGCTCAGTGCAGTTCTTTACTGTCCAGGATACAGGGCAGAGAATGGAACAATCCATTTATGCCCCGTCTCTTTCAGTGAATCCAGGAAAGACAAAGTGGACTTGGACGTTTTTCGTCTTTGTCCCACACAGTTTTCACCAGTTTTACAGCTATGAAACGTATGACTCTAGTCATAACTAAAGTTTCTTCAACCTATTGCTTCACCTGGAATACATGGGGAGGCTTTTGCCTAGCATAGCTGGTTATCTGAACAAGATAGATGTTGTGCAGCATACCAGAAATTAACATGATAAATTATTGCCTTGTGCCAAGATTACATGAAAATGACTTTATCTTGCATACCAGATTTGGACTGATAAGCCTAATTGTAAGAAAATACAGCTTTTTCCCCTCTCAAGTAAATTATCATGCATGTCAGCTACGCTTTTCAAACATTCTGATTTTAGTATCACTATCTTCTTTACATTATGTCATTGCCCTTCCCTTTGCATGTAAGTATAGATTTTCAAGAAAGAAAAGTCATCTAATTTTAAAAAATGCAACAATCATTACTATTCACGAAAATTAGAGTATCTGACATATATTTTTAAAAAGTGTTCACAAAAAAGATCTAACAGCAAATCTTCTACCGTCTCCCTTAGTTACATGTCCCAGCATTTAATTCCCCATGCAGTTTAAGAGGTAATTTTTCATAGTAATTTATTTAATTTTCCCTTTCTTCAAATTGTTGATTGGTTCTGTCCTCAGGTAAAGTGGAGATCACGAATTGTGTTTCTAATAATCTTTTACATATCTGAAGATGATTTTAGTGCCTGCCCTCAGTCTTTTCTAGACCAAATGAAGCAATGCTTTCAGCCTTTATTCATAGCTTGTTTTTCTAAACCTCTTGTCATCCCTTTGCTCTTCAATTTTTTTTCTGTGTTTCTGCAACTGAAACTTTGGTGCTTTGAGCTGAGCATAATAATAATTCTGAGGCCTCATCTGTGCTAAACTGATTAAAATAATTCAATCACCTCCTCTGTTGAACATACAATATTCCTATTCAGGCAAGTCTGTGTTTTGTGTCTGGTCTAGAGATTTTGGTGAACTCCAAATCCGCTCTTGCTCTATCCCAATAAGGACACTGTCAGGCAGACAGCTCACTTCATAGACAGCAGGCACCACCTTCTTTAAGAGACAGCTACTCAAGGGAGCTACGTGCTTCTAGGAGGAAACCTTCATTCTGTGAGTTGTACTTTTCTCAGGTGTCAATGAGAAGGACAAGTAACATTGGGAAATCTGCATGGTGCAAACTGCTTTCAGGTGGTAGCTGTCACTGTCCATGTTGTTTAGCTGAGTGCATGACTGCATGTTTCTGCACCAAACACCATGTGTAAATAACTTCATGGTATACACACTTTAATAATGAACACTTGCATAATCAGGTAGCAATGTCCTGTGCCTCTGCTGGCAGTTTTCAAAGTTGCCCATGGTCTACACTGCATATGGAAGAACATTCAAAATCGGCTGAATGAGCTAGGTTTCTTCTACAGCAAGAGTCTCTGGATCTGAAGCTGATGAGGATATAGCCTAAGGTTAGATTATTGCCACGTCAGAACAGGATCTAAATGCAAAGTGCATTCTTAATCCATTTCAGAATGGAATTATACTGTTGATTTCTGTTTTTAGCATTGCATTTTGACGCTAGGTGATTCACTGTAATCCTTTGGCCTGCCTAGGTTCTCCTTGTCTTATGTATGTACTAGAAAGAAAATGTAGTACTTTGCATTTGTCTTAATTGAATTTAATTTCCTTCACTTCAGAAAATTCCTTTGATGTAGAGCTAGATTTCATTGATATATTTCCCAGTAGCCAAATGGTACTACTTCTATATGCATTTGTGTTTTATGATATTAGTCTAACCTATTAGCATGCTTCCCAGAATGATCAGATGAGACCCAGGTAATATCTCTTTTTGGCCCCTCTATACTAGTCCCTTGGTCTCTTGATGTAATCAGTGGTAGTCACTCCTCTCTGGGGAAAGAACGGGAAAAGAATAATTCATATATTTTCCTATCCCTGGACATAACTGAACACACAGACACACACTAGATAGTGCTTGCTGATTTCCCCGTCTGATACTGCTGTTCTTGATTACAATACTGCTTTGCACATTCATCTTCTCAGCAATGTCTGTGACTACCCTGCATTGAAGTATGAAACGCTTGCTGTCATCTGACATGGGATTTTGTAAGAGTTTTCATGAGAACTGAACCAACCGAACGAGTCTATGATCCAACTATACTTCGTTCTGTACTCTGTATATACATTAATAAAACCTCATGTCTGACAAAAAAGGAAATAATTTTATTACTACCGTTTATTTAATTTTGCTTTATTCCTCTTGGAGCAGTTGGTGTGTTGGAAGTAGAGTTTCTTTCCTGTACTGGACAAGTTCTTGGAATATCTCTATAAATATTTCCTTTCATAATGATTTATTTGTATGATCTTACAGACTAAGTGCTGGAGCAGTGTCACTGTCACTGTCACTGTCATGTTCTTGTGATCACTGCAAATTCCAGTGTTCATTGCCCCAGGAAAAGATATTTTTCCTTGAGTATAATGAATGAATAGTCCAATCATTTTGAGATACTTTTTCCCCACAGTGATTTCATAGCCAAGAACTTGAACTTTTCCCAACATATTTTTTTTTCAATATCACTTCAGTGATGTAAAGTTAGTGAGATAAAGAAATATTCTACAATATCATACCCTACTTTATAGTTATTTAATTTAGTCTTTTTCTTCTTCTGAGAATGCCATGTATAAGAAATGTTTCTAATTTACAGGAGAATCATTGTTACTACTCCATCAAGCCTGTTGTGTAGTCCTTACAATTCACAGTTTGTTCACTTGCCTTCCTTGAGTTCTTGAGAATCATCATAATTAACTCAAACTATGAGTTTCAGGTGTTTATTGCTTTCAAAATAATACAAATAATACCATTATATATATAACATACATATACATATTTGCCATGAAGAAGTATCTACTAATCTTGAAGATGACTGTATGATTTAAAGCCATTTATATGGCAAGTTATGGGAGTCAGTTAGCTTTCTAGTTTTCCAAATTCTACATTTACTGGAGTACTTTAATAGTCAATTGAATGGTTGTTGGACTGAATGTACTTTTTTACAATGCTTTTATCTTACATATTTATTCCATCACCAGAGAAAAGAATTGCCTTGACAACTCTTTCTCCTATATAGAGACTGATTGATATCCTAAGACATAATTATGAGACTGAGTGTTACTGTTACTACTGATTATTTTCTGAGATGTAGCAAGTTCTTAGGCATCACAGCCTGAAAATTTACTCTTAAAAACAATGAACATTTTTAATTTCTTGTATTTAAAAGATTTGTGTGCATTTCTCTTAACATCTAGTGATGGAAACAAAACAATATTTTATTCAACTCTTTTAATACAAATCCACCAAAAAAGACTATATAGACTTTCTGAAAATAAAATCCTCTCTCTCTCAATCAAAGCAATTTTTTTTTTTCTCTTTCAGTTTTACTTGCACATGGTTCATATTCCTTTACCTTTTATCTGGGAAATACCTAATTTTATTATTAGCCTCTGGTCACTTAAAGCTTAAGTTCCCAAAACTAGACATGGGTGAATTCTGGGGAGCTGAGAATTAACTTTCTTTTTGTACAGCTGCTTTACAACACAAAGTAGCCTCCAACAGGTTTGACATTCTCCACTGGAGTCAGCTCCTTTGCCAGACCTTATCCAAGAGAAAGAGAGGGCTTAATCCCCAGAACCCTCTCAAGGACCATGCAAGCAGGATTCCCCTAGCCAGCCCACCTGGGCCTTTTGATAGGCCTGATTATGTAACCTTTTCACTTGAGTGTTTCATATTGAGGATTTGTGCTAAATAATGCATTTGCTTATCACCTTTTTTTGTGACATTTTTAGCTCCATTTATGGTCATTGAAGTAGCACTTGGAGATCCAACAGTTTAATTGACAATCTGTTTAAATTGTTATGCATGATAAAGAAAACGTAAACTGTGATTTATGGAAGTATTTACTCTGCACTTCACAGACAATTGAATGTATGCTTTGATATTAAGTGACTTGGAACGGAACAAAGCAAAGTATGTAGGTCTGAGATTTTCCATAGGGGCTTAACTCACAGTTTGTCTAGGGACATTATTTGATAAAAATGACTAGGAAAAGTTGTATACAATGGAATCACAGTGAACATATATGCAGTATAAGTACACAGTTTATGAAAGTGAACAAAGGAATTGCTTTTCCTTTTCTTGTAGACAGAGTTATAATTCTAATACTTTTAAATAAAATACTAATAATATTTTATCAAAAAGCAGTATGAATATTTTGCAAAATAAAGCGAATTTTCTGTGAAGCACTGGTGTAGATGTATAATTTGCAAAAAAAAAAAATCTGCATAAACAGTTAGAACATGAGATATTCTATCTTTACATTTAGATAAAAATAAAACTTGTCAATTTTAAAGGTACACACATCCAAAATATCTAAAAATAATTGCAGCAGAACATATATTTTCCTCACTCATGGCTGAAAATCTTACTTTAAATAAAAGCTGTTCTTAATGTTGAGTTCTGACTGATTTAAATCCAATATATGTAAAAAAAATGTAACATTTAAGAATGGAAATGTTTTTCTTCTATGATCATATTACATTAAAATTTATTTACCTATTTAAAACACACAAGAAACAAACTTGTTTCTTAAAATATTATGTAAACTTTGCTACATATCAGAAATCCTTTGTTTACAAGCAGAAAGAAAAAAGAAATTTTAATTATAATTCTGAAAAGCAATACAATGTTGAAATATTTATGTCCATCACATTTTATCCAGCCAAGACAATATTCTCTTCTAAATGCTCATTTCTGAATGAAAGTTAGCAATTCCCAACTGCAGATACAGCTGGTCTTTTTGATGGCATGGTCATAAAATATTCTTCTGAATATTCTTCTAAAGACTTTTTGTAAAACCTATTCAGTCATGAGACTCCTGACTGAACCTTGTTCTGATTTTACTCATTTTGGTTATATAATCCTCTGAAATATTCAAACAAGGTGTTTTTTTTTTTATTTTTTTTTTAAAATTTTTTAATTATTATCCTTTAGGTATTTTATTATGCTTTAGTGAGATCATATTTTTAAATGTTAACTTAAAAGTTTTAAAATTACCAAATCAGGTTGCTTTAATTAATCCAAAGTATTATTACTTGATTTTCAACATTAACAGCCAGAAAAGAAGTGCTCTCTCTTTTTCCCTTCTTCTTCTTCTTTTTATTTCTTTTAGCTAGAAAAGCCAAGGCATAGGCTATATATATAAGTTTATACATAAATACTTACAATTATATAATAGTTTAGCACTAACATATAGTTAGATTAGAGCTTTGAGCTCTACTTCTGTAATAGATTCTTCTTGAGCAAAACAATGAGTAACTTCTCCAGTGAGTTTGGAAGCATAACCCTTCCCTCTCCATATGAGGGGAAAAAAAAGAAAAAAAAGAAAAAACATATGACAACGTTACTGGATTTATTGTTCTTCTAGAGAAGTTTTGTCGATAAGAAATGAGCAACACTGGCTTTAAATATTTGAAGAAATAAGAATATGAAAAAGCCACAGCCCAGTAAGCAAACGTTCATGAAAAATTACCCTAATTAAATCTTTGTCACACTTGATAATGAGATATTTGCTTCCATGGCCTTTTCTGTTTTCCCTTCATGATGATGATGAGGTGGATGTCGGTTTTAATTTAATAGTATCATATAGATTTTTCTTTGGTAATATCTTTACAGATCAGTACACTCCAGACTTGTAGATAACAACGGATGTCAGCTATACAGCCTCTACCTTAAGGTGGGCCAGGCAATGCATCTTCTTGAAAAATTGTGATTGCATAGTAATAAACAGTATAGTATAGCCATTTTTCATAGTACACAAATATTAAACTGATAATCAGTGGACTTAAATGGGTTTTCCTTCCGTCAAAAGTATTTCATAATAAATATCTAAGATCAAATAAGATCTTTAATAATTAAATGAAACCTAAGCTAGCAACTATCAGAATCTCTCTCATGAAAAATAAAACAGCAAACTGTTCTTAAATGTGATATTTGATAGGAATTCTGCAGACAAGACAGCATTCATGTCTTGGCCTTTCTGCCCTTGAAAGCTTTTGAGACTGAGAAAAAGAGACTTTGTACAGACTCCGTAAAAATGGAGTCTTTGAAATTCTCCTTGTTGTGGTATTTTAGGCTTATTAGAAGGGTGAATTTAAGTGCCATGTTAAATCACAATCTTGGATTCAATGTTGTTTTTTTTTCTTTGTTTTTATTGTTTTATCCCCAAGAAACAGCTCACAGTTTGCTACTATTCAAATATTGCTGCGGAAAAGGGTTTTGTAATATTTTTTTGTAATGGAAAGATTTTGTAGACAGAAGTGAAAGAAAATGTTAGTATAAATGAATGTCTATTTTTCATAGAAGTAGTCAACTTCCAGGTAATTGTAAATATTATTTCTGTATTATCAGAATTGGATTGAGTGCAGGAAACCATCACTGTCACGTGCAACATGCTTTTTAAATTCTTATTTTATTAAAAGAACACGTTTTGATGCATGACAACAATGATCTGAGATATCATGTTGTTTAGAGAGAAAAGTGTTTCAGTGTTTTTTCCCACATCCTGAGTTCATTGACTGCTTTAAAATAGCTGTTAGTAGGTTATATTTAGATAAAAAAAGAGCTAAAACCTTCTTGATTGAAAGAAAACGTACAGTTTGGTTTTGACTGTACACAGAGGTGAAGACATCATAATTTTGGGAAAGGAGGAGAATAATTTTCTTATTTTTCCATACACTGACTAACACTAATGAGGTTTTTTAATTATGAATCAAATAAACATACTCTACACTCTATGATCATTAGATAAAAGCATTACTGTGTTTTCAATACTATATTCATTACCCATCATTCATTCTTAAATTGGTTTTAGGTTGTTCCTTTAAGGACAGCAAGATATGACCCATTCAGGAATCACCTGTGTCTATTTTTACTGTTGCATTTCAGCAACAGAGTGGTGAAGATAATGCTCCTTAAGAATAATAATAATAACAAAAAGTGAATACTCTGGTGAATGTACCAGTAAAATGCTAAATAAAATTAGTCATATTTGGATAACTTAGGAATTTATTATTATAATTTTATTTATATAAACACAATGTTTTAAAAAATACTATTAATCAAAATTCAACACTTTTCTAGCTGCTTTTGCTAAGGTAGAATTTGATCTGCTAGGGCTGCTATTCTTAGTAAAGTCTTTACAAACATGCATTAGACCTTAGCTTTCACTACTCAGAAGGGAGCAAAAGCATCTGATAGAGCTCAGCAAGCTAAAAGCAAGTACAGACTGCACCATCTGTGTAAGGAACAACTGTTACAATCACTGAAAAGAAAATTTCCCACTAAATCATGGGAGTGGGAATTCATCTTTACAAATATGCATGTGAAGACACCAAGAGGTTTTCAAAGCAATATTACGAATATAACCAACCCTAATCTAAGTCAGTAGAGATGTATGTGACTGAAATGTGGACCTTATGCTTATACACAAAAAATCCCACTAAAAAAGTTCCTAACATTTGTTACACACAATGAGAATTAGCATTAGTATTTCTTAAAAAATTAGCATTTCTTAAAAAAATCAATTAGTATTTCTTAAAAAAACCCTGTTTTGTAAGTTCTTTACAGAAGCTGAAATACTCAAAAAGTTTACTGATGTCAAAAGGTAACTTCCATATATTCTGAAAACTGGCATTTTGCCCATGCTCACTATAGCTCACCAAGTCACTAGATGACTTTACAGTGCAGATCTATCAACTCTGATAGACTTGGTTATAAGGTCTGTAACCATCAGTGTTTGTGGAGTAGCTTTCATTGGAAAGCATTCTCAGATTAATCCCTGTAAGTTACGAATATAAAAATTACTTATATTATTGAAATTAATAATAAAAGCAAACAATTTTCTAGATTAGAAAATTAAGAAATAGCTCCAAGACCTTCTGCAAAGTTTCTTTTTAAAACAGCATCACTTTATTTTTTTACTCAGGCAGATACTACTGTGGTGTGCATAAGATTGCTAGAGTTTCAGATCTAGACAAGAAATCTTATGTAAACTTAAGAAAAAAAAATTAGGAGCAGAGAGTAAAGAATAGACTAAGATTAAATCCTTTTAGACAGAACTCTAGAAAGGGAAGAAAGTAATAGGAAAAGAGATGGGTGAAATACTTCAAGCCTAAGTATTCATGATCTATATGGAAACATTTTGAGTTGATGAACAATGAGAATCTGGGAGTAAGCAAAGTATAATTTTTCTCTTAAAGAGAAAAGAAATGAGGTTCTGAAGAAAGCAAAAAGGAGAAGGTTGTAAGAATACGTGTAAAATTGCTCCCTAATCTCTCTGAATTGAGCTTTCACTGGCATTTTGTATAAAAATAATAGACGTAACACAAAGTTCACTATTAAAATCTGGATCTTAGAGGAATTGATACTGATGTTGGAGATAGAGAATTTCTGTTGGAATACGGGTTACAGTGAGAAAAGCTGGAGATTGTAGCAGAGTCCACTTCTTTCAATTTGTTGTTTTTATTTAATTCATTTTTAAACATGCAAAACACATTTTTGAAAATAAGTAAATAAATAAAATATTTTGGCCTTCATGGTAGCTGAAGTTTGGTGTTCCACTGACAAAACAGCTGCTATTTTTACTAAATTGTGTCAAATTACTGTCCATGAGGGACAAAGATGAAGCCACTTATTCTACTTAGGACTGAAAGATTGATTTAAATTATAGTTCTAGGGATGAAAGGCTAGTGCTTCATTAAGTAAGCTGCTCAGCCTTCATGCTTACTCCAGTTTTAAAACTATGATCCTACAATGACAGTGAATACCTTTGAAATAATATTGCAGTCATTCTTTGATAAGAAAGTCAGGCTTTTTTTTGCTTTGCCTTGCAACTAAATAGCAGATACATAATTTATATTAACCTTGACTTGTTCTTCACCTACAGATTCTCCTGATTTTATATCATAAGGAAGAAACCTTTTTTCTCTAAAAGTGAAAACATGAATTAAGTATTTCTCTTACACAGATGCTTTCTTTTTATTTTCATTTTTTAGAAGAATCAGGTTTCATCTGAAACTATTCCTAGCTTTAAAGAAGTAACAGCTTGTTTCTAGTCATCAGACTTTTCCACAATCAATCTTGTCATTTTGGCCTGAATCTGCATAATATTCTTTGAATGGAGTTTTTATGGTTTATAGGCAGCAGTAATACTGAGAACAATAGGGAGTTCTGTTTAGAAGTTGATGACACAAAAGTTCTATGGGTGTTTTTAGGAGTTCATTTTACACACCTAGATTCCTAGCAGGGGGCTAAAAACAGTATTTACAAAACTTGTGTCAATTAAATTAAGAACTGCATTTGTACTGTCATTAGAATGTCTTATTTCCTTAGTACAAAGGCTCCATAGCTCACTGCTCTTCTGATATTTCAATTATTTGGTTGTAATCATGTAGCAAAGCAGATATTGATTTCCTGGGTATTCAAATTCACCTCTAAATGCAAGACAGAGTAAAAGGTATTTATCATTTAAAAGTATACAGTATTTAGTGAAGTTAACTTTTTCTAGTATAAAGGAGCATATTTTACTTTAAATGTGACATTACACAGAACAACAATGGAGGTATTTCTTTAAGGTTATATTCAGATTTAATAATCCTTACTTATTTTGAGAAATACTTTATTCTCAAGTAGCTTCTGAGACTCACTTAATATGTGTAAAGAAAATTAAAGCTGACCTTCAGATCTGATGGATATTGCTGTGTATTTATAATTATACATGTACATGTGTACTAATTTATGTGTGTTTAAAATCCACAACTATTATTTACAATATGTCAGATAGGAATGAGCTGCCATCTCTTTCATCATTCCTCTTCTACTTGGGACAGCACAAACTCCATTCCCAATAAGGGGCAAACAACAACCCGTGGGAAGTCAATGCATTCAAGAAAGCGAAACTGAGATGAATTTTCAAGGTTTGAGAAAACCTCTGTTGTACACTAAAATGTTCTTCAAATTCCAGATGTCTTCTTCATTATTCCAAACTGGAAGTTTGTGGCCCAAATGCAGAGATGCTCTTTCAAATCATGTGGTGAGGTCTTCACACAAGAAAAGTAGCATCTCCTAGGAGGCTAGAGATTAGTTTAAATAAAAATAAATACTTAAATAAAATAACATAAAAAGTAAAATAAACAATGATGATAATAACCAAAGCAAAACAAGCAAAAAAAAAAAAAAAAATGCACAGAAATAGCCACGCAAAAAGCTCTATGCATTTTCCAAGAGGAAAATGGGACACATCATACTTATATATTACATTCACAGTGCTATATTGTCAAGTACACATCTTATGAGCATGCCATCCTTCTGATACTACAAATAAAATGTCCAAAAGTTTCTAAGCTTCAAAACACTCCAGTTTATAAAATGCCTTTCTTACTTTATCTTTGCTTTTTTCTGGTTTTAAAAACAGTTTTTACCAAGAGGACAGGCATTAGCCTACATTTTCTATCAAATTATGTAATCTTTTTTTTTTTTTAATTAGCAGCATGTTAGTAAGAATATCTTAAAACACAGCATGCCTTTCTAAAGAAGTCTATGAAATTCCATATAGATTTCTGTTTTTCAGTCATGCACATAATTGCATAATTACGGTGTATTTACACAAAATACAACGTTTTTTGCATCAGATCCTTTCCCTCTTACTGTGCCGACCAACTGAAAAATCTTGTTTAACCAGTCATTTGGGACTCCCCTGTTTGGTAGACCTCTATGTAAAACGTAGACAAAAATTTATGCATCAAATGATAGCCTGAAGTTCAAGAATGTCCATAGCATGAATTACAAACAATTTTTGCATTTCTTTATAATTTTTCAGGGACGATCACTACAAGCAAGCCAAATATAGATGAAAACTAAAGAAGGTTCACTTTTCTCACGGTAAGATGTTTGCTTCCACCCATACACTTCTCCTTATGCAACGTCCCATGTATTCACCTACCTTCACCCAGTTTCATTTTGGATGTGAGCAGAAAAGCAAAAGTTACTTGCATGCCAATATGTTGAAGGAGATACCATAGTCAAACTATTCTGTTAGTTTGGGTTGATTTTTGTTTCTTTTTTTTTCTTTTACATTATATAAATATTAAATATAGTAAGGATAGTAATCATATCACTCTTTTATTTTTTTCCTGGTTTGCATGGTAAGCCAAAATTTATATTCAAACTCTAGACCAATGTCTATTATATTAAAATGTAGAAGCTAGGTGCAATTGCGCTAATATGAAATAGTTTTAGCAGAGCAATTTAACTGTCCACACAACAATTCTAATGTTCATCTCTGACGTGAACTTCTCATCTCTGTATAATTTACAGCAATATGGTCAAAATAGTGTCCTGAAAAGTGGAAAATTTTAGACTGATGAGTGAATTGGCACCAGACACCATACCTTGCTCTAGTCATTAAGACATTAGACAGAACATGAGTCAGCCTTGGTTATACTGAGCTTAAAACTGCCAGTACCAATTAAGCATGCTTTGAAAAGGAATGCCTAATGAGATCCCTCAGGGAATTTAGGCAAAGGAACATTTAGAATGGTATTAGTCTCATGCATCATTAGGTACATAAAAGAGAGACAACAGAATCTGAACTAAACACTCCAGACTTCTAGAGATAGACAAATAGGCATATTTTGAAGTCTTTAATTGCCCATATTTCAGATACCTATCTTATATTTGGTGAATTAATCCCTTTCGGACACATCCATGTCTCTCATATTACTGCTAAATGGAGGTAAGTTATTTAGCTCAGTCTAACTTTAGTTATTCCACATTTAAGATCCTCAGTCTGACTGAGCCAGTGCTTGAGCCAGGAAGTGTATTTCTCTGTCAAGTACGTCTGCATGCCATCATTCTTTTGGGTACTATTTCCTGGATTTCTTGTCATTCACTCCGTTAGAACTCTATTTCTTTATTGAGTGTTGGCTTGACTACATCTGAACTACATGGAAATCCAGTTCAAGGTTGCCAGAATAAAAATGTGGAATTCTGTTGCGCAGAGTAAGATAGCATTCAGCCACTCTGATACTACGTTTTGAATTGCTTTCTGAGTCTAAGCAAACGTTAGTACTGATGTGCAGCTTGAATTACTGATGTTTATGACCACATATTAATGCTATGGGGATAAGTTCAAGTGGCACATCAATATAATCTACTTTTTATAATGAGGCAGTCACTAGTAATTATAAACCTAATTAAGCAGCAATTGATTGTCCAGGTACCCTGGAGCTAAGCCTTCCTTTGTTAGTCTCAGCTGAGAATTTCTGGCCTTTTCTATACAAGAATAAAAGCTTTATTTGCCACACGAAATAGGGAGAAGTTTAGGGGTTGCTAAAACAGACTTACTGGACCAACCACAAATACATAAATAAAGCAGAGAAATTGATATGATTTTAACTACAGAAATTTATCATTGAGGCTTGCCAAATGTTGTAAGAAGAAATCTGAAACACAGATAAGAGACTTGTGATTGTTAATAACATAGAGCTTCTGTGCAGCTATTCCATTAAAAATCAGCAGTTGATAGAGAAGTTAATATTTACTGAAATTTTGTTATTGTAGTGATTAATGAATGGACTTAGCTTACTAGAATCATAGAGTCATAGATAGTTAACTTCAAGGAATCAGGGTGCTGCCTCAGTATTTAGGCAGATAACACAGTAATAATTTGACATTTACAGATGAATAAGACACTGCTAACTTTACAGCTAAGCCATTCAGGTGCTTTTTCACTCAGAATGTTGAGCTAGACTGTGAAATATGAAACTTCAGAGACACTTTGTCTAGCAGCTGCTCCTAGAATGACCTACCATTCAAAACTGAGATTTTCACAATATAGAGTTTAGCATTTATTTTTATTCCAGAAGCCTTTTCAAGAATTTTCTTCTTTACCTTTTCTTCAGCTGCTGAGTAGAGAGTTAATTCACTCCTTTGCTGTTATTTTACACTTATTACATAATGATTTTGAATAATAGAGCAGGGACAAAAGTTCACTGTTCCTTTTTCCATAAGTTTGCTTTAGCTTCTAGACTACAAAGTTACCCTTTATTTTCTTGAAGATACCATTGTAGGCATATCTCAGTTTTGGGTTTTCTCATTCTTGATCTATAAACTGGTGGATTTCATTCTGAAAATTGAGACAGATCTACAAAGAAATCTGGAATCCATTTTATACAGTATTTTTTAGGAACCTTACATCAGAACTTTGGAAAAGATAAAGAGAAGAATGTTTCTAGAATCCAGTTATTGACTCGAACCCTTTGAAGCTGATATTGACTTGAAATAGAAACAGACAGATCAAAAATAATATAATATCCTAGATCTGTGTTTTTTCCCTTTTTAAGTAGTGACAACTGACTTTTTTTCTTTTTTCTTTCTTTTCCTTTTTCCAGTTTTTAAACAAGAAAAAATATAATACTTCATAGACGACCATTAGCAAATGGGTATAGGCATGAAATTAGTAGTGAGACGGACAAATCTCTTTTGAGCAGATAGCAGAACTGATCAAAGGTCTAAATGTTAGAGGATCAGAAGCTTTTACTGGCAAAAAAATATAAAAGCTTGTGGACTGTCAGTCATCTCCTGTCATGTTAGGTAGGAGCTTTGTCAATCAGTTTGTTGCAACCTTATTACTTTGAAAAAAGGGGAAATTCCTCTGCAACATTGCATCACTGGCTCAGTTTAACTGAGTTTAGCTCAGTTAGTGCTTCACTGAGCAATTGAATAGTTCATGACATTAACTGAAACAGTCAGACAAGGGTGTTATTCGTTTTCAAAGTCAAAAATGTTCTCAATGGGACAAGAGTGAGAAAAGAGAGACTTATGCTTATTTTTCTTCTATGAAAGAGAATATAGAAATGCATACATGTTTTCCAAAAGGATTTTTTAGCTTACTTAACTGCATACAAACATAAACTAAAATAATCCAGAAGCATAATATAAGTATTTCTCTTGTTCCTTCTTTGCTTTCTCCAGCATCACTTTTAGGATTTAGGCTCCCATGCTTGAGTCATTGTTGAAACATTTTTAAAAGCAGAGCAGAAGTCTTGTGATATGATTCCAAAAACTAAAATGATTCCTCATGTCCCTTTCTAGGAAAGACAATGCATTAGAAATGGAAGAAAAAAAATAAAATAAAATAAACAAGTAATCTCAATTCCTTTGACATCCTCTTTGGTATCCCCTTCACCTTTTCATGTTCAAAATTATCATAGTCAGTTTTCCTGTGTTGGATATTAATCCTACACAGAATCCTTCTGTATAAGCCTTCACATGGCCTACAATCCCTTTCTTTCCACTGTCTTTTGTGGCTTGTTTTCTCCTCTGCATTCCTCTTTTTTCTTCTCAGCTAAGAACAATAGCTCTGACACTTTGTGATGAGCCTTGGTTGTTCCTCATTTCAGATTATGTGCTTTAATACAATCAAAGAAAAACAGATGAGAGATCCAGACAATAAAAAATTTAACTCAGCTACTACAAAAGTATAAAGTGGGAAAAACTCAATTCAGGGCTAGTTAGCTATATTTTTCAAGTAGGAACCTGGGGATTAGAAGAAAGTTTGACAAAGAAATAGAAGAACATTTTGTTCAGGAAAGTGAGAAACTCATGAAGAAATTGGAGATACTTAAGGTTATGGGTATACAGGAAAAAATTGATATAATCTCAAGAAAGGAGGTGAAATCAGAAAGATATTGGAAAATCTAGGTGAGAAAAACACCTTGTGATGATCTTGAAAGTCTTATCCAACCTAGATAATCCTGTGACTCTATGTTTATAAACTGGAAACAATTAAGCCTTTTAAAATTTCATTTTGTAATACTACTGACTTGATTTGTATTGATACATCACGCCTAAAAGTTTTTTTGGGATACATGAATACTAGTGTAAAGTGGTGAGAATTTCATTTATATCTGTAATATTTGCTCCCACTAATTAAATTATAAATTCCTTTGTTCTTGTACTACAGCATATCATGACAGTGATCATCTCTCTTATACTCAAATATAATTCATCGAGGTTTATAAAGCCTTGTGGGCTCACATTGTTGAGATGTGATCTTTCTTTATATAAAATTTGGATTTTTGCAATCTTGGTCTTGATTTCCATTATCACAAGATAAAAATTAGATAAACTTCCTAGTTCTATTATGTCTAAATTCCAAAACAGAATTTCACAAATAGTTACAGAGTTGTGCCTATCCAGAAAAGTGACTCTTGCTATGTCTGGAAGCCATGTTTTAAAGCATTTGAGCTTAAATTCTAGTTGCTGTGAAATCATCTACCCTCCGAGTAAAAATCTGTCCTCTGTGTCCACATTTAATCACACATTAAATCCATTGAGATGGCTTGCAACATTCTATTATCAACAACTTACCTCCATTCCTTATCTATGTCAACATAAAAAACTGCTGATAGCTTTTCCTGATTGTTTTTGAAACATAGAAGAGACTGAATATATAAGAAAAGCTTTAAAATAACAAAAGTTTAGGGGGAAAAAAGAAAAAAAAAAAGCTTAAAGCAGAACATGGCTCCAGTCAGTGAGCTACTATGGTATTTCATAAGCTTTCACTGACTATCACAGAGAATTAGACCTGCATGGTGTTGATTCTCATGGGAAGGAGAGGATGATACTATGACCACTTGTGGCAGACACAATGACAGGGTGTGGTGAAAAGGGAAAACAAACCAATCAAAAAAACCCTATCTGCAAGCATTTTAACTTGCCACTAGTAGGAATCTCCCCTAGAACAATTAATCCTTTCTATTTTTTGATAGGAAACTGAGGATGGGATGAATCACTATCTGGGGGTGCTTATATCTCTTGTATCTCTTTAATGACTAGATTACTAGTTGTCAACATTGTCAGATGACATGTTCTGACTAGATATCTAAGTTTTAGATGGCTTGATGTAATTGGAACGAATCCTACACACTGTAATATACAGCTGAATAATGCAAAATGGGTAGGCATTCATAGTCTAATAGTGATGAAGCTGGCATAAATCTTGAATGGAATAGAATTAAGAGAGAAAATTAAATCTAGTTTTAGTTGAGCACTTTATTAAATCGTACGTATCTCACTTTTTAACAAATGTTTCCAAATATAGCTTATTATTTCTCTTACAAAAGGCAGCACATATGGCGCTACATGATAGCTGCAGCATGAAATGCCAACTTCTATAAATATAGAGTTTGAGAAATTGCCCTTAGAATCAGTAAAATACAAGACAAATAATTAATAGAAATCACATTTAGTGATTCCTATTAATTCATCACATTTAGGAAAATACTAGGACAATGCACAATAGCTTGTGCCCTTAATTTATCCATTCTGTTTTCTCACTTTTATTAAGTCTCATGGTTCACTATTTTCAGAAACCAAAAGGCAGAGCTAATTTTGTTTGGCTACAGAGAAAATACCTCCTTGAAATATCTTTTTGAATACTAAATCAGGAGTAATTTAAGTTCTGTTGGCTTGAGTAAATGAGTATTAAGATGATAACATTTTAAACTAGCAGATATGTTAGTAATTTTCTGAGAAGCTGGAAATTTGATACTGCGAATATTACCATATTATTTTTAAGAAGATTATCAGAAAAATAGAAAAAGTTTGAATGAATTAAATATAATCAAATATATAAATTTTTAGAAAAGCTTTTAAATCACTTGCTGGTTTGATATCTACTGCTCATTTAAAAAAAATGGAGTTATGACTGTCTCAGGGGAAGAAAAAATAAAGGGCTATATGACAGTGCATACAGTAGGGACTAAGAATTAGATTTGCAAGAAGACATACATACTGCAGGGCTGACAACAGCATAAATTACAAGAAGAGTTTAGGCCTTCCTGCAATATGTTGAAAACCTGAACTCTGTTTATTGACTTATCTATGTTAGTCAACAGAAAACAACGATGAAACTATATTTAAAATATTACCTGTTTTTTTATTACCAGTGATATCTCCTTTCCTGTTGCTATAGGTTGTTGCTGATTCCACTGGAGATACAGATCTGTTTCATGAGACTCACTGAAACATAAATGAAGAGTAATGCTTCTCATTCAAACTGCAGGCTCTAGAAATTGTGCAAGCCTTGACTTTGTAGGGGAGCTCTGAAAAGGTCTGGTGAGTTCCAGCATATTTTATGCATGAGTCTGAGCTTTAGGTGGCTTGACTGGGTTAGGAACATGGATAACTGTCCTGTTGTTTTAAATGTGATTGGGTAACAGGAGTATTTGGTAACTCAGAATTGCCGTAAAATTCAACCTATTTTGTGAATTGTCAAGCAGATAGATCAGAACAGTTGTGCTTTGTTCCCAGGAGCCTTCATATATGTCCTTTTCCTCTGCCTTTTCCTCTGGATCATATGTATCTTTAACACGGGGCTAGCAACATCAATACTGTTGGAAAAGAAAGAATTAAAATAAATCTATTTAGATGTTCTGTGGTTTAAGCCAGTGGAGCTACTACTAAAGCTATCTGACCTTCTTTTCTGTCATTTTTAATCCTGTAATAAACTTTATGAAAGAGAATTTGTTTGTGAAAGCAATCTGCAGCAAGTCAGATGGATTTTTGGTAGTCTTTAAAACAGGGCAAAATGTTAATCCATAAATATGGAGAACACATTGAATTTCACTGTATAAATTCTGAAAATCTCTAGATAAAGACTTGAATCAATGAAGAATGTGGTATTTGTACGAGAACTGTGCTTTCTGCCTTAGGATCTTCATTTTACAATGTACAGATCTTATGAAAAAGTTACAGGTTTCACACAAGAGGTGAGACTCCATAGACTTCAGTGACCAAAATTGCAAAAAACAGTCTGTAAGCTATGCTTATGTCAACCTGAAGCAAGTGTTTTCTATGCTACTCCATCGCTGGGAATGACACCCCTTCTCCTCTCTGCTTGGATACCATCCTCACAACAAGAAAGAGGAAGATGCCTTAGGAGAAAAGAAAGGTCCAAAAAGATGCTCAGAGTTAAAGAATGGGATCGGAGATTACCACACTGTGATATTAGTGGGGACTGAGCAAGGAGCCCTAGTCTGAAGTGAGAAATGTGAGGAGATGAACAAGATCAAGATTTGCTGGATTAGAAAAACATAATTCAGAGAAGTAGCCAGCAGTTGAATACAGACTGGTAAAGATCAGAGAGAAAGAAAACAGGTTGAAGGCTGGAATATATGTAATATGATAACTCTATTGCACTCCTTGCAATGAGAGGATGGCACGCTGTTAGAGTGAATCAGCACTGGGAATGAAAGCATGTCATTTGTATCACCCAGACTGCTTTTTCTGCAAAATTGGAAGGTATATACTGAATAAGCTGGCAGAGGATGGTTAAGGTGAACAAATATTGTCATGGTGAATTAACCCTGTTTTTTTTTCTTCTGACATATATTAATAATACTTTTTTCTTTTTTTTAATGCAGGCTTAACATTATGGGATCTTATGAGAGCAGAGTAGAGGGAGAGAATCACCTCCCTTGATCTGCTAGCTATACTTGTGATGCAGCCTAGGGTATGCTTGGCTTTCTGGGCTGCAAGATCACACTGCTGGCTCATGTTCAGTTTTTTGTAAACCATGCTTTATAATTCCTATCCCAGTTTTATTTAACAACATTGGCACCTCTTCCTTTTACTAAGATGGTAGAAAAATTCCAATTAATATTTATGAAACATTCAGATATTGCAATGATTACTGCAATGGAAAGTCGAAATAGTCATTTCATTGTTATATGTTTCACTTGTGTGAGGTGTATTAGCCAGAGGACCACACAAAGAGCAAGATAGCTGAAATAAAACTTGGGTTTGTTTATTTAACTTTGTGCTGAAAGTGGCAGTGGACCATGAGAAAATGATATCAGAAAGCAGAACAAAGGAAACCACTAGCTAATTTGTATCTTCTATTTCCTTTCCTTTTTTTTTTCCTCTTTTTTTTAAGTGTTAGGCCCAGCAGTTTTAAAGATGCTTTAACGATTCTTTTGGACATATTATTGTTATCAAGTGTGACTGGATATATTCCATATTTAGGCTAAAAGAGGGAATATGTGAAAGTGAGCTTTTTTAGTGTAGTTGGAACAACACAAGACAATATCCAGAACACTGATCAGACTGTCAGGGCCTCAGCAGTTGACTTCCTAGAGGACTGACTTAGATACTGTGTTTGGAATAAAGAAGAAAGAGAGAGAGACAGAGAGATTCAAGCATATAGATGTCAAATATATATAAAAAAGATTTTGATCAGTCCATAGGATTGTTATAGATAAAAAACCTAAGCTCTTTTTTTTTTTTTT